>CM019068.1:168299609-168426798 GCA_009667805.1 Leptobrachium leishanense | reverse complement strand
GTACCGGGGAGTAAATCAATAGCACAGTCATATGAACGATGTGGTGGTAGGACCTCAGTCCTAGCTTTAGAGAACACCTCCTTTAATGCCAGATAACATTCAGGGACCTCTGTGGATAAAGAAGGGGCTGTGGCAATATTGAGGCTACCAATCACATTGACCCTGCCTAGGCAATTAGACTGACAACTAGGACCCCAACATTTTATGTCTCTCTGGACCCAATCAATAACCGGGTTGTGCTCTGTTAACCATGGAAACCCAAGAACGACAGGACATGAGGGAGATTCAATAATTTGAAATCTTATCGTTTCATGGTGCAAAACTCCTGTTTTCATACATACATCGACAGTGTCGTGAGTGATATGTGGACATGACAGGGGTTTACCATCTATGGCCTCCACCATTAGAGGCTTCTCCTTGAGAACCAGAGGTAAGAGGTTTTTGGCAGCAAAATATTTGTCCATGAAATTACCTGAGGCCCCAGAGTCTAAGAACGCCTCAGTCTTGAGGTGAACCCCCTCCCAGGTTAGGGAGATCGGTAACAGAATCCTGGATTTTTTTTTTCACTATCCACAAAGGAGGCATACAGAGAACCGATAATCTGGGTATTGGCTGTTCTTTGACCCGATTTGCCACTCTCCCCCCTGCTAACCCTGGGTCTCTGAGGACATTGAAGGCAGAAATGATCAGCCCCTGCACAATAGAAGCAGAGCCCCTTTTCTCTTCTGTGAGCTCTTTCTGCTTCCGAAATACCCGTTTTTCCTATTTGCATAGGTTCAACGACTGGAATATCTGTTTTAGCGTTCTCCGGGTTACCTGACGTACTGGTGTGTCTGGGTAATAAGGGTAAAGGAGGCAAGACCCTTCTGGGTCTGTCTCTGGGGTGTCTCCTTTCCCTAATTTGATCGTCCATGGCTATGCAAAAGTCAATCAGATGGTCCAGATTTTCTGGTAATTTTAAGGGAGCCAGCTCAAACATAAAAGCCTCGTTCAGGCCTTCGGTAAAGGCTAAGGTTAAAACGTCGTTCGGCCAAAGCACCTCTGACGTCAAAGTCTTAAACTCTATGGCATAGTCGGAGACCCTCCTATTACCTTGTTTAATGTGAAACAAGGACCTACCCGCATTGGTAGCCCTTCTAGAGGGATCAAAGGTACGTTTTAACTCAGAGGTAAAACCCTCATAGTCATAGATGATGGGTTTCTTATTTTCCCACAACGGCGTAGCCCATAATAAAGCTTTTTCTGTTAAATGATTAATCAGATAGCCTACTTTGGCTTTATCAGACATACAGGACCCTGGGTTATTCTCAAACAAGATTTCGAGTTGGGTCAGAAAACCCCGGCATAAGCTTGGTGTACCATCATAGCGTAAGGGTGCCTTCATACTAAGCCTATGTCTTTCAGGAGAGACCGAACTGACCCTAGGCAATACTGGGTCTGGAGGGTTTGTGGTACCTGTATTGGACCGATTTAACAGGGTTTGCAGAGCGAGAGAAATCTGGTCCATCCTATGGTCCTGCTCCTCCTGTCTGGCTGCGATACGTGCCAACTGATTAGAGAGGTCTGCGGGATCCATTGGCCCTGACGTAATGTCACGAATCCCCCTGAATACCCAAATAGTGGTCCCTTTACGTAGACCGCTCTCTACCCTTCCGATCCTTGAATGGTCGGCACAACTAGACAGATAATTAACCAGATAATAGACGAACAAGGGTAAACACCAGACAGAGGTACAGAATAGAGTATTCGTTCTCCTTAGGACCTTAGTAATATCAGAGGTAGTCTGATGTGTGCTTAGGGTGCCACATAGACTGACCACGGTACCAAAGTTAAGAGCAGAACCGTGAGAAGAGTAAATGCCAATACCAGGGGTTATACACAAGGTGGTTCGTTCGCCAATGCCAGGGGTCATACACAGAATGGTTCGTTTGCCAATGCCAGGGGTCATACACAGAATGATTCGTTCGCCAATGCCAGGGGTCATACACAGAATGATTCGTTCGCCAATGCCAGGGGTCATACACAGAATGGTTCGTTGCCAATGCCAGGGGTCATACACAGAATGGTTCGTTTCCAGAAGCAAGGTCAGACACAGATATATTCGCCAAAAACACAAGAGCTCTGCGGGAAGTGAATACCACGTCAGGGCACCGGCGAACTAGTGAAGCCGGGTTTTAAACCCGGCGGGTCCGCGTCATAACGCCAGGCTCCGCCCCCCGGCGTCCCACGTGAGCGCACCCGGTGGCGTTATTATTCGGCGCCTGGCCAGCGAGCAGCGAGGAATCCGCTGCCAGGCGCCCCAGAACAGAGCCATCCGTGACAGCTCTCAAGGCACCAAATGTAGAAACCCATTGCCAGCGTCTTCAGCATATGGTGCAGGACTACCTAGTAGGCTTGTGCACCGATTTTTTTTTCGGTTCGATTCGGTTCGATTTTTCGGATTTTTAAACTTTTCGATTCGGCTCGTTTCGACCGATTTCGGTTTCGATTCGATTCGGTTCGGCCCGTTTTTTGGGTACATTTTTTTTTCGGAATATCGACCATTTTTCATATTTTCGTGTCACTGTGCTCGGTTTTTGTATCGACTTTTCGTAATTTCGGAAATTTTCGTTTTTCGGAATTGCACATTTTTCGGAATATCGACCATTTTTCGTATTTTTCGTGTCATTTTGCCCGTTTTCTGTATCGACTTTTCGTTTTTTCGAAAAATTTTCGTTTTTCAGAAAATTTACATTTTTACAAAATTTTCGTTTTTCGGAAAATTTTCGTTTTTCGGAACATCTGTTCTCCTCGTTTGACACATTTCAAGTCCATTCGAAAAATCCGAAAATATTTCGTTTCGGCTCGGAAAACATTTCGGATCTGAAATTTTCGGATCTAAAATTTTTCGGAAATTCGGCCGAACACGAATCGGGAAATTTCGTGAAAATTCCGAAATTCCGAAACCCGAAACGCACATCCCTACTACCTAGGGGCAAGGGCAGACCTGGATACCTTTACAGCAGATGATCTACTGGCTTACTGGGTGTTGAGATTGGATTACTGGCCAGAACTTAGTCAATATGCTATGCAACTACTAGGTTGCCCTTCATCCAGCGTGCTTTCTGAAAGGACATTCAGTGCCGCTGGAGGTTTTGTCACAGACAAAAGAGTGCGTCTGTCCACCGACTCTGTAGACTGGCTGACATTTATAAAAATGAATCAGTCCTGGATCACCAGCTATCAATCCCCTGATGCAGATGTAACTGAATAGATCGGGGATCTCTTCTGCATTCACAAAACCTCCACCACTGCACTCTTCCACAATACCACCAAAGGGTTACAGTGTGAAGGCACTTGCTGGCACCAAAGGCACAATATTTGGGTGCACTGCCACTGACGCCTATATTACCAGATTCATATAATTTTATATTGGAACGCAGGGTCCAACCCTGCACTCTTCCACAATACTACAGAGGGGTTACGGTGTGATGGCACTGTTGCCGACACTTAAGGCCCAATTTTAAAGCACCTATTTTGACTTTCATCCAAAGCATGCATAAGTTTCACCATAATTTAGCTAAAAAATCACTAAACTTGTTCTGCGTGTCCTAAAAGGTCTTCTCTTTTCATACAGACTGTCGCCCCAAGCAGTTGTTTATGAATCGATTAAAGGAAAACCGTTTACCGTCATTTGAAATGTCATTTTTTTGTTTTTAAATGTTTCTATACATCCTACAAATCCGCCACTTCATGGGCAGGTTATGGGGACCTCCTAGGCACGATATTTGAAGGAATTTTTCGTTTTTATTTTTAACCCTTATTTCATGGAAAACTCACTGTTCCTTTAAATACGTTTTTTTTTTACTTTTTGTCTTTGTTTCCTGTCCCGCAGGGCACTACCCAGACCCCCATACACCTTTTATGGTAAATATCTTGCATATATGTCCTCCTGGAGGGCACTCTAAAATTCAAACTTTCGAGTCCCATTGACTTGCATTGAGTTCGGTTCATGTTCGCGTTCGAGCTCGAACTTTTGAATTGTTCGAGTTCGAATGCGAACCGAACACGGGGGTGTTCGGCTCATCCCTATTTATTAGCAAAGGGCATTATGCCCATCTTGCATGCATTGACTTCGAGTACATATAGTAAGGAAGGGTTGGACTCCAGCAGGAAAGGAGCAGTCGAAAAGACAGTTTTAAGTGCCTCAAATGCTTTAACCAATGCCCACAGCATTTCTGGGTGTTCTGCCACTTTTTGGTCATGTGAGTGGTGGGGGCCATCAGGGAGGAAAAACCTCTGATAAAGACGCAGTAATAGTTGCCGTACCCAATAACTCGTTGGATGGTTTTGAGAGCAAGTGGCAGACACCATTGCAAAACTGCTTCCAATTTGGACAGGTCCATATAGGAAGACCACTTAATGACACTAGAGAAGAGCCGAAGTGTCATCAGGTTTAGGGTTAGGGTAAAGGGTAGGGTTAGGGCTAGGGTTACAGTTTCTGTGTGTTATATTATTAGAGGTAGGGTTAGGGTTAGAAATTAAGATTAGGTTTTTAAATTTCTAACCCTAGCCCTAACACTTACACTAGCCCTAACTTTAGTCCCACCCATAGAACTCAAATTTAACCCTAACCCTAGCCTTAACTCGAGCCCCAGGCTTAACCTTACCATAACCCTATTCATAACCCTATGCCCTAACTCTAAGAACACTGTAATTTGGGAGCTATGTAAACTTTTCAGATGGAGGAGGAGGTTGGCCTCTCAGACCTAACATTGAAAGACAATCTTTGCGCAAAAGTTTGCGCTGGCGCAAAAACGCATTAACGGGAGGGGTAAAAACCTTTGCGCTGAACGTCATATTACAATGTCAGCGCAACAAACGCGCGTATTCGTCTACCTCGGGTGATCCTGTGCGAACCCTTTGCGAGCTTACTGTACTGCATGCATCCTATACTTAACATTGTGAGCGCAAATGCGAATGAACGCTGGTACGCGGATGGTATTAGAATCTATGCGCAGGATTTAACGCACAGCCTTTGCACGCATAATTTTAGCAACTCCTAGAAGCTGGTGTTAAAGGCAAATCTGAACGACCTGGCCGAACCCAAATGCACCAGCCCCAAAAAAATGCAACAAAGTATAGTTACACATTCTACACATACCCAAACAATAAAATAGAGAAGTTGTGTGTGTTTTTATTATTGTTGCAGCATATATACTCAGATTGAGTATATATTTAGTATAATTTAGTATAATTGAGTACTTTGACAGGTGCAAAAACTTAACGTGAGATAATTGTGATTCTTAATTCTGATTGGCTGAATCGTGTGAAAAAAATCAGTCCGCACACCGATTTCTGCGCGCGACGGTACTGCGCTAACATTTGTGCGCGTCCATTTTATGCACGATATTGCTCGACAGATGAAAAAATGTGGGAGGATTGTAAATCCAGCGGTGATTTACGTGCTTTAACGTTTAACGCTTGGCGCACAAATTCACGCGTTCCGCAAATGTTTTAACATGAAGATTGTAATAGAGCCCCTATTGTTTAGACCTATGATATTGTATATTGAGGTTTTGCTGCTGATCTGTAAATGTGTCATCATTTCATATTCTGAATAAGCTGTTGTGGCTCGTGCAGATCTAAAGCGATAAAGGAAGATAAAGCTGCGCCCATACTACCTGGAATGTACCATAACCTGTTCAAATGCTTTCTGAGAAGAAAAATAGGTTTCATTTCTCTTCCACCTTTCAGTGATGGCGTCTGCGGATCTGAGAGCCGAGGTGACCTGCTCCATCTGTACGGACATTTATACGGATCCTGTGACCCTGCCATGTGGACACAGCTACTGCAGGACCTGCATCACCAGGACATGGGACAACCAGGAGGAGAGAGAGTCTTCCTGTCCTGAATGTAGACGCAGGTTTAGGGTAAGACCTGAACTGAAAAGAAACCTGAGACTGTGTAACATCGCGGAGAGCTTAAGATCTATTCACCCAGAGCAGGAGGGAACGGGGATCACCTGTACCTACTGCATTCAGTCTCCGGTACCGGCTGTTAAAACATGTCTGCTGTGTGAAGCTTCTCTGTGTGAAGACCACCTGAGGGTCCACAGCAAGTCAGAGGAACATGTCTTAACTGGACCCACCACTTCACTAGGTAACAGGAAATGCTCCGTCCACAAGAAGGTCCTGGAGTATTACTGCTATAAGGATGCGGCCTGTATCTGTGTGTCCTGCAGGTTGGATGGAGAACACAGGGGACACCAGGTGCAGACTCTGAATGAGGCCTCTGAGAAGAAGGAGGAGAAACTGAAGAATATTCTGCAGAAACTGACCTCACAGAGAGAGGAGGCCGAGAAAAGAGTCCAGAACCTGGAGGAGCTCAGGAGACAAATACAAGAAAAATCAGCCGGGGTAACAGAGCGAGTCACTGCCCTGATTAGGGACATCAGGGAAAAGCTGGAAGTCCTGGAGAAGCGAGTCCTGAGTGAAATCTCCCGGCAGGAAGAGCAGGTCTCACTCCAAGTCTCAGATTTAATCCGGCAGCTGGAAATAAAGAAGGAGGAGCTGTCCAGGAAGATGGGCGACATCGAGAAGCTGTGTGACATGACGGACCCAGTAACTGTCTTACAAGAACGGGAATCAGACAGAGACGACTATTGTGACACTGAGGAGGACATAGAGAGACGTGACATAAAGGTCCATGATGCAGGAGATCTGGATGTGGGTCTGATCTCAGTGACCTTACACTCAGGCCTAGCTGGGATTGTGATCGGAGTAACGAGACGGTGCCGTATACCGGAGGCTTCAGACATGTTACTTGATGTAAACACGGCTTCAGACACGTTACTGGATGTAAACACGGCTTCAGACATGTTACTGGATGTAAACACGGCTTCAGACATGTTACTGGATGTAAACACGGCTTCAGACATGTTACTGGATGTAAACAACACGGCTTCAGACATGTTACTGGATGTAAACACGGCTGGTAATTATGTTTCTGTGTCTGAGGATTTAAAAACTGTTTCCTGGTCAGGAATAAATCTGAGTCGCCCAGAAACACCAGAGAGATTTCAGTCTCCTCAGGTTTTAAGCTCCAGGAGTTTCTCCTCAGGGCGACATTACTGGGAAGTGGAGGGCAGTGAATCAGGGGGGTGGAGGGTCGGGATGACCTATCCCAGTATAGAGAGGAGAGGATGGCAGTCATGGATTGGAAATAATAACAAATCCTGGGGTTTGGGGAGGAGCTGGTTTAATCATTATTATATGAGACATAACAGTAATATCATCCAGTTCCCTCACCCCTCTTCCTGTCGTAGATTGGGGATATTCCTGGACTATGAGGCCGGACGTTTGTCCTTTTATGAGCTGTGTGACCCGATCAGACACTTACACACCTTCACTGTCGCCTTCACCGAGCCGCTCCATGCTGTATTCGGGGTATATGGGAATAATTCCTGGGTGAGAATTTGAGGAATTTGGGGATTTTGTGTCAGTTTAAATGATTTCTATGAGTGAAAACTCTTTAACCCTTTCAGTTCTTGCTGGGTTTTGCTAATAATCACATTAATAATAATAATTGACTATCAGAGGTCTACACTTCCTCAATTTCACCAGTTTGTTCTTGTTGTTTTTTAATTTTTTTTGGTGATCATTCTTACTAATTGACGAGATATTTTGAGATACTGGCTGGTTACTCCCATGCCCCCTTCCCTAAATTTTTAAAATGGCCACTTTGAATTTGATTTCTGTGAATGTCCGAGGTCTTAATATACCTGCCAAACGTTCTAAGGCTCTCGCGGAATTTCAGAGGCTGCAGGGTGATGTTATTTTTGTTCAGGAAATGCATTTTCGAGAAGGTTCGGCACCTGGTTTTCGCAATGCTCGCTATCCGACGGGTTATTTCAGTCATTTTGGGGAAACTAAATCTAGGGGAGAGGCAATTCTTTCAGCAAGACATGTGCCTTTTACTCTGCTGGACATGGTCACCGACACTCATGGTCAATTTCCGATGGTTAAAGGGATGATGGGTAATACAAAGTTGACTTTTGTGAATGTTTATTTGCCGATCCACTTACAAACCAAATTTCTACTTAAAGTGTTATGCCGTTTGTCAGAATTTCAGGAAGGGTTCGTGATTTTAGGGGGCGATTGTAATGTATCATTAGATATGTCGGCGGAATGTGTGCAGGGAGGGGGTTGTCTGTTCCCTCCTTAAGGGTCCAATTTCATAATCTCCGGTTAACGGACCGTCTTATGGATTGCGTGTCAATGGCAGACAATCAGCCCCATTGGTGATCCATAATGGGACCCGACAGGGGGGTCCTTTGTCCCCTCTCTTGTTCCTGCTGTACTTGGAACCCCTATTGCAGGTGATTACAGATAATCCGGCGATACGAGGAGTCACTATTCCAAGCCATGAGTTCAAGGTGGCCGCATTCGCGGACGACCTGTTGTTCACCTTAACAGATCCCATCTCCTCAGTGTCGGCTTTGATGACAGAATTAGATGCGTTCGCAGCTTTTTCGGGATATAAAATTAACGTGATGAAGAGTGAGTTCCTGGGAGTTCAACTTTCGCGAGCCATGGTTGAGACTATTCGTACTAGATATGGAATGAGGTGGGTTCCGGATGGACTTATTTAGGCATAGGTTTATCTTCGGACCTGGACAACTTATTTCATTTAAATTATGTTCCCCTTCTACGACAAATTAAGGGAGATCTCTGTGACTGGAACTTGCCCCATATCTCCTGGTTGGGATGGATTAATGTCCAACGTATGAATATACTGCCCCGACTGTTATATTCGTTAGAGGCCCTCCCTAGTCATGTACCTCAAACATATTTTTCTGACTTGAGACAGGCGTTCACGGGATATGTCTGGCATGGGAGGAGGGTGAGGATATCTTATACTGAATTGACCAGACCGGTGGGAAGGGGTGGCCTGGACATGCCCCATGTTTATTTTTACTATTTGGCAGCGTTTTTTTCTATTCTGTACGGCTTGACAAAGGGGACAATGGGTAAGATTTGGGAACACATTTTGCAAGTGGGAATCTCTTGGCCCTTATCCTCCATGCCCTGGCAGTTGGCGCCGGCGGCGAGACTGGGAATAAGATCGCACCCGCTGTTGGGCCCTCTGCTGCGGTTATGGAGGAAACATGGAGTGACTTTAGGACTGACTACAATAACTTCCCGTTTGGCACCCTTGACACATAACCCATTGTTTACACCAGGATTGACTCCTACTTTCCTAGATGGGATATTACCAAAACCATATATACCACTTGAGGCGGTAGTAGAAGACGATAGCTTGCTACCTTTAGAACGGTTAGTGGCCCCAGACGTCACGACCAGGTCTATGGTGAGATTCCAATATGCCCAATTGAGTCACTTTATAAGGTCCACTGCATGGTTGACGGAGAGATTGCCTCCATTGGCCCCATTTGAAACATTCTGTACCGATAAGACCCATTATGGCAGTGGTTCTCAAACCTGTCCTCGGGACCCCCAACCAGGCCATATTTTGCAGATCACCTTGGAGAATTGCAGACTGAATCTTGCATTCACTGAGCAGCAAATCATATCACCTGTGCTGTGCTTCAGCTATCTGCAAAATCCGGCCTGGTTGGGGGTCACGAGGACAGGTTTGAGAACCAATGCATTATGGACATATTATCTCTAATATTTACTTGTATATAATGAGAGGAGCCTATAAGATTGACACTCCATTAATAACTAAGTGGGAGAATGACTTGGGAGTTGACATTTCAGCTGAGGAGTGGTCCAGGGCCTTCAAACTCACGTACTTCGCGTCTAGGAGTCAGGCGATTCGTGAATTGAACTGTAAATTGTTTTTGAGATGGTATCTTACCCCCAACTGTTTTGCATGCTATGGATCCGATGCTACCGGATCTATGTCCACATATGGTGGACTTGCCCGAAAATTGCTCGCTTCTGTCAGATGTTGCACAAGAGATATCGCTATTGGGGGGATTGGATGTAACATTTACTCCCTCGGCCTATTTGCTCAATGTCCTGACCTTTTCGAAACTCTCTCTTAGCAATTTTGCTAGCTGCAGCGAGGGCACTTATCCCATTGTACTGGAGGAGGGATTGTCCGCCCACTGTAAGGGATTGGGTTTTGAGAGTAGAGGGGATCAAAGCTTTAGAGGAAGCACATTATAATAGTTTGGGTAAATATGATGTACGTTATGCGATTTGGTGCCCATGGTCATCACATCTCCATTCGATTATTGCGCCAGAGAAGGCATTGGAGGAGGATAATTCGGTCTCGTAAGAAAGATGGACCGGTGTTGGTGTCTGGAAAGGGGAATACAATTTGAATCCGGTTCTATTTTGTTAAGGTGGCGTGACAATCTGATACTAACTTCGCCAATGCTCAAAAAACAATTTTCCGTTTGTCCGTTTTATTGAGATGATCACTTTTTTCTTAGATATAGTTGTTTTATTTTTCGTTATGTGTTGTCTTACAAAAATATGGCAATGGATATGGTCTAGAGACATTTTGATTGGTGTATGCTTTGCTGCAAATTATTCAATATTGTCTCTTCTGTGATGTATATTTTATGATGTGCCAATAAAAAATATTTTACACAAAAAAAATAATAATAATAATTGTATCAAAGCCATAAAGTGATTTTCTGTTTGTGATGAGAATGAAGTGTTAAATTAATGACCCACTAATTGAATAGTGGTAACGTCACACCTAAGGTACACCAGATGGAACAGTGTGATAGTGTCACCAGATGCTGAAGATAATAAAACCAATAGTATACAGAGAAAAACTGATCCCCTGAACTAGTCAGTAGGAACATAGTGCATCAGCGAAAAAAATATGTAAAACCAAAATTTTATTATGGCCCAAAGCCAAAATCTAAAACCAACATCAAGAGTAGAATAGTGATCACCTAGAACATACAAACAAACAATATGTAAAAACAAAAAAGTATTCTTTCAGTGAAGAGATCGACGTGTGTATTTGGTATTGTAATGCTCAAGCCACATTTGCATCCAGATAAGTCACAATTAATGTGTGTGTTAGGCAGGAGCTCTATTGCACACGAAAATAATAGAATACTTGACAAACAATTGCAGTGTGAGCAGAAGCAATGAAATACACCAATAACCCTTAATTGTAATATATATATATTGTTTTTAAAGGGGTGCATCAACAAAACCACCAAAATCTCTTGTCTGTGTAGCACCAAAATTGCTGATGGAAAATGCGGCTATATAGAAATGTGCCCAAGATTGGTCTCCAGATGACACACTGCGGCTAAATCCGCAATATTCAAAAGCCACAATGTAACACCATATACACAGATAGAAGGAGATTTGGGGGATAGGGTAAATTTGCCCACAAGCAAGATGCACCCGACGCGCGTTTCGCCTTGCACAGGCTCGTCAGGAGTAGGGATGAGCTGTTCGGTTCGATGTGTTCGGAGTTCGATTCGAACATCGCCCGTTCGCATGTTCGCGAACTACGAACATTTCCGCGTGTTGGCCGCATATTCGCCCACAATGCACCACAATGGACCTCAATGCACGTTTCCACTGGCCTGAAGCTTGTAATTGGCTACAGCCTGCACCTGACCACAGTTTAGGTGCAAGACAGGTGCAAGACTATGCCAATCACAGCTCAGAGTTCTGATAGGGCAAATTTTGCCCAATCATGGGCTCACAGAGCTAAATCCCGCAGCACACTATATAAGGCGTCCCTTGCAGCCCCACGTGTTTTTTGAGAGGAGATTGTTAGTGTGTGTTCTCACTGCCAGCAGCTATTGGGGGGCTCTCATTTCTACAAAATATCTGGGAATTGTTGTAATCTGTGTGTTCTCACTGCCAGCAACTATTGTGGGGGTCAGTCATTTCTACAAAATATCTGGTATTTGTTGTAATCTTTGTGTTCTCACTGCCAGCAACTATTTTGGGGTTCTCATTTCTACAAAATATCTGGGAATTGTTCTAATCTTTGTGTTCTCACTGCCACCAGAAATTTTGGGGGTCAGTCATTTCTACAAAATATCTGGGAATTGTGGTAATCTGTGTGTTCTCACTGCCACCAACTATTTTGGGGGGTCAGTCATTTATACAAAATATCTGGGAATTGTTCTAATCTTTGTGTTCTCACTGCCACCCATCAGGGGGTCTCACTGACTTATAGGAGGTTTCTGGGGATTGTAATCTGTGTCTTCTCACTGCCAGCTATCAGGGGGTCCCACATACTTCTAGCAGATTTCTGTGAATTGTAATCTGTGCCTTGTCACTGTTGCCAGCTATCAGGGGTCCTATCAGGGGGTCTCACTGACTTGTAGGTGGTTTCTGGGAGTTGTAATATGTGTCTTGTCACTGCCACCCATCAGGGGGTCTCACTGATTTATAGGAGGTTTCTGGGAATTGTAATCTGTGTCTTGTCACTGGCTACCAGCTATCAGGGTGTCTCACTGAGTTTTACCAGAGTTCTGGAAATCTTTAATCTTTATAGCAGAGTTGAATCAGAGTTCTACAGCATATCTCCAATTTTTATAACAGAGTTGAATCAGAGTTCTGTATATCTTTAATCTATATATCACTCACCATGTCAGAAAGACCAAAAAGGACAGGCAGACGCTCCCAGGCACAGATAAGAGGGCAAGCAGCCTCTGTGTCGGGAGGCTCTGCCTCTGGTCGTCGTGGACGTGGTGCATCCTCTGCAGGGGCACGCTTGTCCTTTCTAACTGTTGCTGGCCGTCTTAAGCAGCAGCAACATACAGAGGATTTGGTGGATTGCTAACCAGGCCATCCTCATCCTCCCAGTCCTCTGCCAGCCAGGCTTTTAGTGCTTTACAGTCCACCTCAGCTGCCAAAGCATCTAATGCAGCCTCCATGTCCACAGCTACTCCTGCCATAGCCTCACTATAACACACGGAGGAGTCAGCTGAATTGTTTGACTACAATGACAGTGACATGCTTCTTGAGGATGTGCAGCAACTACAGTGCTCTGATTCAATCTCTGAGGTTGAGGAAGGGAGTATAATCAACCTAGAGGAAGGGGGTGCCAGTGACACACAAATAACTGGCACTCATGTTGCCCCAGCAGCTGCAGCATACTGCCAAGTTGGCTCCAGTGACGAGGAGATAGGGGGTGATGACAATGAAGTTGAGGTCACTGACTCCACCTGGGTGTCTGATCGAACAGAGGAGTCAAGTGAGGAGAAGGAGGCGGCACAACAAACATGAGGCACAACGTCCTCTATGACCAACTGTAGCACTAGCCAGTCCAAGGCATCAGATGTCAGAGCTGCTCAGGTGCAGAGCGCTGTTGTCTTGAAGCACACATCTGGGAACTCTGCTGTCTGGGAGTTCTTTAAGAAATGTGCAGCAGACCGCACCGTTGCTATTTGTAATCTATGTCAGATGAGGCTCAAGCGTGGGAAAGACACAGGACGCTTGGGTACCACGTGCTTAAGGTGACATATGACCACCTGCCATGCATCCCGTTGGCGCAAAACTTTGCGTAGGTCCTCCTCACCTGTCTCTACCCCACTATATGTCCTGCCATGTCATTGACTCCAACCTCCACTGACAGGGATGATGCAACAGTAATGGATGTCCCAGGTCCTTCCTCACAATGTGACAGCATCCCATCAGTTGAAGATTTATGCAGTCAGATTACGTTTCCCCAGCTGCTGCAGCGTAAGAAAAAATATAGTCCCAACCATCCCCAAGCACAGCATCTAAATGCCAGCTTAGCAAAATTACACGCATCGCAGCTGCTGCCTTTCCAGCTGGTGGACTCTGCTTCCTTCCGTGAATTTGCTGAATGTGCTGTACCACAGTGGCAGGTTCCAAAATGCCATTACCTTTCACAGAAGGCCATTCCAGCACTATACCAGCACGTGGAAGACAATGTTATGAAGTCATTAGGAAAGGCAGTAAGCAGCAAGGTGCATGTGACTTTAGACACTTGGTCCAGCAAGCATGGACAGGCCGTTACATTTCCTTCACGGCACACTGGGTAACTCTGATTGCAGCTGGAAGGGATCCAAGATGGGGCTCTGTGCTGGAGCTTGTTCATCCACCACGCCTCCAGAAAGCTGCATGTATAAGGTCAGTCTGCTCCACCACCACCACCTCTCCCTCTTCCTCCTCCTCCTCCTCCTTCTCTGTCTCTGGCGAAGTGGCAGTTAAACAGACGCGTGACAGGGGCTACGCAATGGCTCAAGCAAAAAGATGCCATACTGTGCTTGAGCTGGTTTGTTTAGGGGGCAGGAGCCACACTGGGCCAGAAATTCTGTCAGCTCTGCAGGGGCAGGTGCAGAGATGGTTAACACCACGCCAGCTTCAGCTGGGAATGGTCGTCTGTGATAATGGCAGCAACCTTCTCTCCGCCCTACGCCAGGGTAAGTTGACACATGTACCATGATTATACACTCACAAGCAGAAAATAAACAGAATAAAACAACAGAAATCCCTATACTGAAATCTCTGCAGGGTTGAAAAATGGCAGTTACCATCACTTGAAGTAACCCCAGAGTAAGCACATCGCCAGATATGTGTCTGAAATTTATACAGTTCTTCTGGTGCTCAGATTTCACGGACACATAGGAATGTCCAGACTGCCCCCTTGACCTCCCAGAGCACAGTTCAACTTCCAGGCATGCTCCTTACATTCCTTACCCCCCCAACATATTTCACGATACAGCTCCCAGAACAAAGAGCTGCTTTGTAACTTTGATTATTTAATTTAATTATGGCAACCGTAGGCTCCAGCCCAGCTAGGAAGCTGCCCTTTCTCTTCCTGTGATCTCAGAACAAGACTTTCCCACTTCATCAGTTCAAATAATCTTAGAGAGAGTTCAGAGGAGGGCTACTAAAATGGTGTACGGCTTGAAAGAGAAAAGTTACCAGGAAAGGCTTAATGATCTTAACATGTACAGCTTGGAAAAAAGACGAGACAGAGGAGATATGATAGAAACATTTAAATTCGTAGAGGGAATCCAAAAGGTAGAGGAAGGGAGTATATTTAAAAGGAAACAAAGTAGCAAAACAAGAGGACATAGTCTTAGATTAGAGGGGCAAAAGATTAAAAGTAACATCAGGAAACATTATTTTACTGAGAGGGTGGTGGATACATGGAACAGCATTCCAGTTGAAGTGGTAGAGGCCAAAACAGTAATTGAATTTAAGCAGGCATGGGATAGGCATAAGGCTGTCCTAAAAAAAAGATAAATCCAGGTAAAGTATCCATGTATAGGGATGAGCTGTTCGGTTCGGAGTTCGGACCGAACTTAGCCTGCTCTTTCTGTTCGCGAACTCCAAACATTTCCGGGTGTTCGAAGCAAGTTCGACCACAATGCACCACAATGGCCCACAATGCACTTTTACACTGGCCTGAAGCTCGTTATTGGCTACAGCCTTGCACCTGACCACAGGTCTGGTGCAAGACAGGTTCAACAGTATGCCAATCATGGCTCAGATTCCTGATTGGGCAAATATTGCCCAATCATGGGCTCACAGAGCTAAGTCCCACAGCACACTATATAAGGTTTCCACGCAGCGCTTCTGCACACATTGGTGCAGAGATGGTTAACACCACGCCAGCTTCAGCTGGGAATGATCGTCTGTGATAATGGCAGCAACCTTCTCTCCACCCTACGCCAGGGTAAGTTGACGCATGTACCATGCCTAGCACACGTCCTAAATCTGGTGATACAGCATTTCCTAACCAGGTACCCAGGGCTGACATAGCTTCTGAGCCAGGCCAGAAAAGTCTGCAGCCACTTCAGACGGTCATTCCCAGCAAGTGTTCACCTGTCGGAAATTCAAAGAGAATTCCATCTTCCCACAAACCGTCTGATCTGTGACATGCCCACCAGGTGGAACTCGACATTAGCAATGCTGCAACGTCTGCACAAGCAGCAGAGGGCCATCAACGAGTACCTGTGTGAGTATGGCACAAGGACAGGTTCAGGTCAACTTGTTTCCCCCCGCAGTGGCTGATGATCAAGAATGCATGCACTGTACTGTCACCATTTGAGGAGGCAACGAGGATGGTGAGCAGGGACAGTGCATGCATCAGTGACACAATTCCTTTAGTGTTCCTGCTGGAGCACACTCTGCGGGGAATTATAGATGTGGCTCTAGAGGCAGAGCAGCGGGTGGAAGAGGAGGCCTTCCCTAGCTCTCAAGGCCCCAGTCTTTCCGCAGACAGAATTCCAGCGGGTCCTACTCAGATCAGACAGGAGGAGGATGAGGAGGAGGCAGAATATTTAAGAAGTGGGGGCATTGAAGGTGGGGATTCCTCAAGGGAGGGTTTCATGTGCCCAGAAACACAAGGGCTAGTGTGTGGCTGGGAGGAGGAAGTGCATGATACGGTCATCCTCATTGACCAGGAAGACTCGGAAGCTAATGCCACCTCCAACCTACGCTGCATGGGCTCCCTAATGATGCAAAGCCTGCTAAAGGACCCCAGGATTCGTGCTATCAAGGAGAGGGATCATTACTGGTTGGCAACCCTTCTTGATCCACGATACAAGGGGAAAGTTGCAGAGCTCATCCTGCCCGCACAGAGGGAGCACAGGATGAAAAAACTTGAGGACGCTCTAAAGCGACACTTGTGTAACACCTTTCCAGGCACTGGTAGGTTACCAAGTGATGACACACGTGCTTCTGAGGCTGCGGATGATCAGAGGAATAGTGGTGAAGGCCAGGGCCGCTTGACTGATGCATTTTTCATTTTTTTTAGTCCACGACGCCCAGGGACGTCAAATGTAGGCACCCATTGCCAGCGTCTTCACCATATGGTGCAGGACTACCTAGGGGCAAGGGCAGACCTGGATACCTTTCCAGCAGATGATCCACTGGCTTACTGGGTGTTGAGATTGGATCACTGGCCAGAACTTAGCCAATATGCTATGCAGCTACTAGGTTGCCCTTCATCTAGCGTGCTTTCTGAAAGGACGTTCAGTGCCGCTGGAGGTTTTGTCACAGACAAAAGAGTGCGTCTGTCCACTGACTCTGTAGACCGGCTGACATTTATAAAAATGAATCAATCCTGGATCAGCAGTTATCAATCCCCTGATGCTGACGTAACAGAATAGATCGGGGATGTCTTCTGCATTCACAAAACCTCCAGCACTGAACTCTTCCACAATACCACAAAAGGGTTACGGTGTGAATGCACTCGCTGCCATGAAAGGCACAATATTTGGCTGCACTGACGCCTGTGCCATATTTATATAATTTAAATTTTTTGAACTGCAGGGTCCAACCCTGCATTCTTCCACAATACCACAGAGGGGTTACTGTATGATAGTACATGCTGGCCTGGCAGTCTGGCACCAAAAGCACAAAATCTGGGTGCACTGACGCCTTTACCAGATGCATATCTTTTTAATATTGGACCACGTGGTCCACCCCTGCTTTCTTCCACAATACCACAGAGGGGTTACTGTATGATGGTACTTGCTGGCCTGGCAGTCTGGCACCAAAAGCACAATATCTGGGTGCACTGACGCCCATTACCAGATGCATATCTTTTTAATATAGGACCACGTGGTCCACCCCTGCATTCTTCCACAATACCACAGAAGGGTTACTGTATGAATGCACTTGCTGGCCTGGCACCAAAAGCACAATATTTGGGTGCACTGATGCCTTTAACAGATGCATATCTTTTTAATATGGGACCGCAAGGTCCACCCCTGCATTCTTCCACAATACTACAGAGGGGTTACTGTATGATAGTACTTGCTGGCCTGGCACCAAAAGCACAATATCTGGGTGCACTGACGCCCATTACCAGATGCATATCTTTTTAATATAGGACCGCAAGGTCCTCCCCTGCATTCTTCCACAATACTACAGAGGGGTTACTGTATGATAGTACTTGCTGGCCTTGCAGTCTGGCACCAAAAGCACAATATCTGGGTGCACTGACACCTTTACCAGATGCATATCTTTTTAATATAGGACCGCAAGGTCCTCCCCTGCACTCTTCCACAATAATACAGAGGGGTTACTGTATGATGGTACTTGCTGGCCTGGCAGTCTGGCACCAAAAGCACAATATCTGGGTGCACTGACGCCCATTACCAGATTCATATCTTTTTAATATAGGACCGCACGGTCCACCCCTGCATTCTTCCACAATACTACAGAGGGGTTACTGTTTGATAGTACTTGCTGGCCTGGCACCAAAAGCACAATATCTGGGTGCACTAACGCCTTTACCAGATGCATATCTTTTTAATATAGGACTGCAAGATCCACCCCTGCATTCTTCCACAATACCAGAGGGGTTACTGTATGAATGCACTTGCTGGTCTGGCACCAAAAGCACAATATCTGGGTGCACTGACACCCATTACCAGATTCATATCTTTTTAATATAGGACCACATGGTCCACCCCTGCATTCTTCCACAATACCAGAGGGGTTACTGTATGAATGCACTTGCTGGTCTTGCACCAAAAGCACAATATCTGGTTGCACTGACGCCTTTACCAGATGCATATCTTTTTAATATCGGACCGCAAGGTCCACCCCTGCACTCTTCCACAATTCTACAGAGGGGTTACTGTATGATAGTACATGCTGGCCTGGCAGTCTGGCACCAAATGCACAATATCTGGGTGCACTGACGCCCATTACCAGATTCATATCTTTTTAATATAGGGCCACATGGTCCACCCCTGCACTCTTCCACAATACCACAGAGGGGTTACTGTATGAATGCACTTCCTGGCCTGGCACCAAAAGCACAATATCTGGGTTTACCGACGCCTTTACCAGATGCATATCTTTTTAATATAGGACCACATGGTCCAACCCTGCATTCTTCCACAATACTACAGAGGGGTTACTGCATGATGGTACTTGCTGGCCTGGCAGTCTGGCACCAAAAGCACAATATCTGGGTGCACTGACGCCCATTACCAGATACCTATCTTTTTAATATAAGACCGCAAGGTCCACCCCTGCATTCTTCCACAATACTACAGAGGGGTTACTGTATGATGGTACTTGCTGGCCTGGCAGTCTGGCACCAAAAGCACAATATCTGGGTGCACTGACGCCTTTAACAGATGCATATCTTTTTAATATAGGACCGCAAGGTCCACCCCTGCATTCTTCCACAATACTACAGAGGGGTTACTGTATGATAGTACTTGCTGGCCTGGCACCAAAAGCACTTTTAATGTTCTCCCGACACCTATTCTGGACACCTCGCCTTCAATGTATCAGCCGCCACGCGATCGATCGGAGAAGGAATGACACGAACAAGCAGTATCTCGTGTGCAATCATTCTATTGATTTATTCTTGTGATAGGTCTTTTAATGGATTCAGGTGGGAGTGATAAATTTGGATTTAAAGCAAACAAAACAAACTCCCTATAATAATTACCATTTATGAAATTTCAATAAACCTTTTTCAAGTTTCTTCTCATATATCAAAGTTGAAAACAGGTCGCCGCACTGCACCATGGCGAGAGACAACAAAATCGGCCACAAAGCAATGTAGCGTCAGTCCTGTCTGAAATATCCTTCCTTAGACAGGTCTTTTATTAGATTTCAAAGAACTTATAGCCAATCAGCATACAGATACATTTCTACGTCATAGTTTAACCAACAGTGAGCCAAAAATTACTATATTGATTCAGAGATGGCTTTTTCTAGCATACACTTTTCACACACCCCTTCCTGCACACAAAGGAAATGGCTAAATTCCACAGGCTAACATCCTATGCAAGTAAAAGACTTGCAGGGTTTGACACTTATAATGGGGGGGGGGTGGATTCACACTACCTATCATATTAAAATACCTTTCAGGGAGGATACAGGAAAAGAGAAGGGGAGGAATGGGGAGGACACAGGGTGGTACAATATCGGGTGAGACGCAGCTCACCAATCAGAAACATACATTGCATAGATTAATTGCATTAAAGTATATTAAAAGATGGGGCTTAGATTAATTAGTAGTGAAAGCCATCACCGCACGTAGCAAGTTATCAATTAACATTGGTCAGGTCGACATGAACTCGTCTTTAGGAACAAATCAATAATCGGCTCGGTCAAATGAAGTTATGTCAATAAATGAGATGAGCAGAAATGATCAAGGTACAGAAAAACAGAGTTAGCTGAGACAGCAGAATAAAAGATCATCATTAAAAGCAGAATTAGGTATTATGAGCAAAAGGCCTAGATGCAGAGAAGACCAGACTAGATTAATGGTCAATGTTAATAGGTACTCAGACAGACAATTAGCAGCGTATATCATTAGTAGAATTAATATCTAACAACTCTCCCTTTTGTCGCAACTGCGACAATACGTCATATAAAACGTATTAATTCTCCCTTACCATTCTGTTGCTGGGCACATCGGTCGAAGAGACAACCGATCAACTTGTAGATCAAGTAGATGGAAAATATCATTACTAGGACCACTAGCAGACCAGCAAGAATACTCTTACCCATGGATCCTAGCCAGGAACCAATACCTAAGGACCAATCCCATCCATCGAACAGACCACGTGCCTTCTCCCGGAGATGGGACTGGCCTTCCTCTAGGTTGTCTAACTCGTGGTGTATCGCCCCCGAATTATCAGGGATCCAGGAACAGCAGGAGGAGCCAATTCTCATGCAAACCCCGCCCTCTGCAGCTAGCAGGTAGTCAAGGGCCATTCTATTCTGCAAAGTTACCAATCTTATTTGTTCCTGTTCAGATGAAATCAACTGTAGGGCTCCTCGGGTTGCATTGAATGCAGCATCTACTTCAATAGCAAGCAAGTTCAGTTTAGTATACAAGCGAGCAACACCAAAAGCAGGCATCAGAGATAGGAAAAACATTTCAGTAGTAGAGGATTTAACTGTCAGGGCTCGCTTGCGTTTGAGTTTGGGGATGCGTATATGTGTCTTGGGTAATGTCTTGGAGACAGTGAAAGCGGGCATAATCTGTCCTATAAAACAGGGTTTCTTTAGGTGTACTGGTATGGTTTTATATGCCCACTTATCACAGAGGTAATATACCCCTTCAGGTAAGGTAAGAACCAGACCTGGATTGGCCTTCTGGTATTGTAGATACAATGAAGTGATGTTCGGGGCTAAGAGGTACTTGGAAGCGGCCTTAGCCCAGCGAATGATGGTAACATTCACATTTTCCTCTGGTTCTATGTATGGGGATATAACATAACTTTCCAGGTATGTGGTGCGTATGTACTATGTTAGAACCAGCTGTACAGCCTCTATAGGTGTACATCTCTGAACAAGAGTGGTTATAAGGTACCAACAAAAGATACCCATGCAATTCGATAATTGTTCTCTTTCCTTGTCTGTATGTGGACACACAGGATCATTACCCATGCGTGGAAGCCATAGAGGGACATTGTAATCAAAAACAAGAGTAGCATTCACATCGGGTATGTTAGTACGATTATCATGGTTAACAAAAGCAAAAGCTCCATTTGTTATAGCATAAGCAAGATGTACTTTAGTGCGTTCCATTTCGGCTCTGGCCTCAGGTGCACTACGGAAATCAGTAAGTATGGTCTGATTGTGCTTTATCATGTCAGCTAACATCTGTGCAGTCCATGTTATCCCTATAAAGGGATAGCCATATTGTTGTGAATGTGGGGCATATCCGCATATCCAACAGGACTCGTTCCTCATGTAAGATTCACTGTGTACAGCTTGTAGGGTTTGTACGAACACATTATCTATCTCATATGCGGAGTGTCTGCGGTTTCTATGTGTTGTAGCAGCAGAGGTGTTGGGACATGAAGAAGGATTAAGAGCGATACAGGCACAGTCAGTAAAACATTCGATTAGCATATGTAATGCTATGATCAATGGAAAGCCAATGGCACAGATCTTGGTGATCATTCCGATGGAGATGAGCCCTCCGGCAAAGGCGAATGCCATGGTTGAATCTTTGGTGGTGCGGCCTTTACTCGTGATGCGTGTATCCAGGCGGGTGAGTCACTCGTCAGTACAGCGGTACGGGTAACAGCCACTACCGTCTTCGGAAGACCATACGGTGGATCCAGAGACTTGTGCCGGTGTAGTTCCTTCACAAGGACTTGATCTCCTGTGCGGAATGGATGCGTTGGCTCACTAGAAGGAAAAACAGAAGACAAAGACACATCACCATAAACAATATTCAGTTTTTCTATCAACCGGGCCACATAATGTTCCTGGATCTGTTCCAGATCACCAGATAACATTACCGGTGGCCCTCCTTTGGTCCACAGTGTTGGGAACGGTGGTCCCATCAGAATCTCGAATGGTGACAGCTTTGTCTGAGCCATTGGAGTCATTCTGATCTCTGCCAATATGGCAGGCAGGTAATCAGGCCAATTAGTGAATGTACCTTGTGTGGCCTTCCTTATCTTATCTTTGATTGTACGGTTTTGGGGTTCGATCAGGATGGAGCTTTGCGGGTGGTACGGGATTTGAAACTTCCACTGTATTGACATTAGATTAACCACTTGTTGGACAAGTTTTGAGGTAAATGCTGGACGTTTATCAGAATCGATTGTCACTGGACAACCAAATCTGGGTATGATTTCCTTGCATAGAATCTTAGCTGTTGTTCTTGCATCCTCTCTGGTAACAGCAAAGGCCTCAGGCCATTTGCTGAACCTATCTACTATAACAAGTAGATATTTGACTCCACCTCTGGCTGTTGGCATGTGTGTGAAATCTAGCTGTAATTCCTGAAAAGGACCCTGAGCTGGGATTAGATGTTCATCTAATCCTACTCTTTTACCTTGTGTGTTATTGCGGGCGCAGGTCAAGCATCGATTTGGGCCTGCACCATAGATGTCATATCAGAAAATAAAAAACGCTTAGCCAGTTCTGTACATGTGCGTTTAATCCCACGGTGGCCAATACCATGGAATTGTGCTATGAAGACAAGTGCTGTGCCTTTGGGTAGCCCAACCACTCCATCTTTGGACAATAGTCCCGTGGAATCTATTGTCAAACCTTGTGACTGCCAGAAGGATACATCTTCTGGAGCAGCAACCGCTTGTAATTCTAGGAGCAATGTATGACTGGGAAGTGTTGGTGGAGCAAGAAAGAAGTGTGTCTGTACAATGTTTGTTGTGTCATCTGTGTCAGCTGCTTCTTTCGAGATAATGTCAGCAAACTGGTTTCCTTTCGCTTGAAAAGAACCATCAGTGGCATGTCGTTTACACTTAACTACAGCTAACCTAGCAGGTAACTATATGGCCTCAAGCAAGTCAGTTATGAGGTCTGCATGTGCTATCGTCTTACCGTCAGCTGTCTGGAATCCTCGTCTCGTCCACAATACACCAAAATCATGCACCACTCCAAAAGCATACCTTGAATCTGTATATATTGTTACTTCCTTATCCTTGAACAACTTACATGCTTTGGTCAGTGCTATCAGTTCTGCTGCTGGTGCTGATCCCTGTGATATTTTTCCTGAATCATGTATCATGTCTGGTAATTCTACCACTGCATATCCTGTCATGTATGTGTTGTCTGTGGGCCTACGGCATGAACCATCAACAAATATGTGACGTATGTGTTCACCCTCTAGTGGTGTAGACATAAGATCCATACGTGAGGAGGTTACTGCGTGTATGAGAGGTAAGCAGTCATGTTCGTCATCTTCTGGTGTGTTACGTAACCTAAGTAGGCTGTTTAGTGCATGCATGGGACCTGAGGTTGGTGATGAGTACTTGACAGTCAGATTTTGTGTGGCTGTAAGAATTATCTTATATCCTGAGAGTCGTTGTGCGGTCACATGTTGTGTGGTCAAGTTATGCAGTACTTTCGGTACGTGATGTGGTGTATGTAACACAGTATCATGTGATAGTGTAATGGCTTGTGCGGCTTCTACAGCCATTGCACATGCTGCTACAGCTCTTAAGCATGCTGGCATACCTTGTACTGGGAGAGGCAACACCCTTGAAATGAATGCTGTCGGCCTTAGAACACCTCCATGAACCTGGGCCAGTACCGCCGCCATGGGTGTACAATCTTCTCGACAATACAGGTGAAAGGGTCCATGATAATTGGGCAAACCTAGAGCAGGAGAGGATGACAACAATAACTTTAACATTTCATATGCGGCGCACATGGACTCGTCCCAGATCAGCGTATCTGGTGCGTCCTGTCTTGTAGCTTTACGCAAAATATTGTCATAGTGGGAGCAATCAGGAATCCAGTGTCTGCAGAAATTGACCATACCTAGAAAGCTCATCATGTCTGTTTTGCTGGTGGGCTGGGCCAGCTGTGAAAGAGCTTCTATACGAGAGGTGGAGACATGCCTCTCACCTGGGGAAAGCGTGAAACCCAGGTATGTGACCTTTGGCTGGCAATACTGCAATTTTGACAAGGAAACCTTATGTCCCTCTGCTGCCAGGTGCACGAGCAGGGCTGACGTATCCTGCTTGCATGCATCTGCGTCTGAGCTACAGAGCAACAAGTCATCCGCATACTGCAATAGGACTGAACCAGACGGCGGCGCCCACTCTTTGAGGGTCTCACGGAGAGCTATACAATAAGCAGAAGCGCTGTCAACGAAGCCCTGTGGGAGTCGCTCCCAACAGTACTGCGCTCCCTCAAATGTGAAGGCTAAGAAGGGCTGTGTCTCCCTGTCCACTGGTATAGAAAAGAAGGCATTGGACAGGTCTATGACTGTAAACATTGTAGCTGTAGCAGGTATGGATGTGAGTAATGAGTGTATGTCAGGCACAATAGGCGCTATGGGAATGATGACCTTATTTAATGCTCTGAAGTCTTGAGTGAAGCGGAAATCCTCACCCTTGGGAACCGGATTCACTGGTGTGTTGTAAGGTGATACTATTGGTCTCAGGATACCAGCTTCTAGGAACCTATGAATGAATTCTCTAATGCCTTCTGTTTTAGCTGGTCCTAATGGATATTGTTTTTGGTATACAGGCCCTGTACCAGGTTTGAGTGTAGCTCTGAAAGGTGTACAGTCAATCAGTCCTACATCGTATGCATGCTCTGCCCATATTGTTTTTGGTACGTCAGTCAAAGCCTCAGGAACGGTAAGTGCAGGGAAATGTCGTGTCCCATACGTACGGGTTGATGTGGTTGTCTGGAAACATGAGTAAGGTGATGTAACGTCAAGGTCTCCCTTTGGCCCACATGTAATCTGTATACCTAAATCACCCAACACATCACACCCTAACAAGTTCACTGGACATGTGGGGAGGATGGAAAAACTTTGTTTGGTAATTACATTCCCATCATCATCCCATATGCGTAAATGTGTGGTTCGTTTGGTTTTAGTCAAGACCCCATTGATTCCCATAGAAGGCTCAGCTTCTTCCAGGTCACCATTATACCACTCACCCAATATGGTAGACGTGGTGGCCCCTGTATCAACCAAGAACGGGATACACTGATCTTCCACTCGGATTTGAATGAGTGGTAGTTCAGTATGGGCATTGGTAATCTGGACTAGGCTGAGGGCGTCTCCTTCCGGGCATCCCTATTGTCTGTTTTGTGTTTGCCAGTCAATCTGATGTCTTGGTGGTCTGGACTGTGAATCCCTTGTGTCACTGTGTTGTGCAGCATGGTAGGGGCTAGGCTGTTGTGGTGGGTACCCATCCTGTTGTCGATCCGCCAGTGCTGGACACTGTGCTCGGAAATGACCTATCTTTTGACAATAAAAACATGCATTGTCACGCTGCACATCCTGTCCTCCTCTCCTATCTCCCTGGTTATGATATCCCGATCTTCCTCTGCCTCTACTTCTCTGCTGCTGTCCACTATTCCAACTTCCTCTATACTGTCCTTGAAACGCTAGCAACATACTTTTACCATCTTTAATATTTCTTTCAAAACACCCAGCTTTGTCTTTTTACCTGTAGTGTTCTTTCTATATCATCAGGCGATTGCGTAGGCCAATTATCAACCATTTGCTTCACCAATCTCTGCAAATCAGGCAACAGGTTATTCACCAGCGTCTGTACATACATTTCACCTGTTTCACCATCTCTCATCAGTCCACCATCTTCTTTCCAATTCGCACAAAAACGTTTCACAAATTGCATTGCACTTTCATTCTTCTCCTGCTTACAAGCTAGGACAGCAGCCATAGACTTGCGATTACCATGCATCACAATCCATTCAGTTAAAACAGATGCCCACATCTCATCTATCTTAATCTGTGTTCTCAAAGGGTATTCTGTGTAACTTGTTACTGCCACCTCATTGAGCAATGGACACTGTTCCCATCTGAACCTTCCATCACCATCATAGCCCATCACACCATTTATAATCATTCTATAGTCTTCTACAGTAAACCTAAGTCCTTTTGTAGCTCTCTTTAGGTACTGTACTGTGGCTGCAGGTGATTTCACCGGGTCTGGGGCTCCCTTAATTATGTCATTTATCACAGCCATATCTACTGGGACTATGATCAAGTGGTCACCTGCTGACATGAAAGGCATCACTTCAGTATACTCTGTGTGTTCTTTCTTTGTCATGGCTGCTACCACTTGTTTATCTAGCTGGGGATACGTGTTAGGGGGTACATGTTCTCGTGAGGGATATCTGGTTTGAGGGTTCCCAAACTGGTCAGTCAGTGGCTCAACGCCTTCTCCCTCTTCCGTTCTTTTAATGCTTTTCTGTGCACCCCCTTGTGCCTGTGCTTGCGGGTATGCGTGTTCTAATGCGGCTTCCGCCTGTTCTATCCCATTGGGGTCTCTTGGTGCTTCTGTATCCCATAGAAGGCCTGTAGCCTGTAAGGCTGAGGCCAGCACCTCTGGCTTTGTAGCGTGTGGGAATAGAGTGGATGTTGGCGGGTATAGGGGTACATATGCTGGTGGTATGGGTGTAGGTGCAGTAGGGATGTACTTGGGTGCTTTTGTCCCAGGGGCATTGTAATATGGGGCTAACTCAACCCATACTTTACCACATTCCTTCATGTACTTCTTGTCCCACTTGGTGTCTCCCGTGTACCAAGGGAAGGCATCTCTATCATTCAGACACAAACCTTTAATCATCTTAATGTGCCATTCGTCCATTGCCCCTTTTGTTGGAAATGGGTCTGTGGACATTAGGCTGATCGTCCAAGAATTGAGAAGATCTGTAAATGGAATCGTATAATAAGCACCAGCGATACGACCTACGTATTCTAAAGGAGTTTCATCTGTAAACGACTTTGGATCCTTTGGGGCATTTGTGCAGTTACCCGCTGACTTCGGCAGGTTCTTACTGGTACGATAGCAGATCTTGAGTTTTCCCCCTTTCGTTGTTCCTTTCTGTAGCGCCTCGAAATCAGGCACCGTCACCTCTTTGTCCCTTTGTTCAGTGGAGTTGGAGTTACCCATCGTAAGACCTATGTAGAAAAGACTACACAAACAAAGTCTACAAAAACAATATACAGTACTATGTTCTTAAACAGTTACGTCTTATACAGTTACGAGATAAGATATAGTACTTATTAAATCACAAAACACAAGCACAGAAAACGGCATACATCAGAGATTGTCACATACACAGCTGCGTTTATATCTTGGCCCATGCAATCTCCCCACTCCTTTATGCAAACAACCAGCCTTGCAGCGCATGTGGCTCTGATACACAGAAGAGAGTGTCGCTATCTCCCAACTAACTATACTATCACTAAATACAAGCAAAAACAAATAAACCTGTGTGCACTTCTATATACTTACTGTCGTGCTCCCGCAGCACTGATCACTTCTGGGCATACACTGTGCTCCAGATAAGGCAACCTGCTTCCGTTAGCATTTGCTGCAACACTATCCCTGCCTGGATAGTGGGATACGTAGTCGCTCTGAATAAAAGCAGCTCGTAACCCTAAACGTGGATACGTAATCCTACTGAGCAGGTAAAATAGTCAAAAGGACTAGTAACTTACCTAATCACAGGATCCCACTTCTGACACCATTCTGTTAATGTTCTCCCGACACCTATTCTGGACACCTCGCCTTCCATGTATCAGCCGCCACGCGATCGATCGGAGAAGGAATGACACGAACAAGCAGTATCTCGTGTGCAATCATTCTATTGATTTATTCTTGTGATAGGTCTTTTAAAGGATTCAGGTGGGAGGATACAGGAAAAGAGAAGGGGAGGAATGGGGAGGACACAGGGTGGTACAATATCGGGTGAGACACAGCTCACCAATCAGAAACATACATTGCATAGATTAATTGCATTAAAGTATATTAAAAGATGGGGCTTAGATTAATTAATAGTGAAAGCCATCACCGCACGTAGCAAGTTATCAGTTAACATTGGTCAGGTCGACATGAACTCGTCTTTAGGAACAAATCAATAATCGGCTCGGTCAAATTAAGTTATGTCAATAAATGAGATGAGCAGAAATGATCAAGGTACAGAAAAACTGAGTTAGCTGAGACAGCAGAATAAAGATCATCATTACAAAAGCAGAATTAGGAATTATGAGCAAAAGGCCTAGATGCAGAGAAGACCAGACTAGATTAATGGTCAATGTTAATAGGTATTCAGAGAGACAATTAGCAGCGTGTATCATTAGTAGAATTAATATCTAACAAGCACAATATCTGGGTGCACTGACGCCCATTACCAGATTCATATCTTTTTAATATAGGACCGCAAGGTCCACCCCTGCATTCTTCCACAATACTACAGAGGGTAGTACTGTATGATAGTACTTGCTGGCCTTGCAGTCTGGCACCAAAAGCACAATATCTGGGTGCACTGACACCTTTACCAGATGCATATCTTTTTTTTTTATATATAAAAAGTTTTTATTTTTCAAAAAATAACAGGATCAAGGGGTACAGAAAGAAAAAGTGGGGAAAATACACAACACAACGGGGGTAAATATACAGCATTGCGATGTTCAAATGCGACAGCATAAATCCGTGTCTATCTAAATGTGCTCATCTTGGCGGCACTGAGAGCTGATCGTCGCATAGTTGCCGATACAAAAAATAGATAAAATACCCACACACAAAAAACCAGTGGGAAGGTAGGGGAATACCAGGATGTCAATCTGAGGTTACTCTGGTCAATGGGGATTAGTCCAACGATGCAAGGCCAAATATCATTACGTCCATAGAATACCTCACAACCCGCACGCCTTGTATATCTTGTGTATATCCCATATTGCCCAAGGGTCCTTCTTGGGGGGTGTCAACCCACACATGTTGTTTACTTTAATATCAAAGTCACGGTATTTGTTAAGCAATTGCGTTAGTTGGCGTAATGTCGGTACCACGACAGATTTCCATTGACGAGCAAGAAGTAACAGGGTCGTGGAAACTATAATGAACATCATTTGAAGATGCGGGCGAGGTAAATGAATCATGCCCAGCAGTAAAACCTCAGGCGAACACGGAATACTTTAGCCGAGCACCTCTGTAAGTAAGGACGATACGTCCCTCCAGACAGGTGCCACCATGGGGCAGTGCCACCACATGTGTCCCATCGTTCCCACCCCAGAAGAGCACCTCCAACATTCGTTGGAGACCTGAGGGGCGAATCTGTGGAGCTTGCTTGGTGTCAGATACCAGCCATACATCAGCTTCCGTTGCGTTTCTACTAAGGTGGCGCATCTAGTTGCGCCGACCACATACATATGGGCCTGTGCCCACTGCGTGGGAGTAAAGGCCTTAGACAGCTCGCCCTCGCAGGTATCCTGGAATGCCCAGCGTACCGCTGTTAATGGGGTGTTTAGTATGTTATAAAAATGCGAAATAGGTTTGATAGTGGAATGGGGATCTAAACAGAACAGCTCGGTAGCCGAAAGCAGGGGTATGGTGGCTCGCAGCCCAGATAGTACATTTTGAGACTTCACATAGGACATTATCTGCATATGTGATAGGAAGAGAGAAGAGGGTATATTAAATTTCTTTTGTAAATCAGGGAAGGGCAGGCCAGCGGCAGGCGTGAAGAGGTGATGTAGATGGGTCACTCCCTGTTGTATCCAAGGACCTACTCGAAAATGTGGTATTAGATAAGTAAGAGCTGTTATTGGGGTCACCATGGATAAGTGGGAATGTGCCGTGAATAACGGGAGACATCGGTCCCATGAGTTTAAAGTGTAGTTCCGTGGACGGAAATATGTGAGGTGTGGGTGGGCGCTTTTTATGGGGGACCCACATCAAATTGAAAAGTGTATGACCCAAAAGATTTGCGGACTCAATAGTAAGCCATTGAGGCATTGGCTGAATGTGAAATAGGTCCATGGACGAAGCTAGCAGAGTCGCCCAGTAATAATTGTGGACACATGTAATGTTAAGTCCGCCGTCCCTATGTCTGAGATAGAGCAATTTTCGGGGTACTCTTGGGCGCTTATTCGCCCATATGTAGTGCATCAGAAGAGATTGTAATTTGTCTAAGTAAGAGCGGGGTACTGGAAGCGGTAAGGAGCGAAAGACATACAATAATTTTGGTAACACCACCATCTTCACCGCCGCCATCCTCCCCAGCCACGAGACCTCCCGAGAACGCCATTTGTGTAAAATAGAGCGTATCTCCCTGAATGTTCTCTCATAATTGTGTATAAATGTGATGTTGCTATTTTGAGACCTAGGTACGTGATATATGAGGTCTTCCAGTCAAAGTCATAAAGTTTTTTAAGAGAGTCCAACTGTGTGTCTGACATGTTGATGGGAAGTGCTTGGGTCTTTAGGGTATTCACTGCGTGGTACGAGACCTCACTATACATTTGTAGCTCGCTTTGAAGTGCGGGGATCGTCCTATCTGGGTCAGTCAATGTGAGTAGTATGTCGTCCGCATATAAATTCAGTTTGTACGCCGTAGGCCCCACCTCTATCCCTCTTATGCAGTCGTTCTGACGTATAGCTTGCGCCAGAGGTTCTAAGGCTAAATCATACAGTATTGGGGAGAGGGGACAACCCTGACGCGTGCCATTGGTAATGACGAACTCATCTGAGAGAAAGCCCGAAATGAGCACTCTGGCGGAGGGGGAGTCATATAGTGCCTGAATCGCTTATAAAAACGGCCCCGGAATCCCATATTTCCTCAATACCTCTCGCAGAAAGAGCCAGCTGACCTTGTCGAAGGCCTTTTCTGCGTCCAACGACAGGATCAGGCTGGGTTGGTCCGATATTTTCATCCTGTGAAGCAAATTAAGTAGTTTCTTGGTGCTGTCAGGGTCCTGTCTCCCACGGACAAACCCCACCTGGTCCTGGGCGATGAGAGTTGGTAGAATTAGTTGGAGTCTATCAGCTAATATTGTACTATATATTTTTATGTCCACATTTAGTAAGGAAATGGGGCTGAGATTTGCGCTTCGGTCTGGAGTTTTCCCAGGTTTAGGGAGTGTAACTATGTGGGCTCTTAGCATGTCTGCCGGGAAGGCTCCATCTGTTCTCGCTCTGTCATATGCAGCTAGTAGATGAGGTGTTAATTGAGGTGCATACGTAGTGTAATAAAGACCTGGGAAGCCATCTGGGCCTGGGGCTTTTCGTTTAGGTAAAGACTTTAAGACTTTTGAGAGTTCATCGGCAGTTATGTGGGAGGACATGTGTTCAGATTGTATTTGTGTCAGTGTCGGGAGGTGAATATGACCCAAATATTTTGTGACGGTTTCCACGGTCGGGTGCATTACATTGTCGCTCACATCCAGATTATACAGGGCCTCGTAATAATTAGCAAATTCGTTTGCGATGTCTTTGGGGTTATGTATTTTACCACAAGCTGATGCAAGAGCTGTAATGCGTCGTGGTGCACTCGCTGGCTTCAATCGTCGGGCTAGTAATCGACGGGTTTATTTTTAAGAGCATAGAAAGTAGCGTTCATTCTGTCTAATTTCCTGATGTAGCTATCAGTCTCTAGGTCAGTCAGTAAATTTAACTGTGCATCTATTTGTTCTGATAGTTTGGGAGATGGAGCAATCTTATTCCGAGTGTCCAAATTATGTAGTTTTGTTAGTATGTCCAACCGTCGTTTCTGATAATCACGTTTGAGTCTAGCTGACCACCGCATACAGACGTCGCGGAGTACAGCCTTGTGCGCCTGCCAAAGTGTAAGAGGGCTCATCTCAGGAGTAGCGTTCTCCTTAAAATAAAGGGTCAAAGCTTCCCGTAAATCTTGCGCTGCCTGCTCTTGCTTTAAGAGCTCTACTCTAAAACGCCAGGGAGGTCGGGTGTATCCTTGGTATGTATCTCCCAAAGTTAATAATGCCGGTGCATGATCAGACCATGGGTAGTATGCGGCAGTCAATAGTGTAGGGTAGAAAGTTACCGGGAACAAAGAAATAATCTGTTCTAGTGTAGCTGTTATGAACCCTAGAGCGAAAGCTATAATCTCTCGCAGTAGGGTGTAGCAATCTCCATGTGTCATACAGATTGTATTGAGTCATTAACTCCCTAAATCTCCTGATGGAGGCTGTATTCTGAGGACGGCTACAGCCCACAGAACGGTCTACGAGTGGATCAATACTCAGGTTGAAATCTCTGCATAATATCAGTGTGCCAGTTAACACTTCCTGCACTTTGTTAAGCAAATATGTAAGAAATTGTGTTTGAGAGGCGTTAGGGGCATAGGCAGACACCAGTGTGTATACTCTTGAATTGATCGTGCAAACTAGGATTATATATCTTCCCCCTGGATCTTTAAGAAGACGGTGTGTCTTGAACTGTAATCTGTTGTGTATGAAGAGCGTCACACCTCGTGTTTTGATCTAAACGTGGAGTGGAATTGCGTAAGATATTGAGGGGTCTTTAAGTTGGGGTGATCTAAGCGTCTGAAGTGCGTCTCTTGGAGACAAATCACATCCGCGTTGTGGGTTCGGAGATCTCTATAAAGGGAGTGTCTCCTTACCGGGAGGTTGAGGCCTTTTACATTGTAAGTCAGTATTTTCATAGGGGAAGTAGAGGGAAAACCATGATGGCCAGAAGTGGTCCCATGTCATTCGGGGGCTGCATCGGGGACTGACCCAGACGTGTTGTATTGAAAGTAACATCCTGGCAGAGGGGGGAAAAACTTAACCATACATGAAGGAAGGTACAACCATATAAACAACGCCGCGGTGCGGCACAACTATATACAAAATAATAACTATTAGTCTCCAATGGGAGTTCCCAGCCGGGAATTCCCAAGCTCATCCTTAGAGGAGGGAGACGGGGGTAACTGGGCCCCCCACATCGCAGCGATTAACCAGCCGCGTTAAAGCAGACCTCACCACCCTGCATCTCGGTGGAACTCAGAAGCAGACGTCTCACAACGCAATATTGTTCACTTTGCAGCTGGAAAGTTGCATTCAGAGACAAATCTTGTTAGAAAACACTGTGGAAGATATGAAAAATGCTAGTCTGTCCGCTCAGCGTGATTTCCAGTCCGGTTCAAGGCGTCTAAAGGAGGTTCTCCCGCAGGTTTCAGCATCAGATAACTTAATTCCCCATTGCTCCAACAGTTGGCGTCCCCCATCTGGGGATGTCAGCACCGTCGTTGTACCATTTCTGGTGATCAGCAATTTGGTGGGATATCCCCATCGGTACATCACCCCAGACGAGCGAAGAGCTTCAGTAATGGGACGAAAACTGCGTCTACGTTGTAAGGTAGCCTGCGAAACGTCTGGATAGACGGCCAAGTGGTCGTACTGCGGGCCCAACACGTCCGGTTTCCGCAGGGCTCGCAATATGTCCTTGCATGGCTTGAAATAGTGGAGCCTTAAAAGCACATCCCGTGGTGTCTTTGGAGGCGCGGAGGGCGGTTTAGGGAGTCTGTGGATACGGTCCATGAGTAGCGAGTCCGGCGTAGCCTCAGGTAACAAGTGTGAGAAAAAGTCATGGACATACGTGTTCAGGTTACGGGGGTTAACTGATTCCGGGACTCCTCTGATCTTTAAATTATGTCGTCGAGAACGATCTTCTAAGTCCGCCAGTTTAGACGCGTAGCGCTCCATCTGTTCCTCCATAACCTCAAGCTTCGTCACCATGTGATTATGTGCTTCCGAAGCTTCTGACATCTTGTTTTCTAGTCTGGAGGTTCTCTCCCCAATATCCTGGATGTCTTTACGTATGTCCGCTGAAATCGCTTCCAGTCTGGACGTTAATGTGGTGGTAAGATCTTGAAGCATCCCTTCCATACGTGCCGAGAAAACCTCCAGGTCCGCGTCTACCCCTCGGTGCTGGCTTCCGGAGGCTGAGGGAGGAGAGCCGGCGCTATCTTGTCTGTCTGCTCCTTCCTTTCGCTTACACTGATTAGGAGTGAAAAAATCGCCCCGTTCCACTGTCTTTTTTTGTTTGGCAGCCGCCATAGTATTCCCCTCACAGAAGCCGTATAGCAGAGTGAGCAAATGAAAGACAGGTGTAAGATTTCCGCTTTAAATCGCTGCGTGTGGACTGAGAGATTCCAACATGCGTCCGCCATGTTAGATCGTCGACCACGCCCCCCAGATGCATATCTTTTTAATATAGGACCGCAAGGTCCAACCCTGCACTCTTCCACAATACTACAGAGGGGTTACTGTATGATAGTAGTTGCTGTCCTGGCAGTCTGGCACCAAAAGCACAATATCTGGGTGCACTGACGCCTTTACCAGATGCATATCTATTTAATATAGGACCGCAAGGTCCACCCCTGCATTCTTCCACAATACTACAGAGGGGTTACTGTATGATAGTACTTGCTGGCCTTGCACCAAAAGCACAATATCTGGGTGCACTGACGCCTTTACCAGATTCATATCTTTTTAATATAGGACCACATGGTCCACCCCTGCATTCTTCCACAATACTACAGAGGGGTTACTGTATGATGGTACTTGCTGGCCTGGCAGTCTGGCACCAAAAGCAAAACATCTGGGTGCACTGACGCCTTTACCAGATTCATATCTATTTAATATAGGACCGCAAGGTCCACCCCTGCATTCTTCCACAATACTACAGAGGGGTTACTGTATGATGATACTTGCTGGCCTGGCAGTCTGGCACCAAAAGCACAACATCTCTGTGCACTGACGCCCATTACCAGATTCATATCTTTTTAATATAGGACCACATGGTCCACCCCTGCATTCTTCCACAATACCACAGAGGGGTTACTGTATGATAGTACTTCCTGGCCTGGCACCAAAAGCACAATATCTGGGTGCACTGACGCCTTTACCAGATTCATATCTTTTTAATATAGGACCGCAAGGTCCACCCCTGCATTCTTCCACAATACCACAGAGGGGTTACTGTATGATGGTACTTGCTGGCCTGGCAGTCTGGCACCAAAAGCACAATATCTGGGTGCACTGACGCCTTTACCAGATTCATATCTATTTTAATATAGGACCGCAAGGTCCACCCCTGCATTCTTCCACAATACTACAGAGGGGTTACTGTATGATGGTACTTGCTGGCCTGGCAGTCTGGCACCAAAAGCACAACATCTGGGTGCACTGACGCCTTTACCAGATTTATATCTATTTAATATAGGACCGCAAGGTCCACCCCTGCATTCTTCCACAATACTACAGAGGGGTTACTGTATGATAGTACTTGCTGGCCTGGCAGTCTGGCACCAAAAGCACAATATCTGGGTGCACTGACGCCCATTACCAGATTCATATCTTTTTAATATAGGACCGCAAGGTCCACCCCTGCATTCTTCCACAATACCACAGAGGGGTTACTGTATGATAGTACTTCCAGGCCTGGCACCAAAAGCAAAACATCTGGGTGCACTGACGCCTTTACCAGATTCATATCTATATAATATAGGACCGCAAGGTCCACCCCTGCATTCTTCCACAATACTACAGAGGGGTTACTGTATGATGATACTTGCTGGCCTGGCAGTCTGGCACCAAAAGCACAATATCTGGGTGCACTGATGCCTTTACCAGATGCATATCTTTTTAATATAGGACCGCAAGGTCCACCCCTGCACTCTTCCACAATACTACAGAGGGGTTACTGTATTGTGGTACTTGCTGGCCTAGCAGTCTAGCACCAAAAGCACAATATCTGGGTGCACTGACTCCTTTATACAGATGCATGTCTTTTAAATATAGGACCGCAAGGTCCACCCCTGCATTCTTCCACAATACTACAGAAGGGTTACTGTATGATAGTATTTGCAGGCCTGGCACCAAAAGCACAATATTTGGGTGCACTGCCACTGACGCCTGTATCAGATTCATATCCTCAGAGGGGTTACTGTGTGATGGCACTGTTGCCGATGCTAAAGGCCCAATTTTAAAGCACCTATTGTTACTTTCATCCAAAGCCTGCATAAGTTTCACAATAACTTAGCCAAAAAATCACTAAACTTTTTCTACGTGTCTGAAAATGCCTCCTCTTTTCATACAGACTGCCGCCCAAGCAGTTGTTTATGGATAGATTAAAAGAAAAGCTTTTACTGTCTTTTGAAACGTAATTTTTTTGTTTTTAAGTGTTTCTATACATCCTTGAAATCCGCCACTTCATGGGCAGGTTATGGGGACCTCCTAGGCATGATATTTGAAGGAATTTTTCGTTTTTATTTTTAACCCTTATTTCACCCTTATTTTTAAGGGTGAAATAAGTTTTTAAAGGGAAACTTTTTTAAAGGGAAATGTTTTTTTTTTTACTTTTTGTCTTTGTCTCCTGTCCCCCAGGGCACTACCCGGACCCCCATACACCTTTTATGGCAAATATCTAGCATATATGCCCTCTTGGAGGGCACTCTAAAAATCGTACTTTCAGCCTCATTGACTTGTATTGAGTTCGAGTTCGAGTTCGAATTCGAACATTTGGAAAGTTCGGGTTCGAATGCGAACCGAACTCGGGGGTGTTCGGCTCATTCCTAATCTTCAGACGATTTTACGCATTTACAACAGATGTGCAATCCTTTCAATTTTAATTGATTTTTTCAGATGATGCTGGGACGATCTGATATAAGTTTACATGAAAAATATGCATTGTATAGTTAAACCGCCGTGCCGCGGCAGGGAAACATGAAAAGATGAATTGTATAGTTAAACCGCTGAGCCACGGCAGGGAAACATGAAAAAGATGCATTGTATAGTTAAACCACTGAGCCGCGGCAGGGAAACATGAAAAAGATGAATTGTATAGTAAGTATAACTACTGTGCCGCGGCACGTAAACATGAAAAAGATGCATTCTACAGTATAACCGCCATGCCGCAGCACGTAAACATGAAAAATATGCATTCTACAGTATAACCGCTGTGCCGCGGCACGTAAACATGAAAAAGATGTACTGTACAGTATAACCGTCGTGCCGCAGCACGTAAACATGAAAAAGATGCATTGTATAGTATAAAGGCCATGCCTCGGCAGAGAAACATGAAAAAGATGCATTGTATAGTATAACCGCCGTGCCTCGGCAGAGAAACATGAAAAAGATGCATTGTGTAGTTAATCCGCTGTGCCACGGCAGGGAAATATGTAAAAGATGCATTGTATAGGTAAACGGCTGTGCCGCAGCAGCGAAACATTAAAAGATACATTGTATAGGAAAACAGCTGTGCATGAAGCCCATAGGATTCAATGGAAAAAATATTAAAGTTTTCTATATTTTTTTATTCAACCGTTTAGTTTTTAATCTGCAGGAAAAAGCTTTGTTATTTATTGAATTTTTCAAAAAAAAATTAGGTATTGTTCTGGTTTTTTTAGATTTTAGGTTCTGATTCTTCATCTATAAAGAAAAAAAAGACGAGTCTTTTTTTTATTCTTGCGTCTTTTTTTTTCCTTTGCCGGCTGCATTCAGCATTGCTGTCCCTGGTGCTGGAGCCTATTCAGCACCAGGGACAGGGGGGTTAATCCCCCCCTGCAGCCTGGCGAGTTTTGGTGGGGGTGTCATTGGTGCTGAAACTCTAGTCTTTTTTCTCCCCGCATCGGCGCCGCAGTGGGTTTTTCTTTATTATTCGTTGGCCGGCTTGTCCATCGGCCGATCTGGGTCATCCACAGGTGCATCCAGTGGACAACCCTGATTGACCGATGGCATTGTCCGCAGTCGGTGACCAAGTTTGTGTCGCCCGACTACGGTGCTAGTGAACAGCCAGCCTTAAAGGACGCTAGTCTTCGGTGGAAATGGAAACCCAGATAGAGTGACGAGGACCTTCCTTTCATTTTATCACACCCTGACTGTGGAAACACCACCGCTTTCATACAGTATTTCCGCTCTTTTGCAAGCTTCTTCTTTTTCCATAGTGGCTTTCTTGCAAGCTTCTTCAGTTTCCATAGCTGCTTTCCTGCGAGTGGCTTCTGTTTCTATTTCTGCTTTTTTGCGAGCAGCGTCCGTTTCCATTTCTGTTTTTTTGCAAGCGGCATCCATTTCCATTTCTGCTGTTTTGCAAGTGGCGTCCATTTCCATTTCTGCTTTCCTGCGAGCGGCGTCCGTTTCCTTTTCTGCTTTCCTTTTGCAAAGGCCGTCTGTATCTTGGTAGTCTCTGCTTTTGCCCAGGCTTGGATAAGCTGCAGACTAATTGATGAACTCTTTGAAAATTGTGAGGATTTGACCTTGAGAGATGTGAGCTATTTGAATGCTTGCTAGATGCTGAAATGTGAGAAGCAGTCTCTTGGAGTTGGGCAATTCTCTCTTCCGCCTTTACTCTGGCCTGATGTACTAAATTGTCTCTTTCTAAATTAAGACATTTTATTTCATCTATTTCTTGTAAAGCCTGTTTAGAATTTCTATTCTCTAAATTAGAGACATAAATGTGACAGTGGGCAAGATATTGAGCATGAGCTGTAGAGAGCTGTCCTAAAACTCCTTCTAGTTAGGGTGCATCACGAACAGGTTGTGTGATGGTGGAGACATAACTCATCACCTGTTCCCAATGCCATGACATTTGCTGTGATGTCTCATAGTTTATGTCCATAAGTGTTTCAGTAATCTTCCATGTAGGCTTTGTGTTGCATTTGCTTCTGACTGGATTGATATTCATTACTTCCACATCTGAAACAAGTTGCCTTTCCTGTGATGTTAGAGGGCTTCTTCTGTCTGCCATGTTTTACACAGATGAGAAGAATAAGAAGGGAGCAGTAGAGTAGCTGTCTGGCTGTGTGGCAAAGTTTACACAGGCCCACACGCTGCAGATGTAGGCATACTCTGTCTAAGGGATGCAGTACTATCTGCTCTCTGGTTCACTGAAGGCTGCGTACTTGTGATGCTAACTGCTGTTAATGTCTTTTCACTCATTGCTGTTAATGCCTTTTCACTCCCTGCTGTTAATGTCTTTTCACTACTGTTAATGTATTTTCACTGTTCTGCCTCCCTAGCAAAGCTGTGAGGAGTGGGTGCTTGAGACTAACTAAGTCTGTATTGACCAGTACTCACACGATGAAAGTTCAGCAGCCAGTGTCAACTCAGCAAAACTGACACGTAGAAAGATGAATCCAGTTGAAAACTTTAATGATCAGACTGACAATCTTTATAATTGTGTACAGCAATGCAGGTGAAAAGACATTAGTTCTGTCCAGCACTGAGCAAAGATGGCTGCTGGGGGACCAGTAAGTACCTCAGAACTAGACTGAACAAAAAGGGTGGAGCTAGCTGGATACAGCAAGGCTAAGGGAACCCAGCAGGAACAAAATAGCCATGAAATAATAACTGTAAGCAGAAAAAGGCAGAAACACATAACATTGAAATATGCAAATAAACCCTGAGTCATGGGGCATGACAAATAGCCTCTTATCATCATCATCATAATCAGGAGAATCCCATAGGTTTCAATTTAAAAATACTCCTGTTTCAATCCAATATCTAATAAACCGTTTATTATTATTTTTCTGCTGTAGAAAGTCTCTTTATTCTTAGATTTTTTAAGCTCTTTTAGGCATTTTTCAGCAAATTTTTTTCCGTTTTTTCTTTAAATCGTTTACATTTTTCTGTAACAGACCTTTTTATTATCATTTATTGGATTTTATATGTAAATTCCAGAAATTTTTAGTTCTGTAGTTTTTTTGCAAACAGTGTTTCAATTGTCAAACTTTCAAGCGTACTATTTTTTTTTACTCCGTTCGTCTGCTAGTCAGCTTTTTCTGGTAGCTGCTCTGCGCTGTGATCAGCGGCTCGTTGGCTTTTTCCAGCGTGTTTGGCATCGTTTCTCTGGCGGTTCCAGTGGGTTTTCGGCAGGTTTGTGGCGGGTTTTCACTGCACTCCTGGAACTTTGATTCCCCGAAGTGCAGGAAAGCGCAGGGAGCGAGAGGGCACTGAAATTTCAGCCACATTCCGGTACTCTCTGAATAATCCTGACAGTCACTGAAAAGAGAGAATGTTCCTGGAAGATTAATTATTATCTTTTATTAATACATGAGCTTCTACAGAGAGACCTTAAAGCAAACGATCAGGACGCAGGGACATAGGACGAATACAGCTCATTGAGTTTATGGTTATTGTGGGAGATAAAGCCATATGTTTATGTGGAAAACAAGGACTGAGAAGCAAAACCCAGAACGTGAATTTACCAAACGTGGTGCAGGTGACATGGACTAAAACCTGTGTGAGTGGAGAAGGTAATAAACAATCCTATATATAAACACAATATACTTTACATCGTCACTAAAGGGAGTTCAATGCTACTTTATGTCAATCCCCTACGGCCACAAGCGAGATAGGAATGGGGAGCAGATATCATTCAATATAATGTCCCTAATGATGGTCTGCCTCGGAAAAACACAAAGGAACCCATTCGTGGTGGAATCAAATCCTGTAATTAATAAAAGTGCCCTCACATTTGACTGAGCCGCGTGTGAAGAAAAGCAGCTCAGTGAACGGGCACTGGATGATGTAAAGCTGATCATCCCTGATCCTGTTACAATTAGGGATGAGTCGAACACCCCCGTGTTTGGTTCGCATTCGAACTCGAACAATTTCAAAAGTTCGAGTTCGAACGTGAACACGAACCGAGATCAATGCAAGTCCATGGGACTCAAAAGTTCGATTTTTAGAGTGCCCTCCAAGAGGGCATATATGCAGGATATTTGCCATAAAAGGTGTATTGGGGTCCGGGTAGTGCCCTGGGGGACAGGAAACAAGGACAAAAAGTTAAAAAAAAAACTTTTTAAAGGAACAGTGAGTTTTCCATGATATAAAGGTTAAGAATAAAAGCAAAAAATTCCTTCAATATCATGCCTAGGAGGTCCCCATAACCTGCCCGTGAAGTGGCGGATTTGTAGGATGTATAGAAACATTTTAAAACAAACAATGACATTTCAAATGACGGTAAATGGTTTTCCTTTAATCTATTCATAAACAAGGGGTGGCAGCCTGTATGAGAAGAGGAGACATTTTAGGACACTTAGAACAAATTTAGTGATTTTTTGGCTTAATTATGGTGAAACTTATGCAGGCTTTGGATGAAAGTAACAATAGGTGCTTTAAAATTGGGCCTTTAGTGTCAGCAACAGTGCTGTCACACTGTAAGTAACCCCTCTGTGTTATTGTGGAAGAGTGCAGGGTTGGACCCTGCGGTCCAATATTAAAATGATATAAATCTGGTAATATAGGCGTCAGTGGCAGTGCACCCAAATATTGTGCCTTTGGTGGCAGCAAGTGCCTTCACACCGTAAGTAACCCCTCTGTGGTATTGTGGAAGAGTGCAGGGTTGGACCCTGCGGTCCAATATTAAAATGATATAAATCTGGTAATATAGGCATCAGTGGCAGTGCACCCAAATATTGTGCCTTTGGTGGCAGCAAGTGCCTTCACACCATAACCCCTTTGTGGTATTGTGGAAGAGTGCAGTGGTGAAGGTTTTGTGAATGCAGAAGAGATCCCCGATCTATTCAGTTACGTCAGCATCAGGGGATTGATAGCTGCTGATCCAGGACTGATTCATTTTTATAAATGTCAGCAGGTCTACAGAGTTGGTGGACAGATGAACTCTTTTGTCTGTGACAAAACCTCCAGCGGCACTGAACGTCCTTTCAGAAAGCACGCTGGATGAAGGGCAACCTAGTAGCTGCATAGCATATTGACTAAGTTCTGGCCAGTGATCCAATCTCAACACCCAGTAAGCCAGTGGATCATCTGCTGTAAAGGTATCCAGGTCTGCCCTTGCCCCTAGGTAGTCCTGCACCATATGGTGAAGACGCTGGCAATGGTTGCCTACATTTGACGTCCCTGGGCGTCGTGGACTAAAAAAAAATAAAAAAGGCATCAGTCAAGTGGCCCTGGCCTTCACCTCTCTTCCTCTGATCATCCGCAGCCTCAGAAGCACGTGTGTCATCATTTGGTAACCTACCAGTGCCTGGAAAGGTGTTACACAAGTGTCGCTTTAGAGCATACTCAAGTTTTTTCATCCTGTGCTCCCTCTGTGCGGGCAGGATGAGCTCTGCAACTTTACCCTAGTATCGTGGATCAAGAAAGCTTGCCAACCAGTAATGATCCCTCTCCTTGATAGCACGAATCCTGGGGTCCTTTACCAGGCTTTGCAGGATAAGGGAGCCCATGCAGCGTAAGTTGGAGGTGGCATTAGTTCCGAGTCTTCCTGGTCAATGATGATGACCCCATCGTGCACTTCCTCCTCCCAGCCACATACTAGCCCTTGGGTTTCTGGGCACACAAAACCCTCCCTTGAGGAATCCCCACCTTCAATGCCCCCACTACTTAAATATTCCTTCTCCTCCTCATCCTCCTCCTGTCTGATCTGAGGACCTGCTGGAATGCTGTCTGCGTAAAGACTGGGGCCTTGAGAGCTAGGGAAGGCCTCCTCTTCCTCCCACTGCTCTGCCTCTAGTGCCACATCTATGATTCCCCGCAGAGTGTGCTCCAGCAGGAACAATAAAGGAATTGTGTCACTGATGCATGCACTGTCCCTGCTCACCGTCCTCGTTGCCTCCTCCAATGGTGACAGAACAGTGCATGCATCCTTGATCATCAGCCACTGAGGGGGGAAACAAGTTGACCTGAACCTGTCCTTGTGCCATACTCACACAGGTACTCATTTATGGCCCTCTGCTGCGTGTGCAGACGCTGCAGCATTGCTATTACTAGGAAAAGTAATACAATGTGAGCAGGATGTTACTTCGCTGCAGAGGGATTTAGATAAATTGGGGGACTGGGCACTTAAATGGCAGATGAGATTTAATCTAGATAAATGCAAAGTTATGCACTTTGGAGTGAAGAACACGCAAGTAATTTATACCCTAAATGGTACGGAGTTAGGGAAATCCAAGCAGGAGAAGGATTTGGGAATAATCATAGACTTCAAACTAAGTAACAATGTGCAATGTCAAACAGCAGCCGCCAAGGCCAGCAAAGTATTGGCATGCATTAAAAGGGGAGTTCACTCACGGGATGAAAACATAATTTTGCCTCTGTATAAATCAATGGTCAGGCCGCACCTTGAATATGCCGTGCAATTTTGGGCACCTGTCTTAAAAAAAGATATTATAGCGTTAGAAAAAGTGCAGAGACGGGCAACTAAATTTATAAGGGGAATGGAAGGGTTAAGTTATGAGGAAAGACTAACAAGCTTAAACCTGTTTAGTTTAGAGAAACGGCGCCTTAGAGGGGATCTGATAACCTTATATAATTATATACGGGCCATTATCAACCATTGTCTGATAACCTATTCATTAACAGGACTATACATAGGACAAGGGGTCATCCGTTTAGACTGGAAGAAAGAAAATTTAGCTTAAAGCATAGGAAGGGTTATTTTACGGTGAGAACAATAAAGCTGTGGAATTCTCTGCCTGTTGAGGTGGTTGGGTCAGAGTCTGTAGAGACTTTTAAAAAATGTCTGGATGATTTCCTGCAGACACAGAATATTAAGGGTTATAATATTTAATATGTGGGTAAAAGCTTCTTGATCCAAGGAGAAATCTGACTGCCATTCTGGGGTCAAGAAGGAATTTTTTCCCGGTATGTTGCATATTTCAGACTGTTTTTTTGCCTTCTTTTGGATCAACAGCAGTAGGTTATGTGGGAGAGGCTGAACCCGATGGACGCATGTCTTTTTTCAGCCTATATAACTATGTAACTATGTAACTATGTAACTATTGTCGAGTTCCACCTGATGGGCATGTCACAGATCAGACGGTTTGTGGGAAGGTAGAATTCTCTTTGAATTTCTGCCAGGTGAACACTTGCTGGGAAGGACCGTCTGAAGTGGCTGCAAACTTTTCTGGCCTGGCTGAGAAGCTCTGCCAGCCCTGGGTACCTGGATAGGAAATGCTGTACCACCAGATTTAGGACGTGTGCTAGGCATGGTACATGCGTCAACTTTCCCTGGCGTATGGCGGAGAGAAGGTTGTTGCCATTATCACAGATGACCATTCCCAGCTGAAGCTGGCATGGTGTTAACCATCTCTGCATCTGCCCCTGCAGAGCTGACAGAATTTCTGGACCAGTGTGGCTCCTGTCCCCTAAACAAACCAGCTCAAGCACAGTATGGCATCTTTTTGCTTGAGCCATTGCGTAGTCCCTGTCATGCGTCGGTTTAACTGCCATTTCGCCAGAGACAGAGAAGGAGGAGAAGAAGGAGGAGGAAGAGGAAGAGGTGGTGGTGGAGCAGACAGACCTCATACAAGCAGCTTTCTGGAGGCATGGTGGATGAACAAGCTCCAACACAGAGCCCCGTCTTGGATCCCTCCCAGCTGCAATGTGCTGTGACGAAAATGTAATGGCCCTGTCCATGCTTGCTGGACCACGTGTCTAAAGTCATGTGCACCTTGCTGCTGACTGCCTTTCCCAATGACTCCATAACATTGTCTTCCACGTGCTGGTATAGTGCTGGAATGGCCTTCCGTGAAAAGAAATGGCGTTTTGGAACCTGCCACTGTGCTACAGCACATTCAGCAAATTCACGGAAGGGAGCAGAGTCCACCAGCTGGAAAGGCAGCAGCTGCAATGCGAGTAATTTTGCTAAGCTGGCATTTAGACGCTGTGCTTGGGGATGGTTGGGGCTATATTTTTTCTTACGCTGCAGCAGCTGGGGCAACGTAATCTGACTGCGTAAATCTTCAGCTGATGGGATGCTGTCACATTGTGAAGGAGCTGGTACATCCATTACTGTAGCATCATCCCTGTCAGTGGAGGTTGTAGCAGGCAATGACATGGCAGGACATATAGTGGGGTAGAGACAGATGAGGAGGAGGAGGACCTATGCAAAGTGTTGTGCCAATGGGATGCGTGGCAGGTGATCATATGTCGCCTCAAGCACATTGTACCCAAGCGTGGGATGTCTTTCCCACGCTTGATCCTCATCTGACATAGATTACAAATAGCAACGGTGTGGTCTGCTGCACATTTCTTAAAGAACTCCCAGACAGCAGAGTTCCTGGATGTGTGCTTTGAGACAACAGTGCTCTGCACATGAGCAGCTCTGACATCTGGTTGCCTTGGACTGGCTACGGTTGGTCATAGAGGATGTTGTGCCTCATGTTTGTTGTGCCTCCTCCTCCTCTCTTGACTCCTCTGTTCGATCAGGCACTCAGGTGGTCAGTGACTTCATCATCGTCATCACCCCTTATCTCCTCATCACTGGAGCCAACTTGGCAGTATGCTGCAGCTGCTGGGGCAACATGAGTGCCAGTTATTTGTGTGTCACTGGCACCCCCTTCCTCTAGGTTGATTATACTCCCTTCCTCAACCTCAGAGATTGAATCAGAGCACTGTAGTTGCTGGGCATCCACAAGCAGCATGTCACTGTCATTATAGTCAAACAATTCAGCTGACTCCTCCGTGTGTGATAGTGAGGCTACGGCAGGAGTAGCTGTGGACATGGAGGCTGCATTAGATGCTTTGGCACCTGAGGTGGACTGTAAATCACTACAAGCCTGGCTGGCAGAGGATGAGGAGGATGAGGATGGCCTGGTTAGCCAATCCACCAAATCCTCTGTATGTTGCTGCTGCTTAAGACGGCCAGCACCAGTTAGAAAGGACAAGCGTGCCTCTGCAGAGGATGCACCACGTCCACGACGACCATAGGCACAGCCTCCCGACACAGAGGCTGCTTGCCCTCTTATCTTTATCTGGGAGCGTCTGCCTGTCCTTTTTGGTCTTTCTGACATGGTGAGTGATATATAGATTAAAGATATACAGAACTCTGATTCAACTCTGTTATAAAAATTGGAGATATGCTGTAGAACTCTGATTCAACTGTGTTATCTATATTGAAGATTTCCAGAACTCTGGTATAACTCAGTGAGACACCCTGATAGCTGGAAGCCAGTGACAAGACACAGATTAAAATTCCCAGAAACCTCCTATAAATCTGTGAGACCCCTTGATGGGTGGCAGTGACAAGACAAAATTACAATTCCCAGGAACCTCCTATAACTCAGTGAGACCCCCTGATGGATGGCAGTGAGAACACACAGATTACAACAATTCACAGATATCTTCTAGAAGTGAGACCCCCACAATAGCTGCTTGCAGTGAGAACACAAAGATTAGAACAATTCCCAGATATTTTGTAGAAATGAGATCCCCAAAATAGTTGGTGGCAGTGGGAACACACAGATTACCACAATTCCCAGATATCTTCTAGAAGTGAGACCCCCCATTAGCTGGTGGCAGTGAGAACACAAACTAACAAAACAATCTCCTCTCAAAACACGCGCTGTGGCTGAGTGAAGCCTTATATAGTGTGCTGCGGGATTTAGCTCTGTGAGCCCATGATTGGGCAATATTTGCCCAATCAGGACTCTGAGCCGTGATTGGCATAATCTTGCACCTGTCTTGCACCTAAACTGTGGTCAGGTGCAGGCTGTAGCCAATTAGCAATTGTAGCTTCAGGCCAGCGGAAAAGTGCATTGTGGTCCATTGTGGTGCATTGTGGGCGAACATGCGGCGAACACACGGAAATGTTCGGAGTTCGACGAACAGCCGAATGGCCGATGTTCGATGCAAACTCCAAACAGATCGAACCGAACAGCTCATCCCTAGTTACAATATGGGAATTATTCTTCACCTCCAACAGCTTGTAACTAGGCACATGAAAGGAAACATTGCACAGATATCAATACATATACGAATATCATGTAATGAAAGTGAATAAACTCACATGATACCGAGCCTCCAGTGTTTCAGCCGCTCAGTACATATCGTCCAGGATCAAATAATATGGAGAAATAAAATCAAAGACTTTATTAAAATATATAAAACAAACCAATTACAATGAAATAGTTTTATATATTTTAATAAAGTCTTTGATTTAACTTCTTTGCTGATTATATTTGCTGGAATATTGATAAAGGCTGGATGGGAGTCATGAGAGGTGTGTGGTGCTCCTTTAAAATCACCTACTGAGCAGAATTTGGTGTCTTTTTTTATGAAACAGGACACCTGAAAAAGTGAGTAGGGCTTATATTTTTTCTTTTTGTATTTATTGTCACAAACATCTACACTATTATATTCTTTCACACATGTTCTGGGGCTAAGAGGAGGAAGCACTCCAGGAGGAGATGTAAAAGAATGGGGGGGTTGCCTCTATGGATCCAACTGCATCTTTTATTGAGCCAACAAAAGTAGGCTGAAGGAGACGTGAGTGCGATTTCTTCCCTCATTGTTTTTTATTTAATAAGATCAAGAGGTGTCTGCACTATGTATTTTTTTATTTCTTTTGGAGGTTCAGAAAATATACCTTCTAAGAAATCCATCAAGAAATCCATACGAGGAATCGAGACACCTGTTTTATGTGTTGGACTATTATAACCATCACTGGATTTATGTTTGAGTAATAACCATTACATTAATATCCTTGGGGGAAATGATCAAAGTGCTGTATTACACATGTTGGTGCGCTGGGGGAGAATTCACATTTTGTTTCTTTGGTTTTACAGTGTCTATGGAGTATTGTCCACTGGTTTCCTCCTGTATAGCAACACTTGCTAAGTATTTCTAGATATAGATCCTATTTATCTCATACGGTTTTGTAATATATATCGAACCAGATTAATGGTGTCAATCTCAGCTCAGTGTTTTGTTTATCGGATTCTCCTGGTTATGTCAGAGTTTTTCATTCCAATCGTATAGAGAATTATCACCGAGTTATATTTCACATGAGGTTCCTGTATCAGTCTCTGGATCTGTTGGACTTTAGATAGGGAGGAGCAGATTGTGGTCCTGGCTTTGGGTTATTGCTTCTTATCTCCTTGGTCTTTGCTCTTCGCTTCATTAATCCATCTATACTATAAAAGAATAAGCTAAAAACTGTCCGTCGCCAAAAGCCTACTGCGCATGCGCGACGGACATTTGAAAGCGGCCGTTAGAACACACAGGTAGCTGCGCGTGCCGGCCGCGTGAAAAAAAAAAAAACCGGCACGAGCCGCGCGCAGCTACCCGTGTGTTTACACGGCCAGATGCCCCGATCCTCCAGCGGTGACCGTCCTCCGGCTGCCGGCGGGCCTCCAGGCTCAGGCGAGCCCCCGGCTCGGTTTGGGCCTACAGGCCCAGCCGAGCCGGGGACTCGCCTAAGCCTAGAGGCCCGCCTAGCAGGCCGCCGGCAGCCGGTCACCGCTGGAGGATCGGGGCCGAAGTTCCCAAACAAATACCCCAAAATCGGCCCTGAGCTCCAGCGGAGACCTCCTCCGGCTGCCGCTGGCTGCTCGGCGGCCCTCTAGGCTCAGGCGAGCCCCCGGCTCGGTTTGGGCCTACAGGCCCAGCCGAGCCGGGGACTCGCCTAAGCCTAGAGGCCCGCCGAGCAGCCAGCGGCAGCCGGAGAAGGTCACCGCTGGAGGATCGGGGCCGAAGTTCCCAAACAAATACCCCAAAATCGGCCCTGAGCTCCAGCGGAGACCTCCTCCGGCTGCCGCTGGCTGCTCGGCGGCCCTCTAGGCTCAGGCGAGCCCCCGGTTTGGTTTGGGCCTACAGGCCCAGCCGAGCCGGGGACTCGCCTGAGCCTAGAGGCCCGCCGAGCAGCCAGCGGCAGCCGGAGAAGGTCACCGCTGGAGGATCGGGGCCGAAGTTCCCAAACAAATACCCCAAAATCGGCCCTGAGCTCCAGCGGAGACCTCCTCCGGCTGCCGCTGGCTGCTCGGCGGCCCTCTAGGCTTAGGCGAGCCCCCGGCTCGGTTTGGGCCTACAGGCCCAGCCGAGCCGGGGACTCGCCTAAGCCTAGAGGCCCGCCGAGCAGCCAGCGGCAGCCGGAGAAGGTCACCGCTGGAGGATCGGGGCCGAAGTTCCCAAACAAATACACCCCAAAATCGGCCCTGAGCTCCAGCGGAGACCTCCTCCGGCTGCCGCTGGCTGCTCGGCGGGCCTCTAGGCTTAGGCGAGCCCCCGGCTTGGCTTGGGCCTACAGGCCCAGCCGAGCCGGGGACTCGCCTAAGCGTAGAGGCCGGCGAGCAGCCTGCTCGGCCGGAGGAGGTCACCGCTGGAGCTCAGGGCCGATGTTGCCTAACACATACTCACCGACATCGGCCCTTAGCTCCTCCAGCGATGGCGGTCCCGCTTGCAGCATCCCCTCTCTCTCCGTTGTTCGCCGGATGACGTCACGAAAGCCTTTGACCCCGGGGGGTCAAAGGCTTTCGTGACGTCATCCTGGCGAGCAACGGAGAGAGAGAGGATGCTGCAAGCGGGACCGCCATCGCTGGAGGAGCTAAGGGCCGATGTCGGTGAGTATGTGTGGAACCGGTGGAGGACTCGAGGCCGATGTAGGTGAGTATGTGCTCTCCACACACACACACACCCGGCTTGCTCGGCCGGTATCCAAGCTTAGGCGAGCCCCCGGCTTGGCTTGGGCCTAGAGGCCCTGCCGAGCCGGGGACTCGCCTGAGCATGGAGGCCGGTCGAGTTGCATGCTCGGGCGTCCTCCAGGCTCAGGCGAGTCCCCGACTCGGCTGGGCCTCTAGGCCCACGCCAAGCCGGGGGCTCGCCTAAGCTTGGTCGGCATCCAGGCTCAGGCGAGCCCCCGGCTTGGCTTGGGCCTAGAGGCCCAGCCGAGCCAGGGACTCACCTGAGCCTGGAGGACGGCCGAGCATGCAACTCGACCGGCCTCCATGCTCAGGCGAGTCCCCGGCTCTGCTGGGCCTCTAGGCCCAAGCCGGGGGCTCGCCTAAGCTTGGATACCGGCCGAGTAAGCAGGGTGGGTGTGGAGAGCACATACTCACCTACATTAGCCCTGAGCTCCAGCGGTGACTGTCCTCCGGCTGTCGCAGGCTGCTCGGCCGGCCTCCAGGCTCAGGCGAGCCCCCGGCTTGGCTTGGGCCTACAGGCCCAGCCGAGCCGGGGGCTCACCTAAGCCTGGAGGCCGGCCGAGCAGCCTACGACAGCCACCGCTGAGGCTCCGGGCCAATGTAGGGGGATGTTGCCTACACATACTCACCTACATCGGCCCTTAGCTCCTCCAGCGATGGCGGTCCCGCTTCCAGCGTCCTCTCTCGCTCCGTTGTTCGCCGGAATGACGTCACGAAAGCCTTTGACCCCGGGGGTCAAAGGCTTTCGTGACGTCATCCCGGCGACCAACGGAGCGAGAGAGGACGCTGGAAGCGGGACGCGGGACCGCCATCGCTGGAGGGCCGATGTAGGTGAGTATATCCACGAGCGGGGGGGCCATATCCACGAGCGCGGGGGGCCATATCCACGAGCGGGGGGGGCCATATCCACGAGCGGGGGGGGCCATATCCACGAGCGGGGGGGCCATATCCACGAGCGGGGGGGGCCATATCCACGAGCGGGGGGGGCCATATCCACGAGCGGGGGGGGCCATATCCACGAGCGGGGGGGGCGATATCCACGAGCGGGGGGGGCGATATCCACGAGCGGGGGGGGGCGATATCCACGAGCGGGGGGGCCAATATCCACGAGCTGGGCCAATATCCACGTGCTGGGGCAGTATCAATCCACGTGCTGGGGCAGTATCCACGTGCTGGGGGCAGTATCCACGAGCTGGGGCAGTATCCACGTGCTGGGTCAATATCCACGTGCTGGGGCAGTATCAATCCACGTGCTGGGGCAGTATCCACGTGCTGGGGCAGTATCAATCCACGTGCTGGGGCAGTATCCACGTGCTGGGGCAGTATATCCACGTGCTGGGGCAGTATCCACGTGCTGGGGCAGTATCAATCCACGTGCTGGGGCAGTATCCACGTGCTGGGGCAGTATCCACGTGCTGGGGCAGTATCAATCCACGTGCTGGGGCAGTATCAATCCACGTGCTGGGGCAGTATCAATCCACGTGCTGGGGCAGTATCCACGTGCTGGGGCAGTATCCACGTGCTGGGGGCAGTATCCACGAGCTGGGGCAGTATCCACGTGCTGGGGCAGTATCCACGTGCTGGGTCAATATCCACGTGCTGGGGCAGTATCAATCCACGTGCTGGGGCAGTATCCACGTGTTGGGGCAGTATCCACGTGCTGGGTCAATATCCACGTGCTGGGGCAGTATCAATCCACGTGCTGGGGCAGTATCCACGTGCTGGGTCAATATCCACGTGCTGGGGCAGTATCAATCCACGTGCTGGGGCAGTATCCACGTGCTGGGTCAATATCCACGTGCTGGGGCAGTATCAATCCACGTGCTGGGGCAGTATCCACGTGCTGGGGCAGTATCCACGTGCTGGGTCAATATCCACGTGCTGGGGCAGTATCAATCCACGTGCTGGGGCAGTATATCCATGTGCTGGGCAGTATCCACGTGCTGGGGCAGTATCCACGAGCTGGGGCAATATCCACGTGCTGGGCAGTATCCACGTGCTGGGGCAGTATCCACGTGCTGGGGCAATATCCACGTGCTGGGGCAATATCCAGGAGCTGGGGCAGTATCCACGAGCTGGGGCAATATCCACGTGCTGGGGCAGTATCAATCCACGTGCTGGGCAGTATCCACGTGCTGGGGCAGTATCCACGTGCTGGGTCAATATCCACGTGCTGGGGCAGTATCAATCCACGTGCTGGGCAGTATCCACGTGCTGGGGCAGTATCCACGTGCTGGGTCAATATCCACGTGCTGGGGCAGTATCAATCCACGTGCTGGGGCAGTATATCCATGTGCTGGGCAGTATCCACGTGCTGGGGCAGTATCCACGAGCTGGGGCAATATCCACGTGCTGGGCAGTATCCACATGCTGGGGCAATATCCACGTGCTGGGGCAATATCCACGTGCTGGGGCAATATCCAGGAGCTGGGGCAGTATCCACGAGCTGGGGCAATATCCACGTGCTGGGGCAGTATCCATCCACGTGCTGGGGCAATATCCACGTGCTAGGGCAGTATCCACGAGCTGGGGCAGTATCCACGAGCTGGGGCAATATCCACGTGCTGGGGCAGTATCCACGAGCTGGGGCAGTATCCACGTGCTGCGGCAATATCCACGTGCTGCGGCAATATCCACGTGCTGGGGCAATATCCACGTGCTGGGGCAGTATCCACGTGCTGGGGCAGTATCCACGTGCTGGGGCAATATCCACGTGCTGGGGCAATATCCACGTGCTGGGGCAGTATCCACGTGCTGGGGCAGTATCCACGTGCTGGGTCAATATCCACGTGCTGGGGCAGTATCAATCCACGTGCTGGGGCAGTATCCACGTGCTGGGGCAGTATCCACGTGCTGGGTCAATATCCACGTGCTGGGGCAGTATCAATCCACGTGCTGGGGCAGTATATCCATGTGCTGGGGCAGTATCCACGTGCTGGGGCAGTATCCACGTGCTGGGGCAGTATCCACGAGCTGGGGCAATATCCACGTGCTGGGGCAGTATCCACGTGCTGGGGCAGTATCCACGTGCTGGGGCAATATCCACGTGCTGGGGCAATATCCAGGAGCTGGGGCAGTATCCACGAGCTGGGGCAATATCCACGTGCTGGGCAGTATCCATCCACTTGCTGGGGCAATATCCACGTGCTAGGGCAGTATCCACGAGCTGGGGCAGTATCCACGAGCTGGGGCAATATCCACGTGCTGGCAGTATCCACGAGCTGGGGCAGTATCCACGTGCTGCGGCAATATCCACGTGCTGCGGCAATATCCACGTGCTGCGGCAATATCCACGTGCTGCGGCAATATCCACGTGCTGGGGCAATATCCACGTGCTGGGGCAATATCCACGTGCTGGGGCAATATCCACGTGCTGGGGCAGTATCCACGTGCTGGGGCAATATCCACGTGCTGGGGCAGTATCCACGTGATGGGGCAGTATCCACGTGATGGGGCAGTATCCACGTGCTGGGGCAGTATCCACGTTCTGGGGCAGTATCCACGTGCTGGGGCAGTATCCACGTGCTGGGGCAATATCCACGTGCTGGGGCAGTATCCACGTTCTGGGGCAGTATCCACGTGCTGGGGCAGTATCCACGTGCTGGGGCAATATCCACGTGCTGGGGCAGTATCCACGTGCTGGGGCAATATCCACGAGCTGGGGGCAATATCCACGAGCTGGGGCAGTATACATGAGCAGGGGCAGTATATCCACAATAGACTGCCCTCTGGGCAGGCTTTACAACTAGTCTCCAGATAAATACCTATTGATAATTCCTTACACCCTCATTCTCCGATACATGAGGATCCACAGGAAGATCCCACCATCCCACTAAACGAGCTCCTGGGACCCTCACAGAACATATTGTAAGGTGGGTGACCTCAGTATCTGGGAATCTCCAGTAATCCCCATATACCCCATACAAGGTAACGCGTGATAGGTTTCTGATTTTTCTCAATTTCTGATTAAATACACTATAAAGGTTATTCACGAAGAGCCGATCTGGCCTCGAAATATCACTGAACAGTGAATTCCCCGTACGGTGACATTTCAGGGCCATTTGGCTATTCAGAGAGCAGTCAGTTATCCAAATTTTGGTGAATTTCCAGTAAAATCGGTGCTTGGTCAGCGGCAGTTAAATACGGTGCTGTTCGGCGGCAGTGAAATACGGTGCTGTTCGGCGGCAGTGAAATACGTTGCTGTTTGACGGCAGTGAAATACGGTGCTGTTTGACGGCAGTGAAATACGGTGCTGTTCGGCGGCAGTGAAATACGTTGCTGTTCGACGGCAGTGAAATACGGTGCTGTTTGACGGCAGTGAAATACGGTGCTGTTCGGCGGCAGTGAAATACGTTGCTGTTCGACGGCAGTGAAATACGGTGCTGTTCGGCGGCAGTGAAATACGGTGTCTGTTCGGCAGTGAAATCCCCCATAGAGAAGCAATGGTTAATCTATTCACATTGAACAGCAGAGAAATGTCAGTGAAATGTCCTGATGTTCAGTGGTTTCATTCGACAGGTTTATTCAGGAGAATCCCATAGGTTTCAATGTTAAAATATTCCTGTTTTTATTCAATATCTAATAAACCATTTATTATTTTAATCTGCAGCAAAAAGTCTCTTTATTGATTTTATTGATTTATTTTTTAGGATCTTTTAAGCATTTTTTGGGGATTTTTTAGCCTTATTTTTAATAGTGTTTTTTCTTTTTTCTGTAACAGACCTTTTTATTATCATTCGTAGGATTTTATATGTTAATTCCAAACATTTTTGTCCAGTAGTTTTTTTGCAAACAGCAATTCAGATTTTGACACTTTCAATCGGTTTGTTCTTTGGTTTTTATTTTTACCCGTCCGGCTTGTCGGCTTTCTTCTGCCGCTGCTCGGTGCAGTGCACGTCGGCTTGTCGGCTGCGTTTGGTGACTGTCCGGCGTGTTTGCTGCAGCTGTCCGGCGGGCGGGCGGGCTGGCAGCGGTAGGTTTGCGCCAGCAGGTTTTGTGGCGGGATGGTGGCGACGACAAGCGGCCGATTCGCTGCACTTCAAGGACCCTTCAGTGAATGCAGAATTCGTCGCAGGGTAGGGAAATTTGATTCCCCTAAGTGCGGGGAACGACAGAGCACTGAAATGTCGACGACACTGAAAAAACACGCCGAACACGCAATGTATTTTACTGCGGTCAAACAGTCACCGTACTTGTTGGCAGTTCGCATAGTAATTATGAAGCAGGTGTTGCCTTCTTATTTCTCAGGTCTCCATACACCTTACACTGTTTTCATGTCCACTTTCTCTTGGTGGAGGAGACCTCCTTGGTGCTTGGATCTGCATATATAGAGTTCTTTTAGAACAAAATCCACTAAACCCACTCTATATGAAAACGGCAGAAATGAAGATTAAAATAGCGTTTTATTGGATAAAAACATACACAGATTAACCATTTCATTTCTCTTCCACCTTTCAGCGATGTCGTCTGCGGATCTGAGAGCCGAGGTGACCTGCCCCCTCTGTACGGACATTTATACGGATCCTGTGACCCTGCCATGTGGACACAGCTACTGCCAGCTCTGCATCACCAGGACATGGGACAACCAGGAGGAGAGAGAGTCTTCCTGTCCTGAATGTAGACGCAGGTTTCGGGTAAAACCTAAGCTTAAAAGAAACCTGAGACTGAGTAACATCGCCGAGAGCTTACAATCTATTCACCGAAAGCAGGAGGGGACGGGGATAATCTGTACCTACTGCATTCAGTCTTTGGTAACAGCTGTTAAAACATGTCTGATGTGTGAAGCTTCTCTGTGTGAAAACCACCTGAGGGTCCACAGCAAGTCAGAGGAACACGTCTTAACTGAACCCACCACTTCATTGGGCAACTGGAAATGCTCCGTCCACAAGAAGGTCCTGGAGTATTACTGCTGTGAGGACGCGGCCTGTATCTGTGTGTCCTGCAGCCTGGCCGGAGAGCACAGGAGACACCAGGTGGAGACTCTGAATGAGGCCTCTGGGAAGAAGAAAGAGAAACTGAGGAATATTCTGCAGAAACTGACCTCACAGAGAGAGGAGGCCGAGAAAAGAATCCAGAACCTGGAGGAGCTCAGGAGACAAATGAAAGTAAAAGCAACCGGGGTAACAGTGCAAGTCACTGCCCTGATTAGGGATATTAGGGAACAGGTGGAAGCCCTGGAGAAGTGGGTCCTGAGTGAGATCTCCAGGCAGGAAGAGCAAGTCTCACTCCGAGTCTCACATCTAATCCGGCAGCTGGAAATAAAGAAAGAGGAGCTGTCCAGGAAGATGAGCGACATCGAGGAGCTGTGTGACATGACGGACCCAGTAACTGTCTTACAAGGACGGGAATCAGACAGAGACAACTATTGTGACACTGAGGAGGACACAGAGAGACATGATATAAAGGACCATGATGTAGGAGATCTGGATGTGGGTCTGATCTCAGTGACCTTACACTCAGGCCTAGCTGGAATTGTGACCAGAGTAACGAGACGGCGCCGTGTACCGGAGGCTTCAGGCATGCTACTGGATGTAAACACGGCTTCAGACATGTTACTGGGTGTAAACACGGCTTCAAACACGTTTCCTGAGGTAGACACGGCTTCAGACACGTTACTGGGTGTAAACACGGCTTCAGACACGTTACTGGGTGTAAACACAGCTTCAGACACGTTACTGGGTGTAAACACGGCTTCAGACACGTTACCGAGTGTAAACACGGCTTCAGACACGTTACCTGAGATAAACACGGCTTCAGACACGTTACTGGGTGTAAACACGGCTTCAGACACGTTACTGGGTGTAAACACGGCTTCAGACACGTTTCCTGAGGTAAACACGGCTTCAGACACGTTACTGGGTGTAAACACGGCTTCAGACACGTTACCGAGTGTAAACACGGCTTCAGACACGTTACCTGAGGTAAACACGGCTTCAGACACGTTACTGGGTGTAAACACGGCTTCAGACATGTTACTGGATGTAAACACGGCTTCAGACATGTTACTGGATGTAAACACAGCTGGTCATTATGTTTCTCTGTCAGAGGATTTGAAAACTGTTTCGTGGTCAGAAACAAATCAGAGACGCCCAGAAACACCAGAGAGATTTCAGAATTACCAGGTTTTAAGCTCCAGCAGTTTCTTCTCAGGGCGACATTACTGGGAAGTGGAGGGCAGTGAATCAGGGCGGTGGAAGGTCGGGATGACCTATCCCAGTATAGAGAGGAGAGGAAAGCAGTCATGGATTGGAAATAATAACAAGTCCTGGGGTTTGGTGAAGTGTGGTAAAATACGGTATTCAATGAGACATGACAGTAATGTAATCAAGTTACCTCACCCCCCTTCTTGCCATAAATTGGGGATTTTCCTGGACTATGAGGCCGGACGTTTGTCCTTTAATGAGCTGTGTGACCCGATCAGACACTTACACACCTTCACTGCCGCCTTCACCGAGCCGCTCCATGCTGTATTTAGGGTGTATGGGGATAATTCCTGGGTGAGAATTCGAAGAATGTTGTGATTTTGTGTCAGTACATGGAATAGCTTCCCAGTGGGACTAGTAACTGTGATATAGAAAGGGTAGTAGATACATGGAATAGCCTCCCAGTGGGGGCAGTAACAGTGATATAGAAAGTGTAAAATAAGTATCTTTTAATTATCTGTACATTAAAGTTTCCCTTAGTTAACTTGCCCCCTTTAGCTCAGTTTGCGCAATATCCTTTTAAAGCTACAGACGGACTACTGTTCAGACAAGTCACCCCTTCCCCCTCCCCATTCTACGACACGTGATTCTAGGCATAGGAATGTTTTTGTCTCTTTAAAGTTAAAATGTAAACCATCTATGAAAAAGTAAGTAGAAGTATAGATCAGGGGGGGTCGCAGCGGGTGTGATAGTGTCAGTATAGATCAGGGGGTCGCAGTGGATGTGATTTACTTCGATTTTGCCAAAGCTTTCGACACAGTTCCACACAAAAGGTTACTATTTAAATTAAGAAAAATTGGTCTAGATGAAAATACTTGTTCTTGGATAGAAAACTGGATAAAAGATAGGGTACAGAGAGTGGTCATAAATGGTACATTCTCAAGATGGACATCAGTGGTAAGTGGTGTCATCAGGGGTCTGTTATAGGACCAATCCTATTCAATTTATTTATAAATGACCTTGAGATAGGCATTGAAAGTCATGTGTCAGTGTTTGCAGATGACACAAAACTTGGAAAAGTAATACAATGTGAGCAGGATGTTACTTCGCTGCAGAGGGATTTAGATAGATTGGGGGACTGGGCACTTAAATGGCAGATGACATTTAATGTAGATAAATGCAAAGTTATGCACTTTGGAGTGAAGAACACACAAGTAATTTATACCCTAAATGGTACGGAGTTAGGGAAATCCAAGCAGGAGAAGGATTTGGGAATTATCATAGACTTCAAAATAAGTAACAATGTGCAATGTCAAACAGCAGCCGCCAAGGCCAGCAAGGTATCAGCATTAAAAGGGGAGTTCACTCTCGGGATGAAAACAGAATTTTGCCTCTGTATACACTATATTGCCAAAAGTATTCGCTCACCCATCCATATGTGAGTCAAGGCAGGTGAGCGAATACTTTTGGAAATATAGTGTAAATCAATGGTAAGACGCGCCTTGAATATGCTGTGCAATTTTGGGCACCTGAATTAAGAAAGGATATTATAGCGCTAGAAAAAGTGCAGATATGAGCGACTAAATTAATAAGGGGAATGGAAGGGTTAAGTTATGAGGAAAGACTAACAAGCTTAAACCTGTTTAGTTTAGAGAAACGGCGCCTTAGAGGGGATCTGATAACCTTATATAAATATATACGGGTCATTATAAACCATTGTCTGGAAACCTATTCATTAACAGGACTATACACAGGACACGAGGTCACCTATTTAGACTGCACGAAAGGAAATTCAGCCTAAAGCATAGGAAGGGTTATTTTACAGTGAGAACAATAAAGCTGTGGAATTCTCTGCCTGTTGAGGTGGTTGGGTCAGAGACTGTACAGACCTTTAAAAACAACTGGATGACTTCCTGCAGACACAGAATATTAAGGGTTATAATGTTTAATATGTGGGTAAGCGTCTTGATCCAAGGAGAAATATGACTGCCATTCTGGGGTCAAGAAGGAATTTTTCCCCAGTGTGTTGCATATTGGTGAGCATTTCAGACTGGGTTTTTTGCCTTCTTTTGGATCAACAGCAGTAGGTGTTGTGTGAGAGGCTGAAACCGATGGACGCATGTCTTTTTTCAGCCTATGTAACTATGTAACTATGTATATATGGCTAAGTGCAACTATGTAACTGATCCCTGTTGTGGAAAATGTATCTGTGCCTTTTTAACTCTGACGTGATCGGTTTCATGATTGACTGTTGTACCACACTCTTGTGTTCTATATTAGAGCCTGATAAAAAGAAGAATGCTGGGAGCAGTTTTACTCTACACATTGTGTGGGTGTTTTATTGCTTTCCCGTTAGCTAATGTTGTGCTGCATTGCGCTACCCATGCTCACAAGAGGAATACAGAAGTCTTCTGGGTTGCATGTTTTGGTAAATATGAATAGGAATATTGATTTTTTTGTTTATTTAACAGAAAGGGTAGTAGATACATGAAATAGCCTCCCAGTGGGAGCAGTAACAGTGATATAGAAAGGGTAGTAGATACATGACATGGAGCTGTCCTCTGTATGCAGGCATGACTTAATTTATTCCGGGGAGGTAATTAAAAGATTTTAATGGTTTTGTTGCCGTCGTCCCCCGCCCAGCGAGCTACAAAGCAAGTAAGTTCCTTTTGATCTGGGTAGGTGTGAAAAGCTTGCCTGTGATCTACTGGGTCTGTTTGGTTACAGAGGAAAGCTTGGGATAGGTAGCTCCTTTGTTCTCAGAGTGTATCCTACAATATGATTTATTTCATGTAGGTCTCTGGAAATCGACACATAGGCACATGTTCCTTTGTTTCAGTGAGGTTATACAATGCTTAAAAGTTGGAGGGCCCTATTACATTCTTCGCACAAACTTTCTTGCGTGCAGCGTTAAACGTTAACGTGCGCAAATTAACGCTGGTATTACGATCCGAGCGCATTTTGTCAGCCATGAAAAAATATTGCACGTAAGAAAGACGCGCAAAAACGCTGCTCACACAAATCGGTGGGCAGACTATTTTTTTCTTCCCTTTCCTTCTGTTCCGCGGAATCCTCTTTCTTATCGTCTGTGACGTCGAAAACACTCTTATTTCGTTGGAGGGCTCCTTTTCGTCTCGATGCTGGGCTACGTTACGTTAATTTCTTACTGCAAACAGCAGAACAGAGCAAAGTCCTGAGACAATATATACAATCTATATTGTATATCCTGTTATATGACACATACTATAAAGCATTTTACATGCAATAACTGGATTATAAAGTATCCTGTTCCAAGGATCAGTCAATTGCTGTTTGGGATATGGCATCTGCTACTGACATAACTCTTCGTCGAGTTCTAGTTGGTCATCGTGCAGCTGTTAATGTAGTTGACTTTGATGACAAACACATTGTTTCAGCCTCTGGCGATCGGACCATCAAGGTTTGGGGCAGAAGTACCTGTGAATTTGTTCGCACAAATGGACATTAGCGTGGTATCGCTTGTCACCAGTACCGGGATCGGTTGGTTGTCAGTGGCTCTTCAGATAACACAATACGGTTGTGGGACATAGAATGTGGTGTGCGTGTTTGCGAGTGTTAGGAGGCCATGAAGAGCTTGTTCGCTGCATTAGATTTGATAACAAAAGGATTGTCAGTGGTGCCTATGATTGGGAACTCAAAGTGTGGGACCTTCAGGCTGCATTGGATCCCCGTGCACCAGAAAGCACTTCATACTTGTGTACTCTGGTGGAACATTCTGGACATGTTTTTCGTCTTCAATTTGATGAATTTCAGATTATTTGCAGTTCCCATGATGACACTATTTTGATCTGGGATTTTTTAAATGTCCAGCCTAGTACTCCCAATGAAACCCGATCTCCATCTAGAACATACTGTATACTTACATCTCCAGATAGCATTATGCACTTTCCTGTCCTGAGCAGGACATGGCTATCTTGAACTACTGGATATATGGCTACCGTACAAAGCTAATTATTGGAAATGGTTGTCAATACCATGTAGACGCAGAGCAGAAAGTTCTATTTTGTTACAATTTCACGTTTCTATTTTTTTCAATTTTTTTGTTCATACTGAGATCTACAATTAATTTCTGGAATTTGAACATATTCTGTTTGACCAATGCATTTAAACCCCTCCACTTTCTAAAGCTTAAAATGTAAATTGTGCATACGAACTAACCTTTTTCAGGAAGGAAAGCCGCAAGAAAAGATGTGACCTCACAGCCTCACAGCCTAGTAATGTTTTGCACTTTGATACCTTAAGGAAAAAACTTTTCCGATAATTTGGATATGTGTTTTGCACCCAAAGGTTATGTGTAAATCCAGGGAAAAAATATAAGGGCTGTTCAATAAATTGTTGTTACTGTATGTGGATTAATTGTATTGGGTGCAGAATGATGCTACCTAGCATCTGCTGGGCAGAGTTTATTATTTCTTTGTTATTTTAAATAAACACCATCTAAACCATTCTTGTCGATTTTATTGTTTGGGTATGTGTAGAATGTGTAACTGTACTGTGCTGTACTTTTTTTTTCGTGTGTTTTTTTTCCGTTTCGGCCAGAACATTCCGATTTGCAGTTACCACCAGCCTTTCAAGATGTTAAAATTATGCGCGCAGACGTCGTTCATAAAAAGTTGCACGAAGATTGTAATACCATCCGCGTACCAGTGCATGAACGCATTTGCACTCACAATGTTAAGTATGGGATAGGTGCACGAAATTTAGTTCGCGCAGGGTCACTCGTGCTAAACGTTAACGCGCATATTTTGCACGAACGTTGTAATATGACGTTCAGCGCAAAGGGTTTTGCCCCTCACGCATTTGCGCACACAAAACACAATGTAATAGGGGCCGAAGTGTGTGAAAGATGACATGGGAGGTCCAGGAGCAGATCTTGCCCCTCCTACTGTGCCACCCTAGAAATCTGAGAACAAGGAGTAGTGTATAAATATCAGACCCAGGTTCTGAAATGTGCTTATTTTTGGAGGGTCAACCTAATTGAAAATAACTGCCATCTTTCCCAACCAAAACCTCCCTGGGCAGAGCCTCTAGCTTCAGATGAAAGTATAGGTTTCTGTTTTATTATGTTTATTTTCTGCTTGTGAGTGTAAATATTAATTGTAATATCTTTTTATATGTTAAATGCACTGTGACCCTTTTCACCATAATAAAATATTCCTTTATTAAGCTCTGCCTTTGTCTGATAAAAGATTCACGTTACCTGAAGAGATATTGTTATCATAGCATTGAGTTTCAGGACAATCTACTAAATTGGGTATGGTGGGGCTGGTCTAATACAAAAACAACAAAAGGACAACTGGGGATTGATATACCAGTGTCTAAAAGGGCATCCTACAACTTACAATTGGCAAAACGATTAAGTAGTCACCAGTAGGGATGAGCTGTTCGGTTCGATCAGTTCGAAGTTCGACTCGAACATTGGCAGTTCGAAAGTTCGCGAACTTCAAACTTTTTGGCGTGCTCGAAAATTTTTATTTTTTTTAAAAAGTATAAAAATGCTTAAAAAATACAAAAAAAATCTAGAAATAAAGAGACTCTTTACTGCAGAATATTATAAGCAACGGTTTATTATATATTGGATTAAAAAACTACCCAGGGCAAGAAGGCACACATGTGGGCGATGATTAACAATGGACGGAATGTGTACGGAGTCAAGAAGCGGTATGTGTAACAGCATAAACATGTTACATACACATAACACACATTACATACATCTACCAACATATGTCAACACATGCTGCAGCGTAATGTATTATCTGTTTGTCAGACAAATGTGACTATCATAAAATTATTCTGGCTTTATTTAAAATATTTGCACACGTGTACATTTTTCTGAAACTTTCACACCTCAAAATTACATGTGCTTAGAGTGCATGAGGCTTGCATAGGATTTTTTGTGCCGCCTGTGTGTTTCATCTTTAAAATGCTGCAATGGGTGATGTGGATTTTCTAGCTTACAAGGAAAGCATGGTTTACAGTCTGCCTGATGTCTAGGTGCAAAGATTCTCACCTCTAAATGACATGTGCTCACAGCAGGGCTCTCAGACTCTGTTGCCCCTGATGTTTTTGAACTACAACTCCCAGGATTCCCTCGCCATGTATTGCATTGAAATCATCCTGGGACTTGTAGTCCAAATCATGTTGGGAGGCCGTGAGTTTGAGACCCCTGGCATACTGTGCATGAGGCTTGCATAGGATTTTTTGCGCCGCCTGTGTGTTTCATCTTTAAAATGCTGCAATGGGTGATGTGGATTTTCTAATTTACAAGGAAAGCATGTATTACAGTCTGCCTAATGACTAGGTGCAAAGATTCTCACCTCTAAATGACATTTGCTTACAGCAGGGCTCTCAAACGGCGTAAACAACAGGTGTTAATTAGTGTTTGGAAATAACATGTGCTTCTAATTAGTCTGGTCTCATGAATTTGGTACATTGCCTGCAGACTGGATGTGGCTCCTGCACATGTATGAACACTGCTTCTGAATTCTAAGAAGTGTTCATTTCTACTACATGTTCTTCTGATATGCTGTTTAACCCCTTAAGGATCAGGGCTCTGTAAAGCCAATCATTAATGATGTAGATGTTACGTCATTTGTCATCAAGGGCTTAATAAAATCTTTATCACACTCCTTAGATTTAAACGTAATATTCCAGTATTTGTATGTCATGTACCTCTCCTGAAGGGCCTATGTGAGCAAACAATTATTATTGTGTTAGATCTATAGTTTTGGTGCAAGCGTGGTGGAAGGGCTTGCTGCTTCTGATTAGTAACACAACACAACGTGAAAATGTCTATCATAAAGCGTACAAGCTGAGTCCCTAGAGTCTCTGACTATCCATTGTCATATATACCTTGCTTTATACATATAATACATTCCCTCATCTAACAGATAGTAGCCAGTCCCTGTGCATTTTAACCCCTTAAGGCTGGCTAGGTATTGTGTCTGATTGCGATATTTCTATACATCCTACAAATCCGCCACTTCACGGGCAGGTTATGGGGACCTCCTAGGCACGATATTTGAAGGAATTTTCCATTTTTATTTTTATCCCTTATTTTATGGAAAACTCACTGTTCCTTTAAAAACGTCCTTTTTTAAACTTTTTGTCCTGGTTTCCTGTCCCCCAGGGCACTACCCGGACCCTCATACACCTTTTATGGCAAATATCTTGTATATATGCCCTCTTGGAGGGCACTCTAAAAATTGAACTTTTGAGTCCCATTGAGTTCGGTTCCTGCTCGCGTTCGAACTCGAACTTTTGAAATTGTTCGAGTTCGACTGCGAACCGAACACGGGGGTGTCCGGTTCATCCCTAGTCACCAGCTACTAAATTAATACATTTTATTAGGTATACATTGCACTCATAAACCGACCGCTTAAAACACATATAATGAAATGGTGTGAAGAAACAAATGAAACCTGCCCAATGCAGGGGATGGGTTACCTAACTGCAAAAACAGCACCTGGTGTTTCATAAATTCTCACAGGTATTCCTTAATAGCACACAACCAGCGTGTCACGCCACCTCTGCATATTAATGAGGAAGATAGATAAGTGCTCAAATGAACCTGGCATAGCCTGGATATGCTGTTTGTAGGGTCAAAAATCAAAGAGATCGATTTAAAAAAACGGAATAGTCTCCTACGCACAGGCCAAAATGCTATACACAATAATTTCAAAATTGAAGAGCTACGCCCTCATTGGTAGGGGCAACAACACAGTTAAGCGGTACGTACATGATTACAACAAACCCAACAGCTAAAATGCCTCACTTCTCGACATGTTTCGCCGCTAAAAGCCTGCGGCTGGTCTAATACTCTGTTTTTTACATGTATAATTGAACGGGGTGGTTCAGGTCACCTCCATTTCATATACAGTTGTGTTCAAAATTATTCAACCCCCAATGCTGTAAAGGGTTTTAGGGAATTTAGTGACATTTGTAATTGTATTCAGAATGAAATCCTACAAGGACTTTTTAAAGAACCATATGCAACTAAAATGACATCAATTGGTTTTGTAATACAGTAGTAAATGTTTCTTTTGTGAATTCTTCATTGACACAATTATTCAACCCCTTAAAGACTACCACTCTGAAGAACAGAGGTTCATTCAAGTGTTTTCAATCAGGTATTGAAAACACCTGTGGATGTCACGGAGCAGCAATAAAGCATAATAAGCACCAATTAGGCAGCTTTAAAATGACTGTGATACTCAGCTCCTTCTAGACATTTACTGGTGTGGTTACAAACATGGTGAAGTCAAGAAGAATGGTCCAGAAAGACAAGAGAAGAGGTGATTACTCTTCACAGGAAGGGCAATGGCTATAAGAAGATTGCAAAGATGTTAAACATACCAAGAGAGACCATAGGAAGCATCATTCGCAAATTCAAGGCAAAGGGCACTGTTGAAACGCTACCTGGTCGTGGCAGAAAGAAGATGCTGACTTCGACTGCTGTGCGCTACCTGAAGCGTAGAGTGGAGAAAAGTCCCCGTGTGACTGCTGAGGAACTGAGAAAAGATTTGTCAGATGTGGGTACTGAAGTTTCAGCTCAGACAATACGGCGCACACTGCGTAATGAAGGCCTCCATGCCAGAACTCCCAGGCGCACCCCCTTGCTGTCTCCAAGAATAAGAAGAGTCGACTGCAGTATGCCAAAAGTCATGTGGACAAACCACAGAAGTTTTGGGATAGTGTTCTGTGGACTGATGAAACAAAGTTAGAACTGTTTGGGCCCATGGATCAACGCTATGTTTGGAGGAGGAAGAACAAGGCCTATGAAGAAAAAGAACACCTTGCCTACTGTGAAGCATGGCGGGGGGGTCAATCATGCTTTGGGGCTGTTTTTGCTTCTGCAGGTACAGGGAAGCATCAGCGTGTGCAAGGTACCATGAATTCTCTTCAGTACGAGGAGATATTGGATGACAATGTGATGCAGTCCGTCACAAACCTGAGGCTTGGGAGACGTTGGACCTTTCAACAGGACAATGATCCCAAGCATACCTCCAAGTCCACTAGAGCATGGTTGCAGATTAAAGGCTGGAACATTTTGGAGTGGCCATCGCAGTCACCTGACTTAAATCCGATTGAGAACCTCTGGTGGGACTTAAAGAAAGCAGTTGCAGTGCGCAAGCCTAAGAATGTGACTGAACTGGAGGCTTTTGCCCATGACGAATGGGCGAAGATACCTGTAGATCGCTGCAAGACACTTGTGTCAAGCTATGCTTCACACGTTTAAAAGCTGTTATAACTGTAAAAGGATGTTGTTCTAAGTACTAAGATTGAATGTCACTTGGGGGTTGAATAAAACTGATAATGATGTGAGCACAGAAAAGACATTTGTGGTTATTTCATTATAAATGTTATGTTATATTTGTCTGACCTACACGTGCCTCTTTGATTTAATTGTAAGCAAGATGACTGAATGATCAAAATCAATGTCAAACTGGCCAAAACACTCAATTTCAGTGGGGGTTGAATAATTTTGAACACAACTGTATTAGCCAACGACCTGTGGTGGCGGCATTTAATTAAGGGAAGTGGTATGGTGGGCTACTTAGTCATTATTTTTGGTCTAGCGCAGACGAATAGTGATTTTTAACCCTGCACCCACTGCACCAAGTCACGTGCCCTTCTCGAGTGACGCAAGTACATGACAACAGTGATATAGAAAGGGTAGAAAATGTAAAAGATTAATTTCATATTTATGTTTACCAAAACATGTAACCCAGAAGATTTCTGTTTTCCTCATGTAAGGCGTGGCGCAGCACAGTAAGAAGTAGCTAGGGAAGCAATAAGACACATACACAAGGGTTGTGCAGAATAATCTTCAATCTGATGATCCTTGGATTTGGCATTATATAGCTTACATACAATGGAGTAACAGTGAACAATCAGTTTACAGATATATTTCCACGTCAGAGTTGACCAACATGGTCAGCCCACAGGCACTTCATAACTTTTTATTACCATATATGGTTTACATTTAACTTCTGCATTTAAACAGAAACATTCTTTATGCCCAGAATCACGTGTCATAGAAAGGGGAGGTGGAAGGGGGAATTTATCTAAACAGTAGCCCGTCAGTAGTTTAAAAGGATATTAGAACAAGCATTTCAAATTAAAAAGGGCATGTTAACTAAGTGAACCTTTCATGTACAGGAAGTTAAAAGATACACTGGTGGCCAAACTTGTGGATACAACTTACATTTTTACAAACTTTATGTACTTTTTATATAAAAATCTCTAAAAATGTCATAGCACAAGTAAAATTTAATACATTAAATTTAAAAAAAATTGTTGCCTTAACAACAAAAAATCTTTAATTAAGTCCAATTTTGACTGGAAATGTATGAAATGCATATTGGCTATTATATAGCATAAAAATGATAATTTCAAGTTTGTCACAATGTTTTTTTTCAATAACGTGTTGGATAGTCTTTGGCCTTAACTACTGCCTGACACCTTCTAGGCATTGACTGTACAAGTCTTTTGTGATCAAATGATGCCAGGAATTGATTATAGCCTCAATGAGTCCTTGCTTGTTGCTTGGATTCTTGCTCGAGACCATGCGTTTCAATCTTGACCACAGATTTTTGATGGGATTCAAGTCAGGGCTATTTCCAGGCCAGGGGCGCAGAGGAATTTTCTTGTCAACCAAAACTGACAAAATCCGAAGGTGTATCCACAATTTTGGCCACTAGTGTAATTATTTTACAGTTTTCTCTTTGATCACATACACAATTGTGATCACTCAAAAAGATAAGACAAAACAAGGCTATTGAACCAATTATACCTGGGGCCACAGTGTCAACTCTTTATACCCATAGGTCATTCTAGATGCCCAGAGGGGGAGAAAAAGAGTCTAGCAGCTACTCATGGGAGGGAAATGGAGGAAAGGAATCAAGGAAGGTGGGGTGGAAATGCAGGATAGGCAGGGGCAAGAACGATACTCATGAAATACCTCAATACCTTTCCAGTATACTAAAAGGATTCACCAAGGAGGCCCTTTATGAGCATAAAATACACTTATCTAAATTAAAATCTAGATTCCCTCTTCGAGTGAACCACACTAGGGACCAGGGCCAAATGCCTAATCTAGACATTAAATAACTATTAACTTCCATTTCCCAAATTAATTTCAGCAAACAAGAAAATTATAATAACTTAGATGAATTTTTTAAATTCATCTATCTAATAATCAGCATGAGTTAGATCTATATCTGTGTGTTTTCTTATATTCAGCTTGACTCCACAAAACTTAACACACCTGCATTCACACCCACTTTCAAGAAATACATTCTTATTTTCCCAAATCCAACCCTTTCTCACACTTGTCTAGGGGATTGAAGAAAAAATAATGTCTCGGTATCTAAGACCGTGCTCTTTATCCAGAGTAAATGGTCAACAATTGACCTTTGGTAGGGATGCATCGATACCACCTTTTTAAGACCGAGTATGGGTACCGATACTTTTGTTCAAGTACTCACCGATACCAATTACCGATACCATTTATTAAAAGGGACAGGACACATTTTTTCTAAAGCAATACAAAATAATGAAATTTTTTCCCATTGCTGAATAGTGATTAATAATAATTAATCACTATTCTATTCACTATTCAGCAAAGGGAAAAAAAATCATTTTATTTATTCATGCTGTATTCACAGCATGGTCAAAGATGAATGAATATTAATTTGATGTAATCACTGATTTATATCAAATTAATATCCATTAATCTTTGACCATGCTGTGAATACAGCATGAATAAATAAAATGACAGCAGTGTAAAATGCAGATCTCCCTCTCTGTAAGAGCTGCACAACAATAAAACTCAGTTACTGTGGAGCTCTGTGACACCCTCATAAACACATCCATACCCCTGTTACATCATATTACACATCCATAGCCCCATTATCCAACCTGTAGGAGCCTCAGGAGATATCTGAAACATTTTGTAATTATAAAAATATTTCTTTAATGATGCCTAAATTGAGGCTAAAGTCCCAATGTCATCTGCTCCTTCCCTGGTTATCTCCCTGTACTCTGTAAGGAATTGCAACAGGTTTAGGACACCACTATGCCTCCAACATTGGCAATAAGGACATACACGTATACACTTACTGTGCAGGTTGGTAAGCATGCCATATGCAGGGCTGGTCCGGCAGGCAGGGAGGCACCGGTTTCACAATGATTGCCCAGGTGGCGGCCACAGCTCACCGTGACACATTCTCGGAGCCATCCACTAACACACCCCAGACTAGGAAGCGGTGTTCACGTGCTGCCCGCTGGGTCCACTTCCTGCAGGATCCTCCGGAACATGGCTGCGCTCAGGCCTCAGCCGCTTCCACGGATGGCAGGGGTCCGACCTCTGTGCGGTATCAGGGTGCCTTGTCAGAGCCGGCCGCCTTGTCAGAGCGTGGCCACGTGTCCTCTAGTGCCAGAACAACTCGGGCTAGGCATGTGGAAAATGTACTCGGGCTAGGCATCGGAGCATTTGGGCGAGTACGAGTACTCGCCCAAATACTCGGCATCGGCACCGATATCGATACTAGTATCGTATCGGTGCATCCCTAGCCTTTGGCAACATCCCAGCAAAATCATTGGGTTCCTCAATTGTTAGGAAAAATGAGATAACCTGAGTTCCTGAAGATAGGGACTCCTTCTGAACAAGCTGTCTCTGTGCGCTGGTTGCGTATTACCTGTGACCTTTGACCTTGACACAAACTGTACATGATTCAGTCCAGACTCACTCACTGTGAACTTGGTGAAAAGAATAAAAGAAAATATGTTGTTCCCTCTAAACCTGTCTCCAGGCTCTTATACAAATTCCTTCATGTTTCATACATAATGTGAATCTGAAATAAAACATCTTAAATAGGACTCAAGCGTTTGATTTGCTCTTTCCGCTAAGCGGTTGGTCTGTGGGTGGTAGGCGGTGAAAGAGAGAGCTTAACTCCCAGTTGTTGGCAAAAGCCTCTCCATAAACACGAGATAAATTGGGAACCACAGTCAGACACTATAACATGAGGGATACCATGTAAGCAAAATATTTCTTTAGTAAATATGTGTACCAACTCATTGGAGGAAGGGAGTTTTATTAAACGGATACAATGTGCCATTTTAGAGAAACAATCCACTATGACCAAGATCACTGTATGCCCTAGTGAAGGCAGTAATTCGAACAAAAAGTCTATCACTATATGGGACCAAGGGTGTTTACGGACAGATAATGCTTGAAGTAACCCTGCAGGATTACTCCGGGAGGGCGAGTACACATTATTTAGATATGTTTGGGTTTCTTTCAGTTCTTGGTGGCAGCAGTGAGGGTGTGTATCTGGGCGTTATTCAGATTAGGGATGAGCTGTTCGGTTCGATGTGTTCGGAGTTCGATTCGAACAACGCCAGTTTGGATGTTCGCGAACTACAAACATTTCCGTGTGTTCACCGCATGTTCGCCCACAATGCACCACAATGGACCACAATGCACTTTTTCCACTGGCCTGAAGCTTGTAATTGGCTACAGCCTGCACCTGACCACAGTTTAGGTGCAAGACTATGCCAATCACAGCTCAGAGTCCTGATTGGGCAAATTTTGCCTAATCATGGGCTCACAGAGCTAAGTCCCGTAGCACACTATACAAGGCTTGAACCCAGCCCAGCCAGCATGTGTTTTTCTGCAGGAGTGAGAGGAGATTGTTCTGTCAGTGTGTCGTCTCACTGTCAGTGACAGCTATTGGGGGGCTCACTTGTTGCAGATATCTGGGAATTGGTGGAAAGTGTGTCTTCTCAGTCACTGACAGTCAGCTATCAGGGGGTGTCACATACTTCCATAAAATGTCTGTGAATTGTAATCCATGTCTTCTCAGTAACTGACAGTCAGTGTCCTGGAGGCCCTGACCCCCTGGCGCCCCCTTTTTGTGCCACATCCTGCAGGCCCCCTGCAGGTTCCAGGACTTTGTATTGACTTTGCACGTTCCTGGACTCTGACGTTCTGGCACTGGAACCACACCTACCCTTCATCCTCCCTAATCAGTCCAGCATATAAGGGAGTCCCACCCTCTACCCTGGACTTCCACATTGAAGTTACAGACTGTGAACCTATCTGAGAAAGCTCCCTGACGTTCCCAAGGATTTCTTGCTTGAACCACCAAAGACTCCAAGGACCCTCTGTTACTATCTGGACTTTCATTGCTTCAACATACCGGTACCCTCCCCATCCTGCTCCCCTTCTGCCCCCCATCTAGGACCCCCGTGTACCAGACCCATTGCTGAACTCTGACCACTCTATTGTCTGTTCCCAGCCTGATTCTACGTTCTGCCTGATTCTATGTTCTTGTGTTTATTCCATAATAAACACCCTTTTGTTACCTTGAACTGGCCTCTTTCACTGCATCCTGGGCTCACAACCCCATCCTGCTATACCAATCGCAGTCTACCCCTGACAGTCAGGGGGCTCACTGATTTATAGGAGGTTCCTGGGAATTGTAATTTGTGTCATGTCACTGCCACCCATCAGGGGGTCTCACCGATTTATAGGAGGTTTCTGGGAATTGTAATCTGTGTCTTGTCACTGGCTGCCAGCTATCAGGGTGTCTCACTGAGTTATACCAGAGTTCTGGAAATCTTTAATCTAGATATCACTCACCATGTCAGAAAGACCAAAAAGGACAGGCAGATGCTCCCCGACACAGATAAGAGGGCAAGCAGCCTCTGTGTCAGGAGGCTGTGCCTCTGGTCGTCGTGGACATGGTGCATCCTCTGCAGGGGCACACTTGTCCTTTCTAACTGGTGCTGGCCGTCTTAAGCAGCAGCAACATACAGAGGATTTGCAGGATTGGCTAACCAGGCCATCCTCATCCTCCGAGTCCTCTGCCAGCCAGGCTTGTAGTGCTTTACAGTCCACCTCAGCTGCCAAAGCATCTAATGCAGCCTCCATGTCCACAGCTACTCCTGCCGTAGCCTCACTATCACACACGGAGGAGTCAGCTGAATTGTTTGACTACAATGACAGTGACATGCTGCTTGAGGATGCGCAGCAACTACAGTGCTCTGATTCAATCTCTGAGGTCGAGGAAGGGAGTATAATCAACCTAGAGAAAGGGTGTGACAGTGACACACAAATAACTGGCACTCATGTTGCCCCAGCAGCTGCAGCATACTGCCAAGTTGGCTCCAGTGACGAGGAGATAGGGGGTGATGACAATGATGATGAGGTCACTGACTCCACCTGGGTGCCTGATCAAACAGAGGAATCAAGTGAGGAGGAGGAGGCACAACAAACATGAGGCACAACGTCTTCTATGACCAACCCTAGCACTAGCAAGTCCAAGGCATCAGATGTCAGAGCTGCTCAGGTGCAGAGTGCTGTTGTCTAAAGCGCACATCCACGAACTCTGATGTCCGGGAGTTCTTTAAGAAATGTGCAGCAGTCCGCACCATTGCTATTTTTTTTGAATGAAAAGTTTTTATTTTGCATTAAAGAGTACACAAAACAGTTAAAGGCAGAACATGTCATTAAATTTAAGCAGCAGAGAACTGCTACGAAGTAAAATCAGTGTAAGTTGCTTAGTTAAAGACAGAAACATGTATCTATTCGAATATAGTTATTTTCAACAAACACGACATACAGATAACAAGAGGTAACAGGCATATAGCGAGATAATAAGCTTAATCATGTCCTACAGTAATAGTTTAGAAAGTTGACAAAACATCAATATTAAGACAGGTTGATCAATATAGTTATAAAAGAACATAGGTTTCTAAACGATAGAGTAGCGCATTTCTCAAATATCAGACAATGTGTCCTCCGTTCTACATAAGTGCAATTACAATTTAGAGATCGATAAGTTAGGTGGTAAGATCGTTGCTCCAGGTCTCTAGTTTACTTATGTTGAGGGAGCGAGCGTAGTGTAGAGGTGGTAAATGAAGTGATGTCCAAGGGGTCAGCGCTGTCAGGACAGATCAGGGCAAACATTTAGAACATACTAGAAAACAGGACAATAGACAGTTGGAGGTTAGGGGATAAGGAGTTGGGGGGGACTTAAAAGGTAGAAAAAAGGAGCCCAGGTCAAAGAGAGAAAGGGAAGGGTATAGGTATAAGTAGACTAGTAAAGGTTTAGAATAAAAGAGCGGGTCAGGGATGAGTGAGACGGAGTGAGATAAAGTGGGATTGGAAGGATAATGAAGGTGTAAGTAGGCGGGGGGTGTCATGGGTTATCCTAGATTCTGTCCAGTTCCACCGCCCTCCTCTTCCTCAGCTTGTATAGCCTTCTGAAGGGCCGCAGATGAACAATAAGCAGTCCAATGATACCAGACTTCCAAGACGTGCTGTGCAGCCTGCGCGGGTGGTAGTGCTAGTTCTTCTACTGATCTCAACATCTCCATCCGATCAATCAAAGTCTTGGTGGAGGGGACCGAGGTGGATCTCCAGTAAACGGGAATAAGCGATCTAGCTATCAGAAGGATGCGGAGTAGGATCGATTTCTTCAAGGATTTCACCGGATATGGTATGTGTAAAAGCAGGAATGTCTGAGGTGTAAATTCCAGGACTAGGTCAGTGCCCGTTCAATCAGATCCTGTATCCATCTCCAATACTTCTGTATAATCGTACATTCCCCAAGACATGTATGTAAGATCCGAGGGACGAGGAACAGCGCCAGCAAAACGGAGAGTGGGCCGTATGATAAAGAGATACAAGAGCGGTGTGCGGTACCAGAAAGTCATGATTTGTATGAAGATTCGTGTAGTCGGGTAATCTTGGATCCGTAGTGTACTAAGGTCAGTGTTTTAGTCCAGGTCTCAGGTATGGGGGTCTCCAAGGTGAGTTCCCATCTGGTCATAAAGGTCGGAGGATCGGAATCTACTGCCTGTAAGATTTTATAGAGTGTGGATATGCCATGGGCTAGTGAAATCGCCTGCTTACAGAAGGATTCGAATGAAGAGAAAGTTCGGCTCAGAGAAGAATTGACAGGAAGAGCTTTCAGAAAGTATTTGATCTGGTGATAACCGAAAATGTCTGAAAAAGACGGATTGGGTTTTTGAGGGTTGTCAAGTGGCACAAAATTGCCATCACGCAAAATATGAAGTGCTCTAAGGCAGGAGGAATCAGTGAGGCGGTTACGGAGAGATGGAAGTACTTGTGTAGGGAAGTCCAGATTGTGTGTCAGTGGGAGCATAGGTGAGGGAAAGGATGAGAGGGCGTATTTGACTCTAAGTTCGTGCCATAGTAGAGGTGTACTACCGACTGTGGTAGAGGTGGTGGCAAGACTCCGAATCCCATCCAGGCGGAGCCATGGGAGGTTCTCGAGTGGTAAACCGGTTTGTCGTTCCTCCAGATCAATCCATCTCCGATCTGGAGAGCTCGACATCCAGTCGAGAATCCTCATCAGATGGGTTGCGTAATAATAAAGTCTTGTGTCAGGGAGTGCGAGACAGCCAGAGAGTTTGGTTTTGCATAAGGTTGAGTACTTAAGTCGAGGGCATCCTTTGGGCCAGATAAACTGTGAGAATAAGCGTTGTACTTGCGTATGAAAAGCTAACGGGAGAAGAATGGGGAGGGTCTGAAAAAGGTATAGCAATCTGGGTAAAAGGTTCATTTTTATTAAATTAATCCTCCCTATCCAGGATAGGAATTTGTTTGTCCACAGGGACATGTCTGAGCGGAAGGTTTCTAAGAGGGGTTTAAAGTTGAGGTCATAGATCCGGGCAAAGTTAGCAGAAACACGGACCCCTAAATAGGTGAGAGAGGAGGTGAACCAGTGGAAGGGGTATTGTTGTCGGATAGTTCGACAGGTGGTGTGTGGAAGGGCGACCTTAAGGATTTCCAATTTTGAGTAATTGATTTTGAAGCCTGCTAAAGATCCATAATCCTGTAGTTCTCGAGTCACTTCCGGCAATGCCGTTATCGGGTCAGGCAACAAAAAAAGCAGATCATCTGCGTATGCCGAAATCTTGTGTTCTAAGTGAGCGCCATGTACCCCTCGTATACGCTGATTACTTCTAATGGCGGACAGCAATGGTTCTAAACATAAGGCGAAGAGAAGGGGGGAAAGGGGGCATCCCTATCTTGTACCATTACTAATCGGAAACTGGGAGGAAAGTGCACCATTGACTTTGACCCTTGCAGTCGGGGAGGCATAAAGAGAGGATACCCATCCTAAGAATTCCTTTCCGATCCCGAAGTGTCATAACGTCCGGAAAAGGAAAGGCCACAGCACTCGATCAAACGCCTTTTAGGCGTCTGTTGAAAGTATAAGGAGGGGATGTGCAGTGCCTTTCGAGGAGACTATTGCGTTTAAGACTATGATGGTCGCGTCTGAAACCTACTTGGTCCGGGGCTACCAACTGTGGTAAGAAGCGTTTAAGACGGTTGGCCAGGATCCGTGCCAAAAGTTTCACATCACTATTCAAAAGTGAGATAGGGCAATAATTCCCACAGCAGGTGTGATCTTTATTCGGTTTGGGAATTAAAGTAATGGTCGCTGCTAAAGAGTGGGGGTGAAATTGGGCGCCTTGTCGAATCGCCTCAAATAGAGAGGTAAGTGTCGGCAACAGGGAGTCGACACATCTCTTGTAATACTCAATAGGTAAACCGTCCGGGCCTGGGCTCTTGCCATTCTTGGTAGATTTCATCGCCTCCATAATTTCTTCTGTCGAGATAGCAGCATTCAAGGTTACACTATCAGATGGAGAGAGAGATCGCTTGATTGTGGTGGAAAGGTAAGACTCCATACGAGAACTTGGGTTAGAGTGTGCACTCTCCTCTTCAAGATTGTAAAGGTCGCTGAAGAATTTAAGAAATTCTCCAGTGATTTCCTGAGGGTTAGTGGAAAAGGAGCCAGTGGATGTGCGAATGCGAGGGATGTACGCTTTTGTGCGTTTAACACGCAAAAGCCCTGCTAGTAGGCGTCCTGGCTGGTTTTCGTTTAAGGCAAAGAATGAGCGGGATTTTAATGCTTGGAAGCGTATACAGTCGTTCAAAAGTTTATTAAGGCATCGTCTTTTCGTCAGTAGGCGTTGACAGATTTCCACCGTAGCCGTGGACATGTGTTCCAATTCTAGTGTTAGAATTTCTTCCAGGAGGGAGCTGTGTTCCGTCTCTCTTTTCTTTTTACGAGCGGTTCCTCGGCTAATGAAAAAGCCTTGAATAACGGCCTTATGGGCTTCCCAGATTATTTGGAGAGGGGTGTCCTCAGAAGGGTTTTCAGTAAAAAAGGATTCAAGAGTGGAGGTTAAATCTGCTTGTATAAGGGTTCTTCCAAAAGCGAGAGATTGAGGCGCCATTGGCATTCTTTTGGGATGAATAAAGGTGAATGGATGGATAAGGAAATTGGTGCATGGTCTGACCAGGTGGTAGCCGTAATATCCACAGTGCGAAGGAGGGTGAGGTCATCATAGTGCATAAGAAAGTAATCGATACGTGTGTGTACATTATGGACCGGTGAGAAAAATGTGAAATCTTTCTCATCCGCATGGAGAGTGCGCCAAACATCGACTAACCGATGTTCATTTAAGAATCTGCGGATTTGATGCAGGACATTCGATGGAGTGGCCAAAGAGCCAGATGAGGAATCAATGTGGGGTTCCATAGGAACATTCAAGTCGCCGGCAATGATCGTGATACCTCGCTGAAATTTGTCTAGGGATTTAAGTATGCGGGCTAGGCAGGTGTGTTGTTGTGTTTTGGGCAAGTATAAGGAGACGAAGGTATATACTGTGTCCACAATCATCCCGCGGACAAAAAGATAACGGCCGTCCTTGTCCATTTCAGTGGCGTCTACCACAAAGGGTACGTCCTTGGAGATCAGAATTGCAACTCCACGAGATTTACCAAGGGCGAAGTTACTGAAAAACATTGTATGGAAAGCGGTATCAGCGAAGTGGGGGGGCTGAGTCTGCGTGGAAGTGAGTTTCCTGGAGGAAGGCAACAGACGCGTGTGCGGTTCGCAGGTCGCGCAGTAAGTGGGAGCGCTTCTCAGGTATATTGAGGCCTCGGACATAATAGCTAATCAATTGTAGGTCCTTAGGGGCAAACGAAGTCGAGTGGGAGGGAATATTCGCGGGTTAGTGTTAGGGTGAGTAGTGTGTGATGGGCAGTTACGTGGAGGAGGATGGGGAGGATGGGAGTCTGAGGTAGGGTGAGAGGGAGATCAAAAGGTAGGAGGTTAGAAAAATGGAGCGAGATAGAGAGAGATTCGGTGTTGGGTAGATGGGGAACAGGACACACAGACAAGACAAGATATAGTACAATGAGGTATTAAGTGCACCAACCGTGGCGTCCTATACAGCCTCAGGGTCAGATAACTGAGAGGTCAGACCCACTGTCGGGGATAGTCGCACTATTCCTCAGGAGGAGTGGTAAAGCGACCGATATTCAGATCTATAAACAAACAATCAATAAAATGAGAAAGATGTAGTGTCAGACTAGGAGCAATGAGCCAGTCGCACCGATTAAACAAGATAGCGGTTCAGAGGTATGGGACAAAGCGATGGTGTGGTCAAAGCCCATAAAGTCCAGAAAGCGTTAGGTAGGATGATAACGCTCCAAGGTGAAGGGTGGTCATATAGATTCCAACAGTATAACACACAATCCTATCGGGCAAGGTTAACAAATATCAATCTAGTAGGGAAGGATCATGACTTGGCTACGGGATAAAAGGTCTTAAATTAGCATTTGTATGAAGAAAATAATTACAATAGCATATATAAAGAGAGATAAATGTGTACATGTTATGATGGTGGGGGGTATGGTCATAACAAGGTGGGACTCCCTCCCTGAGACAGCCCAACCCACCTGCATCAGAAATGAAGATCCGACTATGACATGTGGCAAATAGCATGTGCGATCGACGTACGGTGCAATGGTGTCATCTCGAACATATGACGGCAGCTGTAATGTGGGAGATCCATAGAGCTCTCCCTGTTTTCCCCCCATCATCTCACCTGTTCCAATAAGTGCAGTGGAAGAGAAAATAACCCAATGAGACCCAGAAGGTTACCAAGCTTGGAAAGTATGCGTTGAAGCTAAAGTTATAGGTTACCAGAGCGTGAGGCTATGTGATCTGTTCTCGCAGTGTAGTACCTATCGTTCCGTTCGACCGCAGAATCCCAGCGCGACTGTAATGCGAGCAAAAGAGGGGAAAAAAAGGGAGTCAGTGAGAACAAGGCCGTATGTTTCAGCTGTCATTCGTTCGAGTTAAGGTTAGCATTACTGAAAGAGCAAGAAGATGGTGAGGTAAGAATCCTAGCCATCTCTTCAAGTCAGCTAGGTGTGGTCTCGTAGGGTAACCATGCAGTCCACTATCATATTGGTTAATCTCAAAGTTCCACAACGTGGGGCAGGAATGCTGGCTGATAAATGCCGTGAAAGTAAAGTCAGTTGCCGTAACGTTACTGGGATATCATCCATTCGAAGTAGGGCTGTCAAAAAGTCAGGGGGGGCCCACAGGCGGAAATGGTAGATATGAGGCAAGTTCATTCAGTCCGGGACTGAGTGTTCTGCGGCGGTGACGATTGTGTACCGGTCCGAGGGTTACCTCCTCGAGGTGGGTGTTGAGGGCCAGATGGGTCCAAGGTGGATGTCGTCCCGATCACAGCTAGCGGCAGGCGTTCCCAATCAGGGACCTCAATGGGGGGGAGGTCAAGAAGAGACAAGAACGGCGCCATGTCTTTCGGTGAGCGGATAACGTGATGCTATTTGTAATCTGTGTCAGATGAGGATCAAGCGTGGGAAAGACACCGGACGCTTGGGTACCACGTGCTTGAGGCGACATATGACCACCTGCCACACATCCCGTTGGCACAACACTTTGCATAGGTCCTCCTCCTCCTCATCTGTCTCTACCCCACTATATGTCCTGCCATGTCATTGACTCCAACCTCCACTGACAGGGATGATGCTACAGTAATGGATGTACCAGGTCCTTCCTCACAATGTGACAGCATCCCATCAGCTGAAGATTTACGCAGTCAAATTACATTGCCCCAGCTGCTGCAGCGTAAGAAAAAATATAGTCCCAACCATCCCCAAGCACAGCGTCTAAATGCCAGCTTAGCAAAATTACTTGCATTGTAGCTGCTGCCTTTACAGCTGGTGGACTTGGCTCCCTTCCGTGAATTTGCTGAATGTGCTGTACCACAGTGGCAGGTTCCAAAATGACCTTTTGTTACATCCACAGCCCCTGTTGTGCTCCCTGGGGGGTCTGGGCATGGTGCCACTGGCTGGTCGGTTGCCAGCACTTCCTGATGGCAGATTTCCATCTGAGGGGGCGGGGCCTGGTGTAGTCACAAGGAGCCACCGGGTTTAAAACAGGGGAAGAGGGGTTGCCTCGTCGCCCTGACGTGGAGTTTGATTCCAGCAGCGCTAAGTTTATTCCTACATTGATATCCTGTTACCGACCCATTTCTGTATGCGATTCCTTCTCCTGCTAATTGATAGGGATGAGCTGTTCGGGTTCGGACGGTTCGGAGTTCGGCCCGAACTTTGGCAGTTCGAAAGTTCGCGAACTTCGAACTTTTTGTGTATGTTCGGTTCGAGTCCGAAAAAAAATAAATTTGAAAAAAGTATAGAAAATGCTTAAAAAAAATACTAAAAATCTAGAAATAAAGAGACTCTTTACTGCAGAATATTATAAGCAACGGTTTTTTAGATATTGAATTAAAAACTAATGTGTACGTGGAAAGATTATCAACTCTAAATGACCTCTGTTCACAAACGGGCATAACACCAGGTGTTTTTAGTAGTGGTAATCAATTTGATACATTGTACACTATACTGAGGGGGTGGGGTGGTGTCTGCTTCTGATTGAGATTTGAGAATTAATTTCCCTCCTAAAACATCCTAATATGCTGCATTTAACTGGTGTTTGAAAAAAAATTCAAAATAACATCTAAAGCAATGTTATTTTTCACCTCGGGATTAAACATTCACAGGGTTATTCAGAGAGCGGTGAAAAGCAGGAGGATAACTGGAGAAGTGAAAATTCGAGGTCAAAATAGCCAAACCAGAAAAATTCTCCCATTTAACTCACTTTCCAAATCGGCTATTTGGTCTAGATTGTTCTCTTCTCCTGCCAGTTCTCCTGGCTTTCACCTCTCTCTCAGGGTTGTTCATAGACAGGTGAAAACCAGGAGAATGGCAGGAAAAGAGAACAATCTGGACCAAATAGCCGATTTGGAAAGTGAGATAAGGCTAGGGTCAGACGAACGCATTTTTCACAGCGGCCGAAAGTGCGTCCGAACGCATTGCCATATTTTTTCACGGAATGCGCGAAAACGGTCATACGATGTGTATTTTTGTGCGTGATTTTTTACGGATCCAAACCAGGAAACTTTGGGTGTCTGGACGTTATGTTGGCCGGACATGAGCATGGTCTGACATCTCCAAATCACGCACACACGCCGCTAGTGGACGCAGCGCACTCTGTACGTCCGTACTAGCGGTTCTGCGTTCTCGAAAAAATGCGTTCATTTTCCACTTGCGTTGCGCAGCCGGACTTATATTGGCCGTCATTTGCTGCTAGAGCGGCCGTGATTAAGTGCGCCTAAACGCACGTTACAAATACGCTAGTCTGACCCTAGCCTAAATGGGAGAATTTTTCTGGTTTGGCTATTTTGACCTAGAATTTTCCATTCTCCAGTCATTCTCCTGTCTTCACCACTCTCTGAATAACCCTGACAGGGTTATTCAGAGAAAGGTGAAACTCAGGAGAATGACTGAAGAGAAAATTCTAGGTCAAAATAGCCAAACCAGAAAAATTCTCCCATTTATCTCACTTTCCAAATCGGCTATTTGGTCTCGAATTTTCCATTCTCCAGTCATTCTCCTGCTTTTCACCGCCAAAAAATCTGTAAACTTTTTCTGCGTGTCCGAAAATGTCTCCTCTTTTCATACAGACTGCCGCCCCAAGCAGTTGTTTATGGATAGATTAAAGAAAAAGCATTTACCGTCATTTGAAACGTCATTTTTTGTTTTTTACATATTTCTATACGTCCTAGAAATCCGCCACTTCACGGGCAGGTTGTGGGGACCTCCTAGGCACAATATTTGAAGGAATTTTTCGTTTTTATTTTTAACCCTTATTTCATGGAAAACTCACTGTCCCTTTAAAAACTTTTTTTAACTTTTTGTCCTTGTTTCCTGTCCCCCAGGGCACTACCCGGACCCCCATACACCTTTTATGGCAAATATCTACCATATATGCCCTCTTGGAGGGCACTCTAAAAACCAAATTTTCAGCCCCATTGACTTGCATTGAGTTCGAGTTTGGGTTCGGGTTCGGATCTGAACATTTGGAAAGTTCGGGTTCGGCTCCGAACCGAACTCGGGGAGTGTTCGGCTCATCCCTATTAATTGACCCAGCTTGTACTTTGACCACTCTATCTGAACGTTTGTATATCACTGTCTGTGAGCATTGGCAATTTAACCCTGTGCTTGCCGCTGGGTTTATTGCTCGCTGTCTGGGTTCTGTCCCATCTCATCTTGAGGTATCGCTTGTGTCCTTTCGAGGTACCGTTACCCAACGTACAGCTCATATTAATGTTTATTTGAAAACCGCGATTATGAAAGAGTGTTTATTTCTGCCGTTTGTGATTTCTAATCGCATCTCTGAATATACTTGTGAGAACAACCTTATCTGAAAGTCAGTACCTTCTGGTATTAGCCAGGTATCTACTATCTGCAATTTCAAACCAGTCCATACTGTTTCTGAAAGTCTTTTGACTGCCCTGCACCTTGAATACTTCACGGACTGTCATCCCACGTATCATGTTTCTGAGCATGTCCTAGGTAATCTGTTGGTCTTGAAACCTTCAGAGTTTAGAGACAATTCAGTTAGCCCTTGTGTCTCCTTGGCTATTAAGTTACTGTCTGTAGTTTATGAACCTTTTGTGTTATTCAAGCAGATACTTTTGCCCTCAAGGATCTCAACTCTGCTACTCGTGTGGCGGCGTTACCGCTACCGTTACATTACATCAGGGCCCATGGATCTGGCAGAATTATCTGAACTCCTGTCCAAATTAGGCGACTTGATTAATAAACAGGAGGAACAACTCCATAGACAGGAGGAGCAAGATCGTAGACTAGAGGAGCAGGATCATAGGATGGATCAATTTGCTCAGGCTTTGGGCCTACTCCTGAATCAACCTAAGGAGTTAGGTCAGGCGTCGCCACCCTCCATTCCTGCAGTTAATGAGGCTCCCCAAACTGTATCTGTTTCTTCTATGATCGCTACTGAAGTATCTCATATGAGTTTAAAGACACCTACGTGTTTCAGTGGGAATTCTGGTTTATGCAGAGGGTTCATAACTCAAATCGATATCATGTTTGAGTTATATCCAGGTATGTGTCCTACAGATAGAGCTAAGGTGAGTTATGTGATCAACCACCTGACTGAGAAAGCTCTACTGTGGGCAACCCTTTTATGGGAATTAAAGAAACCAGTGATTTATAATTATGCTGCGTTTATGAATGACTTGAGATGTACATTTGACCCTGCTCGAAGGGCTACAGGGGCAGCTAGAGCCTTGTGGCGTATTTCCCAGGGCAACCGCCGAGTTGCTGACTATGCCATAGAATCCAAAACAATAGCAGCAGAATTACAGTGGCAAAATGAAGTGCTTGTTACGGCGTTTCTTGAGGGAATTTCAGAGACTGTTATGAATGAATTAGCACCTTTGTCTTTGCCCGAAGAACTAGAAAATCTGACTATTGTATTGCTCTTGATGATCAGATGCGAGACAGAAGGTCTGGTCGTAGCAAGTCACATAAACAGCCTCATGGTACATGTTCTATTCCCAGGTCTGTTCATGTTGTATCTCCTCCCAGACCCATGCCTGCTGAACCAGAGCCTATGCAACTAGGTCATTCTGGCATATCAGGAGAGGAGAGGAGAGACAATATCGCCTCAAAGAGGGTCTCTGTCTTTATTGTGCAGATAGAGGGCATTTTCGGTTACAATGCCCCAAAAGACCAGAGAGGTCTAATGTGTCACAAGCAAACCTGGTATCGCCTGAGAGACAGGTCCTAGGTACCACTGTCGTGTCTCTCGTATCTGATAAGAAAAGAAAGAAAAAATCTCGAGTGGTAATGCCTGTAACCATTGGTTGGGAAAAGGTCAAATTTGACACTGAGACATTACTGGATTCTGGGTCTGCAGGAAATTTTCTAGACTCTGGGTTTGCTGCCATTCACCAAGTGCCTCTGGTTGAGTGAGAGGTACCACTTCTCATTGAGAGCAGAAGGTTGACAAGACCTCATGTCACGCATCAAACTGTTCCTGTATCTTTTAGCACTGGTGTTCTGCATAAAGAGGAAATACAGATACAAATTATTGAGTCTCCTACCATGCCTATCATATTGGGCAATCCGTGGTTGGCTAAACACAACCCAGTGGTGAACTGGGGAAAAGGGGAGTTGGAATTGTGGGATTCAAAATGCTGGTCCAGGTGTCTGGGCATGACTGCTACAGTTGGTAGCTTGAATGTAGCCACTGCTCCTCCACTCTCTACTGTAGTACCCGAGTGGTACAAGGACTTAAAGGAGGTGTTCGATAAGGGTAAATCCGAGATCTTGCCACCTCACAGGCCGTTTGATTGTGCCATAGACATATTACCAGGCACCATGCCTCCAAGGGGTCATGTGTATCCACTTTCTCAGAAAGAAAGTGATATTATGGATGAATATATATGTGAAAGCCTAGCCAAAGGGTTCATACGTCGTTCTTCCTCTCCGGCGGGAGCGGGGTACTTCTTTGTGTCTAAAAAGGAGGGGGATTTAAGACCTTGAATTAACTATAGAGGGTTAAAACAGAATCACTATACGTAATGCTTGCCTACCCAATCCCTTTAATATCCGAGTTGTTCGACCGCTTAAGAGATGCCAAAATTTACACAAAATTGGATCTTTGTGGCGCATACAATTTGGTGAGAATCAAGGAGGACCACGAGTGGAAGACTGCCTTTAATACTCGCAGTGGTCATTATGAGTATTTAGTAATGCCTTTTGGTCTATGCAATGCGCCTGCAGTCTTCCAAGACTTTATAAATGATGTCCTGAGGGATTTTTTGCAAGTCTTTGTAATCGTCTATTTAGATGATATTCTGATATATTCTCCTGATGTTGAGACACACCATGTCCATGTAAGGACAGTGTTGCAAAGGTTGCTGGAGAATAAACTATACTGTAAGTTAGAAAAGTGTCTGTTTGACATAACTTCAGTACATTTCCTGGGTTACATCATCACACCAAATGGGTTTGAGATGGATCCAAAAAAGCTATCTGCCATCAGAGAATGGCCACTACCTCAAGGTCTGAAAGCCATGCAAAGATTTCTTGGTTTCACGAACTATTATAGGAGGTTTATCAAAGGGTTCTCTCCTGTTGTGTCTCCCATCACGGCCATGACTAAGAAGGGTGCTCAGAATCAGGTTTGGAGTGACCAGGCCAAGCAGGCATTCCAGTCACTTAAAGAAGCGTTTGTCTCAGCACCTATCCTAAGGCATCCAGTACCAGGCCTTCCATTTCAGCTTGAGGTTGATGCATCTGAAATAGGGATTGGTGCAATTCTGTCTCAAAGAGAGAGTCCTGAGGGACCTGTACATCCTTGCGGGTTTTTCTCTAGAGAGATGACACCTGCTGAGAAAAACTATGACATAGGGAACAGAGAATTACTAGCAGTTATAGCGGCCCTCAAGGAATGGCGCTATTTGTTAGAAGGCACTAAAGATCCCGTGATGATTATCACAGACCATAAGAATCTAGTGTACATGGGAGATGCCAAACGCCTGAATTCCAGGCAAGCCAGGTGGTCACTGTTCTTGTCAAGTTTCAACTTTTTGTTAACTTATCGTCCTGGTTCTAAAAACACAAAAGCTGACGCTTTATCTAGACAGTGCGAGTCATATGAACAGCACACATTTGACCACAGTCCAATCATTGCTCACAAGAGGATCTTGGGTACCACGGTCTTCACAGTGTCTTCTCCTTTGCTGGAGAGAATCCAGGCTGGTCAGGGTGCTGCTCTTCTTGAAAAACCTACTGGGAAAATGTTTGGACCTGAGGAGGAGAGAACACAGATGATGATGATTTATCATGATTCCAAGCCCTATGGGCATATGGGAATAAATAAAACAGTGGCCACGATTGAGAAACAGTTCTGGTGGGTTGGTATGCGAAGGGATATTAAGGACTACATAGCCACATGTGACGTGTGCTGTAGAATTAAAAATCCCCGGTCCTTACCTGTTGGTCTCCTGCAGCCTTTACCAGTGCCAGAGAGACCTTGGTCCCACCTCTCGATGGACTTTATCACAGATTTACCACCTTCCAAAGGCCATACTGTAATCCTTACACTGGTAGATAGGTTCTCCAAGATGGTACACTTCATACCACTGGTAAAGCTTCCTTCAGCCAGTGAGCTGGTACCAGTATTAATACAAAATATTGTTAGACTTCATGGGGTTCCTCTGGGAATAGTGTCCGACAGAAGAACTCAGTTCGTGTCTCATTTCTGGTGAGGATTTTGTGAAAACCTAGGTATTGAGTTGAGCTTCTCCTCTGCTTATCACCCACAAACTAATGGGGCCGCAGAGAGAGCCAACCAAAGTGTTGAGCAGTACTTGCGTTGCTACCTGTCTGAAAGACAAAATGAGTGGGCAGACCTGTTACCCTGGGCTGAGGTTGCGTTAAACAACTCAGTAAGTGAAACCACAGGCCACTCACCTTTCCATGCAGTCTATGGTTATGATCCTCCCATGCTCCCTTCTGAATTCCAAGCGGCTGCTTTGCCAGCCTTGGACGAACATCTGAATGACCCGAAAGGGACATGGGAGAAAGTAAAAGAGATCATGAAGGCCAATATTGAGAAACAAGAAATAAAAGCAGACAGACGCAGAGGTCCTGCACAGGTATATACGGTTGGGGACAAGGTATGGCTGTCTACCAGAAACCTCAAATTGTTGGTGCCATACATGAAGATGGCTCCCAGGTTTATTGGGGCTTATAAAGTGTTAAGACGTGTTAATCCTGTCTCTTATGCACTGGCTTTACCCCCGTATTTACGTATCCACAATGTATTTCGTGTGAGCCTCCTGAATCCTCTTACCTGTAATAGGTACACTCGAGTCACTGTTTCACCTCCACCTATTATGTCCCAGGGTGAGGCGGAATATGAGGTCCGTGCCATCCTAAGGTCCCGTCTGGTCAGGGGTGTCCTTCAATACCTGGTGGACTGGGAGGGTAATGGTCCTGAGGATCGTTCTTGGCTGCCTGCCAGCGAAGTCCATGTGCCTCGTCTGGTTTGCCGATTCCATGCGGCTCATTCTTCAGCGCCTGGAGGTCATTCTGAGTCCGACCGTAGACGGGGGGGTTCTGTTACATCCTCAGCCCCTGTTGTGCTCCCTGGGGGGTCTGGGCATGGTGGTGTACTGCTGGCTGGTCGGTTGCCAGCACTTCCTGATGGCAGATTGGCATCTGAGGGGGCGGGGCCTGGTGTAGTCACAAGGAGCCGCTGGGTTTTAAAACAGGGGAAGAGGGGTTGCCTCGTCGCCCTGACGTAGAGTTTGATTCCAGCAATGCTAAATTTATTCCTACATTGATATCCTGTTACCGACCCATTTCTGTATGCGATTCCTTCTCCTGTTAATTGCTTGTACTTTGACCACTCTATATGCACGTTTGTATATCGCTGTCTGTGAGCGTTGGCAATTTAATCCTATGCTTGCCAATGGTTTTATTGCTCGCTGTCTGGGTTCTGTCCCATCTCGTCTTGGGGTATCGCTTGTGACCTTTTGAGGTACCGTTACCCAACGTACAGCTCATATTAATGTTTATTTGAAAACCGCGATTATGAAAGAGTGTTTATTTCTGCCGTTTGTGATTTCTAATCGCATCTCTGAATATACTCGTGAGAACAACCTTATCTGCAAGTCAGTACCTTCTGGTATTGGCCAGGTATCTACTATCTGCAATTTCAAACCAGTCCATACTATTTCTGAATTTCTTTTGACTGCCCAGCACCTTGAATACTTCACGGACTGTCATCCCACATATCATGTTTCTGAGCGTGTCCTAGGTAATCTGTTGGTCTCGAAACCTTCAGAGCCTAGAGGCAATTCAGTTAGCCCTTGTGTCTCCTTGGCTATTAAGTTACAGTCTGTAGTTTATGAACCTTTGTGTTATTCAAGCAGATACTTTTGCCCTCAAGGATCTCAACTCTGCTACTCGTGTGGCAGTGTTACAGCTACCGTTACACATTTCTTTTCACGGAAGGCCATTCCAGCACTATACCAGTACGTGGAACACAATGTTATGGAGTCATTGGGAAAGGCAGTCAGTAGCAAGGTGCACGTGACTTTAGACACGTGGTCCAGCAAGCATGGACAGGGCCATTACATTTCCTTCACGGCACACTGGGTAACTCTGATTGAAGCTGGGAGGGATCCAAGCCCGGGCTCTGTGCTGGAGCTTGTTCATCTGCCACGCCTCCAGAAAGCTGCTTGTATGAGGTCTGTCTGCTCCACCACCACTTCTCCCTCTTCCTCCTTCTCTGTCTCTGAAGAAGTGGCAGTTAAACCGTCGCGTGACAGGGGATACGCAATGGCTCTCCGCCCTACGCCAGGGTAAGTTGACGCATGTACCATGCCTAGCACACGTCCTAAATCTGGTGGTACAGCGTTTCCTAACCAGGCACCCAGGGCTGGCAGAGCTTCTCGGCCAGGCCAGAAAAGTCTGCAGCCGCTTCATACGGTCATTCCCAGCAAGTGTTTGCCTGGCAGAAATTCAAAGAGAATTCCACCTTCCCACAAACCGTCTGATCTGTGACATGCCCACCAGGTGGAACTCGACATTAGCAATGCTGCAGCGTCTGCACTAACAGAAGAGGGCCATCAATGAGTACCTGTGTGAGTATGGCTCAAGGACAGGTTCAGGTCAACTTGTTTCCCCCCCGCAAGTGGTTGAAGATCAAGGATGCATGCACTCTACTGACACCATTTGAGGAGGCATCGAGGATGGTGAGCAGGGACAGTGCATGCATCAGTGACACAATTCCTTTCGTGTTCCTGCTGGAGCGCACTCTGCAGGGAATTATAGATGTGGCACTAGAGGCTGAGCAGCAGGAGGAAGAGGAGGCCTTCCCTAGCACTCAAGGCCCCAGTCTTTCCGCAGACAGCATTCCTGCGTGTCCTCCTCAGATCAGACAGGAGGAGGAGGAGGAGGAGGTATATTTAAGTAGTGGGGGCATTGAAGGTGGCGATTCCTCGAGAGGGTTTTGTGTTCCCAGAAACCCAAGGACCAGTACGTGGCTGGGAGGAGGAAGTGCACGATACGGTCATCCTCATTGATCAGGAAGACCCGGAAGCTAATGCCACCTCCAACCTACGCTGCATGGGCTCCCTTATCCTGCAAAGCCTGGTAAAGGACCCCAGGATTCGTGCTATCAAGGAGAGGGATCATTACTGGTTGGCAAGCCTTCTTTATCCACGATACAAGGGTAAAGTTGCAGAGCTCATCCTGCCCGCAGAGGGAGAGGGAGGACAGGATGAAACAACTTGAGGATGCTCTAAAGCGACACTTGTGCAACACCTTTCCAGGCACTGGTAGGTTACCAAGTGATGACACACGTGCTTCTGAGGCTGCGGTTGATTAGAGGAAGAGCGGTGAAAGGGGCCGCTTGACTGATGCTTTTTCCAATTTTTTTAGTCCACGACGCCCAGGGACGTCAAATGTAGGCACCCATTGCCAGCGTCTTCACCGTATGGTGCAGGACTACCAAGGGGCAAGGGCAAACCTGCATACCTTGTTTCCAGCAGATGATCCACTGGCTTACTGTGTGTTGAGATTGGATCACTGGCCAGAACTTAGCCAATATGCTATGCAGCTACTAGGTTGCCCTTCATCCAGCGTGCTTTCTGAAAGGACGTTCAGTGCTGCTGGAGGTTTTGTCACAGACAAAAGAGTGCGTCTGTCCACCGACTCTGTAGACCGGCTGACATTTATAAAAATTAATCAGTCCTGGATCAGCAGCTATCAATTCCCTGATGCTGACGCAACTGAATAGATCAGGGATCTCTTCGGCATTCACAAAACCTCCACCACTGCACTCTTCCATAATACCACAAAAGGGTTATGGTGTGAAGGCACTTGCTGCCACCAAAGGCACAATATTTGGGTGCACTGCCATTGGTGCCTATATTACCAGATTTATATCATTTTAATATTGGACCGCAGGGTCCAACCCTGCACTCTTCCAAAATACCACAGAGGGGTTACGGTGTGACGGCACTGTTGCCGACACTAAAGGCCCAATTTTAAAGCACCTATTGTTACTTTCATCCAAAGCCTGCATAAGTTTCACCATAATTTTAGCCAAAAAAATCACTAAACTTGTTCTGCGTGTCCTAAAATGTCTCCTCTTTTCCTACAGACTGCCGCCCCAAGCAGTTGTTTATGAATAGATTAAAGGAAAATCATTTACCGTCATTTGAAATGTAATTTTTTTGTTTTTAAATGTTTCTATAAATTCGAAACATCTGCCACTTCACGGGCAGGTTATGGGGACCTCCTAGGCATAATATTTGAAGGAATTTTTCATTTCTATTTTAACCCTTATTTCATGGAAAACTCACTGTTCCTTTTAAAAACGTTTTTTTTTTACTTTTTGTCCGTATTTCCTGTCTCCCAGGGCACTACCCGGACCCCCATACACCTTTTATGGCAAATATCTTGCATATATGCCCTCTTGGAGGACACTCTAAAATTCAAACTTTCGAGTCTCATTGACTTGCATTGAGTTCGATTCGTGTTCGCTTCGAACTCGAACTTTTGAAATTGTTCGAATGCGAACCGAATACGGGGGTGTTCGGCTCATCCCTAATTCAGATGTGTTTGGGGTTTCTTGCGGTTCCTGGTGGCAGTAATGAGGGTTTGTATCTGGGTGTTATTTAGATGTGGTTGGGGTTTCTTGTAGTTCTTGTTGGCAGTACTGAGGGTGTGTATCTGGGTGTTACATAAACTTGTTTGGGTGTTATATAAATGTATCTCTTATGATTTCATAGTCAATAGAAGATGCAGCTGAGACCATTTAAGAATTTCAGATCATGTGAGGTGCCATTTTAGTCCTAGTGACTGGATTCTTAACCAGAACAATGGTGTCAATGTCAGCTCAGTGTTTTGTTTATTGGATCCTCCTGGTTATGTGAGTTTTTCAGTCCATGTCACAATTCATTTGAGATTTATCACGGAGTTATATTTCACATGAGGTTCCTGCGTCAGTCTCGAGATTCTGTTGGACTTTAGATAGAGATCAGATTACGGCCTGGCTTTGGGTTATTGCTTCTTATCTCCTTGATCTTTAGTCTTCGTTTTATGATCCCATCTCCAGATAAATACCTAAACGCTCTGCGTTTTACATTACTGGATCCCCTCAGCGTGTGACTCCATCATTCTCCGATACATGAGGACCTGTTGGAAGATCCCACCATCCGGCTGAACGCACTCCTGGAACTCTAACAGAACATATTGTAAGGGGGTGACCTCTGGGAGACTCCAGTAATCCCCATATACTCCATACAAGGTAACGTGTGATTGGGTTTCTGAATTCTGTCAGTTAAAATACACTACGGGCTCTATTACAATCCCCACGCTAAAACGGGGGCGGTAGGGAGGAAAAACTGCGATGCAGTTTTCCCCCTACCGCCCCCGTTTTAACGGAGGATTACAATGCAGGCGCAAAATATGCTGCCTGCATTGTATGTGCCCGCTATGTGCCGGGATGCGTGAGGCAGCGCTTAAGCGCAGCTGTGTGCATCCTCTCAATGGAGTCCATAGGACTCTATTGAAGCAGACGACGGCGGTCACATGATCCGCCGGATCTCGCCTTGCGAGATCCCGCCGGTCATCGTAGGGATATTCAGGGAGAGACTGGGAGGACTTTTTCCCCCAGTCTTTCCCTCCTCCCGAGGAGGCGAGCAGAGCCGTGGTCCTCGCCGCGGGACAGAGGGTGAGTATGTGCTGCTTTTTATTATATTTTAGCCTGGTGTTAACGGATTCTGCAGAAGCGGAATCCGTTAACACCAGGTCCTGGCTCTGGTTAACTTTTCGTTGACCAGAGTCAGGCGTTAATCAGTGTTGGGACTTTGTAATCCAGCGCTGATTAACGCTTTGCGCTCCCCATGTTATGTATAGGGAGCGCAAAGTGCAGTGACCTCGCGTTGAGAAGCGCAAGCTACCAAACGCAAACGGGTGTTTTAACCCGTTTGCGTTTGGATTGTAATATGCGGTAAATACCACAGCTAATGTTAATGCTGACGCAAGTGAGCGTTAGCGTTAGGAATCTAATAGAACCCTGTACGTCTCTGCTGGGGGTGAATTAATGGAGAATTTGAAGGGATTTGCTGAGTTTTCGGCAGAAATAGCTGAATCTGAACATTTTTAGCTCCTCTACTTTTCATGAATCTGTTCTATTGAAATGTTGTAGAATCCAGCAGGAGAAGCTGATTGGCTGTAAAGTCTTAAACTATTTCTATTGATTCACACATTGTACCTGGGTCTGTGACGTGTAGGGGCTTCCGTTGTGTTTGGATCAGGTTACAGACTGACCTGAGTTACTGACTGCAACGCAGTGGTGCTGCAACCTCATATCAGGGGGTTTAGGGGTTGGGGTGCAGTAAGGGACTCATAGTGAAACATGTCGTGGTCTGAACCCCAGGGACTGGGATCTTCAGGATCCACAGGCTTTAGAGAAGTCACCGCTGTATCTCAGGTTTTATACCGGTACGTGTTTTGGTCACAGTTCTGATTGGCTCAGCCAGATAATTCTATAATAAATGGTTTTATCCTGATCATCAGTTATTGATGCTCAGTCTGTAAATCAGGGCTTGATTCATTATGCAGTACATGGGGGAATAGTTAAATAGCCTGACTTGGGAAAGTTTGCAGGTTGCAGTTTGTGTTCAGGGGGTTTTAACCCCCCCCCCCATTATCGCAGGTCACCGTTAACCTTCCTGTATTCTTTCCAGCCGTAGTTGAAGTGTAATAATACATTATTGTATAAAGTTACTTATTGCTACAAGCCGCGTGTTATGACTTTAAGAGTTTCACATATTTTAAACAGTAGCATCAGTTTGTGAAACGCGTTTCCTGTGGCTACAGCAGATAAAGTCTCGTCCAGTTACAATGGATTCGTTAGTAGCTGCTGCCCTCAGAGAAACCTCTTGATTTGGCACCCGGTCTCGATTCAATGAAACGAGAAGATCCATTGAATCCAGATAGGGAGTCATTATGAAGCAGGTGACCGGCACATTAACTGCCGGCTTATGAAAGCTTTGTCCACATACCTTCAATACACTTTATTCACCGCTCCATGTTTCCATCGCAATTCATCTCCAGTTCAATCCAAGACCTTTGGCAGATCTGTCTTTCCCCTGTCGACGTCAGGAACAGGTAGAATGACATCACTGCCCACATCACTGGGAGGTTTATCAGACATTTTCATTTTTTATTATTTTTTTTGGACATCCTTTCTGGCTAAGGAAATGGTTGATGAAGAACCAATCATCATCGACTTCTCCTTGTCTCCGCTTTCCAACTCTCAGGGTTATTCAGTGAAAAGTGAAAACCAAATGGTAAGAATATATTGGCTGGTTTCATGGCTACGCAGGGATCTGAGTAAGAACCATTAGTAAGGTGGTCCTGAAAAAATATAATAACCTTTAAAACCTTGGTCAGCTTGAGACTGCATGTCTGTGAGATCCACCAGGAAGTGGCTCTTCGTTTTGGCATGTAAGATGGGCTTTTGACACTAACAGGTCCAACCCTGTGGTGAATTCAGCATTCACCGCAGGGTCCGCGAAGTGAAGGGAAAATCTGCCAACCACATCCGTAGTTCCGAAGCATCAAACGGAAAATCCACCGCAAAACTGCCAAAAAACACTGCACGCTTCCAAAAAAAGCTGACCATCCGCAAAACAGCTGAAAAAAACCGAACGCATCCGAAAAAAGCCAATAATCCACTGAAAACAGCGCCGATCAGCCGCCAGAAAAAGCCAACAATCTGTGTAAAGAAAAAAAGAAACCAAAACGAATTAAAGTTTCAAATTTGAAAAGCTCTGTATAAATGGTGCAGTACTAATAAGTGGAGTGCCGTTGGAAGGGATTTACTGCAATAATTGTGATATATATTGTGCAACAATTTTGTGAATAAAGTTTTGTACCATGAGTTCAATAAGAAGAAATTTCTCCCAGATAATACATGTTACAGGGTTCCATGTGTAATACACTTTAAACACAGTCTATATCAACGTCAAAGGAGTAGAATAATGGAGGATTCTGCTGGCAATTCTGTTTTGTCTCCTAGGATGGTTCCTGGAGAGGAAATAAAAGCCAGAAAAAACACACAATTGTGCGTACTCGGCAGTACTTGCCCCTGCTTCTCCCCTATGGGGTACTTACTAGACCCAGAGCCTCTTCACTCGGCTCTGAGGATGGATTGCTTGTGAGGTCCTTGAGGTGGCCTCCAACCTGCTTTGACCGCTGGTAGTCCCCGGATTCCAGTTCGGGAGGTGTAAGGGGAATCAGAAAAACCCTGGACCCAGTACTTTGTAATATCTTTTAATTGAATAAAATATCTTGATTTATTAAAAATGGTCCTATCAATAGGAAATTAAAATGGGGAAGGTCCTGAGATGCGTTTTGCCAGTATCATCTAGCTTCAGTCAGTGGAGCCGAGTGAAAAGGCTCTGGGTCTAGTAAGTACCCCATAGGGGATGAGCAGGAGCAAGTACCACCAAGTACTGCATAATTGTGTGTTTTTTCTGGCTTTTATTTCCTTTCCAGGAACCCTCCTGGGAGATGTCACAATAAAAATCTGCTTACCCCAATTGTGACGTGCAGACGGAGAGTGTACAAGGGGTTACAGCTCCAAACCTCTGGACTTACTAACTCTACCCACTCTCAGGGCCCCAAGTTATGCCAACCTAACCCCCCTTAAACCGTACACACCCTTCCGACTATACGCTGCCACCACTAAAGTAATAGAACACTTTCAAAACCCCACTAGCTGTATACCACCCCAATCCAGGAGCCAAACCATATACAGCTAATATATCTCTACCTAATGTTAAATACTACAGTAATGATACACCAAGCTATTCTATACGAGAAGCATGAATTATCTAGATCAGAGACAGTACTGGGTTTTAAAGTTTTAATGGAAAAAAATTAAAATACAAACTTTACACAGTGCCGATATCCCAAGAACAAGACATACAAAATATAGGAAAATGTGCAAACAAATATAGTTCTTGAAATAAAATAGGACTTACATAGAAAACCTAACTAGCATTAGGCCACTTTTTCCATGGGTATTTCCAGATTTTAAATGTCCCAGAAGGTTCTTAGATGTTCATCCACTCCATGACCATGACAAAATACACTGAGATTTGGATGAGCATCCTAAACAAAGAGTTTGCCCCTCACCCTCTTTGGATCATGTTTCCATTCAGTCCAAGAGAGCAGATCAGATAAGAGAATTGTAAATACTTTGCCTTGCAAACAGGCTTTGCAAAGACTGGAGAAAACCGCCCACAAATTCTGCGTTTAAAATCTGACACACTGCGCAGAAAATGATGCCTGTGGGTGATGCCTCCCACCTAAAGATGGACGACAGAGGCTTCAAGTCCAACGTTTGAGCCTATATCGGCCTAGGTAAACAGTTCCCCTTGGCAGCATTGCTTCGAGTCCGTCGGCATTGCAATGAAGACTGCTTTTTTTATGCTGTACCGTGAAGTTACACTGGAGTAGAAAACTCCACCTGAGTAACTTGCTGTTGTTACCGGCCACTCTGTCTAAACAATGTAGAGGGTTATGATCCGTTACCACGGTAAAATCACAGCCATACAGATACGGTTGCAGCTTTTGCAAGGCCCACACTACAGCTAGGCACTCTTTCTCTACCACCGCGTATGCTACTTCCCTGGGTAACAGCTTTCGACTCAGGTAAAGTATGGGGTGCTCTGCTCCCTTAGCATTAACCTGGCTAAGCACTGCCCCAAGGCCAAAGTTTGAGACTTCTGTCTGTACCACAAACTGCTTACCAAAATCTGGCACTTGAAGCACTGGGGAGCTGGCCAATGCTGTCTTAAGCTCCATAAAGGCCTTCTTGTAAGATGGGGTCCAGCCTGCCTGACTAGGGAGCGTTTCCTCCCCCTCTAATAGCGGAGGGTTAATTCCTGTATCCCATACGGAATGCAAACTATTTGCGTCCTTCACCAGGGTCACCATAGGACCACTGATGTCCTCTCCCTCAGGTAAACGCACACTGAAGACCACAGCCTTGGGATCATGGTAGGCCTTGAGATTCTCATGTACTAGCCCCGTCAAAGCTTGTATCCTGTTCCTAGACAATAGGACATAATCAACAGAGGTTTCTGGGGGACGCACTTTACCTTCCCATTCCTCCCTTACTAAATCCAGGGGTCCCTGCACCCTGCGCTCATACAACAATTTAAATGGTGAAAAATCTGTGGATGCCTGCAGCACCTCCCGATACACAAACCGTAGATGAGGTAGATGTTTCTCCTAATCACGACCTTGCTCCACCTTTGGAAGGTTCGCTCTGTACAAAAGCCCCTTATCCCAGTACACTCTGTAGGAATCAGAGAGGCGCTTGTTCCCCACAGTGTGCGTATTTAATATGCTGCATTCTTTTTATTTTTTTCATTTTAAATTCTTTTATTTTTCGTTTCTGATCATTTTGTAACTTTGTTCAGCTTTTTTTCCATTTTAAAACCTTTTATTCTGTTTTTTATTTTTAAAGTCAGACCATTTGGGTCAGTTTTGCGTCTTTTTAAAATCGTTTGGTTAATTTTTGTCCCTTTCATACCATTTTACTATGATTAAATAAAGTTGTGCAATGCATATTCATAAGAAAAAAAGGATTTTTATTTAATAAAAAAACGATAGAATGGGCAGAATTACCATATCGACAGAATTATCGTATTGTATCGACAGAATTATCGTATCGGATCATTGGAAATGGAAATGATACAAAATTTACAGAATCAGCGATATAACCGATAAATAATACGATGTCCAAAATTACCGAAATGGAAACGAAATCCCGAATAGAGCGAAAATAAATTTTGATTTGACACATTTCAAGTCCTTTCGAAAATTCTGAAAATTTTCGTTTCGGCTAGGAAAACTTTTCGGATCTGCCGTTTTCGGATCCGATCCGATTCGGAAATTCGGCCGAATCCGAAGGCACGAATCGGGACATTTCGTGAAAATTCCGAAAGGCGAGATCCGGCCGGTCACGTGACCTGCCGGGAGGTGCTCAATGGAGTCCTATGGACTCCAGCGAGTGGATTCTCAGCGCTGCTGCTAGCATCCCGGCTTTTTACGCTCCATAACAATGCAGGCAGCATTGTTTGCGCCTGCATTGTAATCCAGTGTTAAAACGCGGGCGCAAGGGGGAAAACTGCGGATGCAGTTTTTCCTCCCTTGCTCCCGCGTTTTAAAGCTATGAGCATAATAGGGCCCTTTGAGTATTGTGAGGATTTGTTCGAGAGAAAGACTAATTAGGAATGAACAAGGTTTAAGGATTATCTCTGTATTGTACAAGATGAAAGAAGGGAGTTTCCTTTGTTATATGGGATCAGGCTTTGTTTTATGAGCTGAAGCATGGCTCTTTGTGATTGGGTACAATGGGAAGATAAACAATGGGAAGGAGGAGGAAGGGAGGATATAGGAGGCTGGGCGGGGGACAATTTTGGTATTGCAATAATTTTTCTTTTACTCCCACCCAACCACCCTGTTTTGTTTTCTCTTTCATAAATACTGGTTCGATACAACGTCGGAAAGGTCACGCAGCACAACCACCACGGATAGGGGCAATGGAGCGGTGATTCCACCACTCATGCAAGACCACCCGTGGTTTCCCATATGGAAATATGCCATGTTGCATGAACCCGGATCACGGTTTATACGGCCATGTCTGGGGGATTGTCTAAATATGGACATGGTTAGTCTACCTATTCCATCGAATTATACACCATGTTACATGAAGCCAGCTGTGGTCTTTGAACGGCCAGGGTTGGGGGATTGTCTTTGATTAAAAGCATGGTTTACAGCAATTATTATCGATCAGATAGTATCCCAAGTGGCTTGAAGCCAGTTGGAGGTTTTACGGCCACAACAGGGTGGATTGCGCTTAAATGGTGTACTTTACCATGTGGCAGGAAGCCAGCTGGTGGTTTGAATGGCCACAGCTGGGGGATTGCGCTTAAGATGGACATGGTTTAGTTTAGGAGGAGCAGTGAAATAGGCGGCCTGGCACGTGAGGGCGATAGTGGGGGGAGGATCTGCAGGGTACGGGGTGAGTTGTGGTTTCATATGGCCAGGCTCAGGTGCCTTCCTGGTTTGCAGATCCTCTCGGCCTGCTATCTGCCATAAAAAATACACTGAGCAGACGTGTGGTCATCCTGCTTAGCCACGTGGGGCGCTATTTCTGGGCAATGCTTGTGGTGCATTGCAGTTGCCAGTGTTATCTGGCTGCCAGTGTTATCTGGTGAAGCGTATTTGGCATACGAGGATCGATAATAATAATTCTGCCTTAGAGGCAAAGAATTTGGCCTTAAGTAATAAAAGACGTGACCTTTTCAAAATGCCAATACTGTGTTGTGTTTTCATTTACGGGAAAGGGAGGGGGGGTTTAAGAAGGTAACTTACATGGGAAAAAGTGTAAGAAGAGGATAAGGGTATAATTCTTATGACCTCGAGATATGAGCTATTTCAATGCTTGCTAGATACTGAAATGTGAGAAGCAGTCTCTTGGAGCTGGGCAATTCTCTCTTCTGCCTTTACTCTGGCCTGATGTACTAAATAGTCTCTTTCTGCATTAAGACACTTTAATTCATCTATTTCTTGTAAAGACCGTTTAGAATTTATCTTCTCTAGATTAGAGACATAAATGTGACAGTGGGCAAGATATTGAGCATGAGCTGTATATAGCTGTCCTAAAACTTCTTTTAGTTTGGATGTGTCACGAACGGAGGGTGTGATGGTGGAGACATAACTCATCATCTGTTCCCAAATCCATGACATTTGCTGTGATTTCTTATAGTTTATGTCCATAAGTGTTTTTTGAATAATCTTCCATGTAGGTTTTGTATTGCGTTTGCTTCTATTTGGATTTATAGTCATTACTTCCACATCTGAAACAAGTTGCATTTCCTGTGATGTTAGAGGGCTTCTTCTGTCTGCCATGTTTACATGGATGAGAAGAATAAGAAGAGAGCAGCAGAGTAGTCGTCTGGTAGCAGGCACTGTGTGGCACGTTTTACACAGGCCCACACACTGCAGCTGTAGGCAGACTCTGTCTGTGGGATGCAGCAGTTTCTGCTCTCTGGTTCACTGAAGGCTGTTTACTTGTGCTGCAAGCTGCTGTTGTAGCCTTTACTACTGGTTCAATGAAGGCTGTTTACTTCTGCTGCAAGCTGCTGTTAATGTCTTCACTATTCTGTTTCCCTAACAAAGCTGTGAGGCGTGGGTACTTTAGACTAGCTAAGTCTGTATTTGAACAGTACCCACACGATGAAGTTCCGCAGACAGTGTCAACTCAGCAAAACTGACACGTAGAAAGATGAATCCAGTTGAAAACTTTTACAAGATTGTCAGTCTGATCATTATAGTGTACAGCAATGCAGGTGAAAGACATTAGTTTCTGTTATTCACAGATGGGGCGGGTGCAACCACCAAATGCATCCAGCCCAACAACATGTGTAAAACATAACAAAGAAAAAAATGTAATCTGCGCTAATTACCATTATACCGTGTGAAACTAAACACAATTAGAGGTTTGGTTTCTTATCAATGGCCATTATAAGACTAAGCTCGCCCGCCAACGTCAAGGCACCTCTAATGAGGGCGAGTCCTAACCAAAATTGAAACCACAGGCTGCTGCATAGCAAACCATACCTGCTAATGCTGCTTGTCAAACATGAGGTAGACTGGTGGGGCTTTATTTATGCTCCCCCAGAAACAAAATCCACTTTGGGATCGAAAACAAAGACACGGAGTGGAATCTTGCTGCAGGGATGACCTGGCTGGAAGTACATTGAAGCATATAGTACAGGAGGGGTGGGGTCGCGCCTATTCCCCGATGGGGCGGCTGCAACCACCAAATGCATCCAGCCCAACATGTGTAATTAGAGGTGCCTTGACGTTTGGCGGGTGAGCTTAGTCTTATAATGGCCATTGATAAGAAACCAAACCTCTAATTGTGTTTAGTTTCACACGGTGTAATGGGAATTAGCGCAGATTACATTTTTTTCTTTGTTATGTTTTAGACATTAGTTTCTGTCCAGCAGTTAACACTGAATGGCTGCTATGTGACCAGGAAGTAACTTAGAAACAAGACACTGGGCAAAGGAGTGGAAACTAGTTGGATGCAGCAAGGCTACGGAAACCCAGCAGGGACAAAATAGCTATGAAAGATAGTTGCTAGCAGTAAAAGGCAGATTCAAAACATAACAGAAAAATATACAAATAATTCCTAAATCATGGCGCATGACACTGCAACTGTGACAGCAAAACACACTCACCTGCTGACTTGCTGACTCGCTCCCACACTCACCCGCTGACTTGCTCACACACTCCCCAGTTGACTCACTAACACACTCAATAGTTAACTCACTCACACACTCAATAGTTAACTCACTCACACACTCCCCAGTTGACTCGCTCACACAATCCCCAGTTGACTCGCTCACACACTCCCCAGTTGACTCGCTCACACACTCCCCAGTTGACTCGCTCACACACTCCCTAGTTGACTCGCTCACACACTCCCCAGTTGACTCGCTCACACACTCCCCAGTTGACTCGCTCACACACTCCCCAGTTGACTCGCTCACACACTCCCCAGTTGACTCGCTCACACACTCACCAGTTGACTCGCACAATCACCCGCTGACTCGCTCACACATTCGCCCGCTGACTCGCTCAAACACTTACACTCTGACTCGCTCACACACTCACCCGCTGACTCGCTCAAACGCTGACTCGCTCACACACTCACGCTCTCACACGCAGACTCACTCACACTCAAACACACATTCACCCACTAACACGCTCACTTGCGCTCTTTCATGGTTTACATACTCACCGTCTCACTCAAACTTCCTCACACAGTCACTCCCTCTTTCATTCTTGCTTGTGCTGTCTGTCTCTTATGCGCGCTCTCTCTCCCTGCACCTTTTCTCATGCTTTATCTGCTCTATCTTGCTGTCTTTATCTCTTTACCGTTTCTTGCTGTCTCTGTGCGTTTCTTTGTTGTCCCTCTCTCTGCTGTCTCTTTACCGTTTCTTGCTGTCTCTGTGCTTTTCTTTGTTGTCCCTCTCTCTGCTGTCTATTTACCGTTTCTTGCTGTCTCTGTGCTTTTCTTTGTCCCTCTCTCTGCCATCTCTTTACCGTTTCTTGCTGTCTCTGTGCTTTTCCTTGTTGTCTCTCTCTCTCTCTGTCTCTTTACCATTTCTTGCTGTCTCTGTGCTTTTCTTTGTCCCTCTCTCTGCTGTCTCTCTACCGTTTCTTGCTCTCTGTGCTTTTCTTTGTTGTCCCTCTCTTTGCTGTCTCTTTACCGTTTCTTGCTGTCTCTGTGCTTTTCTTTGTTCTCCCTCTCTCTGCTGCCTCTTTACCGTTTCTTGCTGTCTCTGTGCTTTGTCCCTCTCTCTGCTGCCTCTTTACCGTTTCTTGCTGTCTCTGTGCTTTGTCCCTCTCTCTGCTGTCTCTTTACCGTTTCTTGCTGTCTGTGCTTTTCTTTGTCCCTCTCTCTCTGCTGTTTCTTTACCGTTTCTTGCTGTCTCTGTGCTTTTCTTTGTCCCTCTCTCTGTTGTCTCTTTACCATTTCTTGCTGTCTCTGCACTTTTCTTGTCCCTCTCTCTGCTGTCTCTTTACCGTTTCTTGCTGTCTCTGTGCTTTTCTTTGTTGTCCCTCTTGTCACGACCCAACTACGCGCGCTGCTGCGCAAAGACGCCGGGTTAAGCCGCGCACTATCTATCCTAGACCCAGATAATTACGCGCACTTCTCTACCCGTCCCGGCCACACTTTCTCTCACAACAGGCACGTAGAGCGCGATATACTGATCCCAGGATTGCAACGCAGCACAAGTCTTCTCCTGAAGCGCGTACTAACTACATCTCTCATCCTGGAACTCCCTTTCTAATTCTATTAGTAACGCTGCCACCAGTCCTCACGGACACTACGTGCGTCGCAACAGGAGACGCAGGGCTTAGCAGCCGCACTATCCTAGACTCTGAACAGTGACTACGGATCCACAATTCCCTGCCGTTTCCTGACGACCGCAACATGCAATTTCTTATATATAACCGAGCTTAAGGCAAATAGGCATACTCCCAATCTCTTAGTTAGCGTTGGATTTCATTAGAGCCAGAGTCAAAACTTTATTATTTAATTATTATTCTTTATTTATAAAGCGCCAGCATATTCCGCAGCGCTGTACAATAAGCACAGTACAGACAGGGTTACAATACATTGAACAACATTTGACAAACAGTACAGGAGGAGATGAGGGCCCTATTCCCGTAGGAACTCACAATCTGGAGGGTTGGGGTTGGAAACAGGAGGAGAGGACTGTAAGGTGAGAGTGATTGATGGTTGCGTCAGTGAGTTGGGTGGTAGGCTTCCCTAAATAGGAATGTTTTAAGGGAGCGTTTGAAGGAAGAGAAGTTAGGGGAAAGTCTGACAGTACGAGGAGAGCGTTCCAGAGAGTGGGGGCTGCGCGTGAGAAATCCTGCAGTCTATCATGGGAAGAGGTGATGCGGGGAGAAGCTAGGCGCAGGTCACTGTTTGACCTTAGGGAGCGGGCTGGGGTGTATTTGGTGATTAGTGAGGACAGGTAGTGGGGAGCTGAGTTAGTGAGGGTTTTGTAGGTAAGGATAAGGATTTTGAACTTAATTCTGCAGTGGATGGGGAGCCAGTGAAGGGACTCGCAGAGGGGAGCGGCAGAGACAGAGGGCGGGTGAGGTGAATTAGCCTGGCGGAGGCGTTCAGGATGGATTGTAGGGGGGAGAGGCGGGACAGAGGGAGGCCAGATAAGAGATTATTGCAATAGTCGAGTCGGGAGATTACCAGGGCGTGTATGAGTTGTTTTGTGGTGACAGCGGTAAGAAATGGCCGAATTCTGGAAATATTACGCAGTTGGTATCGGCAGGAGGAGGAAAGAGACTTGATGTGGGGGATGAAGGAAAGAGCAGAGTCAGTGTAACTCCAAGACAGCGAACTTGGTTGATGGGGAGATGGTGATACCCTCCACCGTGATAGAGAAGTCAGGAGGTGGGGAGGCATTAGAGGGAGGAATAAGTAGGAGCTCAGTCTTTGACATGTTGATCTTTAGGTGGTGGGAGGCCATCCAGGAGGAGATGCCAGATAAACAGTCACTGACTTTTGAAAGGACAGGGGGAGAGAGATCAGGGGTAGAGAGGTAGATCTGAGTGTCATCAGCGTAGAGGTGGTAATTAAAGCCAAAGCTGTTGATGATTTTGCCCAGGGAGGAGGTGTAGATGGAAAAGAGCAGAGGACCAAGGACAGAGCCTTGAGGTACACCAACAGATAGAGGCAATGAGGAGGAGGAGTTACCAGCAAAGGACACACAGAAGGACCTGTTGGATAAATAGGAGTCAACCAAGCAAGTGCAGTGTCACCGAGACCCAGAGAGTTGAGGGTCTGTAGAAGGAGGGGGTGGTCAACAGTGTCAAAAGCAACCGAGAGGTCAAGCAGGATGAGAATAGAATAGTGGCCGTGTTTTTTAGCAGTTAGGAGGTCGTTGGTGACTTTGGTGAGGGCAGTTTCAGTTGAGTGTAGCGGACGGAAGCCAGATTGCAGGGGGTCAAGTAGGGAATTGGAGGACAGGAAGAGGAGAGGCGGTTGAAGACTAGTTTTTCTAAGAGCTTTGATGTGAAGGGAAGCAGGGATACAGGGCGGTAGTTGGATGGAGAGTTGGGGTCTAGGGATGGTTTCTTTAGTAAAGGGGTAACTAGCGCGTGTTTGAAGGCGGATGGAAAGGAGCCAGTGGAGAGAGATAGGTTGAAGATGTGTGTGATAGCAGGGGTGAGGGAGGAGGAGAGGGGAGGAATTAGATGTGAGGGAATGGGGTCGAGCGGGCACGTGGTGAGATGTGAGGAGGACAATAAGGAATTGACTTCCTCCTCAGTGGCTGGGAGGAAGCGGCAGAGGGTGGCAGAGGGGACTCTGGGGAGTGGAGGTGGCAGATAACTATCTTGTGTTGGGATGTTGCTTCTGATAGTTAGAGTTTTACTGAGGAAGTAGTCTGCCAGGTCTTGAGCGCTGAAGGCAGCTGAGGGGGGAGGTGCAGGTGGGTAGAGGAGGGTGTTGAAGGTGGACCAGAGCCGTTTAGGGTTGGAGGACAGCGTAGATATAAGAGATGAGAAGAAGGATTGTTTGGCCAAGTGGAGGGCAGAGGTGTATGACCGGAGAATAAACTTGAAGTGAACAAAATCAGCTTCAGAGCGGGATTTCCTCCAGGCACGCTCTGCGGTGCGGGAGCATCTTTGCAGGTAGCGAGTCTGGAGGGTGTGCCAGGGCTGAAGCTGGCGGCGTGGGGCCTTGCAGAGTCGAAGAGGAGCAAGAGTGTCTAGAGCAGAGATAAGCGTAGTGTTGTAGTGATTAGTGGCAGCATCAGGGCAGGTGAAGGATGAGGTATGAGGGAGGTGGTGAAGTAGGTTGGAGAATTGATGGGGGTCCACAGCATGTAGATTTCTGCGAGTGTGTGTGCGGGGTGGGGGAGCAGGGTGTTTAGGAAGTCCAGATAGGTTGAAAGAGAGAAGGTGGTGGTCAGAGATAGGGAAAGGGCGACATTTGAACTCAGAAATGGAGCAGAGGTTGGAAAAGACCAGGTCAATAACGTGACCATCGCGGTGGGTAGGGAGGAGGGAGGATTGTGTGAGTCCAAGGGAGGACGTGAGTGAAAGAAGTTTGGAGGCAGCAGGAGCAGAAGGATCGTCAATGGGAATGTTGAAGTCCCCGAGAATTAGGCATGGAAGATTAGAAGACAGGAAGTGAGAAAGCCAGGTAGCAAAGTGGTCAAAGAACTGGGAGGTTGGTCCCGGTGGGCGGTAGATGACTGCCACCCTGAGAGCCAGAGGAGAGAACAGGCGAATGCAGTGTGTCTCGAAGGAGGAGAAGGAGAGGGATGGGGGAGGAGGGAGATGCTGGTAGGTGCAGGTGGGAGAGAGCAGGAGTCCGACCCCGCCACCATTTCTCTCACCCGGTCTGGGGGTATGGCTCAAGTGTAGACCGCCATGTGAGAGAGCAGCAACGGAGGCCGTGTCAGAGAGAGTTAGCCAGGTTTCAGTTAAAGCTAGGAGGTTGAAGGAGTTTGAAAGGAAGAGGTCATGGACGGCTGTGAGTTTGTTGCACACAGAGCGAGCGTTCCAGAGGGCGCAGGAGAAAGAGGACAGGCACTGAGGGATTATGGGAATGAGGTTGCTGGGCTTGCAGGGAGGTGATTTATGTGCGATGGAGATAGGATGATAGGGAAGTATTGGATTATTATTATTATTATTATTGTTTATTTATAAAGCGCCAGCAATTCCGCAGCGCTGTACATAAGCACGTATAGACAGGGTTACAATACATTGAACAACATTTGACAAACAGTACAGGAGGAGATGAGGGCCCTATTCCCGTAGGAACTCACAATCTGGGAGGGTTGGGGTTGGAAACAGGAGGAGAGGACTGTAAGGTGAGAGTGATTGATGGTTGCGTCAGTGAGTTGTGTGGTAGGCTTCCCTAAATAGGAATGTTTTAAGGGAGCGTTTGAAGGAAGAGAAGTTAGGGGAAAGTCTGACAGTACGAGGGAGAGCGTTCCAGAGAGTGGGGGCTGCACGTGAGAAATCCTGCAGTGTATCATGGGAAGAGGAAACTTAAATATTTTTAGTTTATTTATGATAGAAAAAGAATCACAGTGCTTTGTCACATAAAAACTTATAACTAGAATAAATCAATTAATTACTTACACACTACACAGCAATAAAAAGAAAAAGGTTTAACCATAGAGCGTTACTTACGAAGAACTATTCCTCCAGACCCCCCTTAGAGATCAAAGTTGTGCTTCCTGTCTTTGAAGATTGGGTCCAACTCTCTTGGGGCTGACCTGGCTGCTAAGGTGTGATTTCCTAGGTTAGTGTACAAAGAAATTTACTTTTTACAGCTACGTGTTATATCCTCCCCTCAAGGGAGAAAGCTAAACATTTTGATTACATTCCAGCTGTGGACACAGGGATACACTTACCAAATGGTCAGACACAAATATGAATATAACTCTATATGGAGGAGATAAACACATATATACAGGCAGACCCTTATATAGATCTAGTCTGCCACACCTCTCTTTGCTGTCTCTTTACCGTTTCTTGCTGTCTCTGAGCTTTTCTTTGTCCCTCTCTCTGTTGTCCCTTTACCGTTTCTTGCTGTCTCTGTGCTTTTCTTTGTCCCTCTCTCTGCTGTCTCTTTACTGTTTCTTGCTGTCTCTGTGCTTTTCCTTGTTGTCCCTCTCTCTGCTGTCTCTTTACCGTTTCTTGCTGTCTCTGTGCTTTTCTTTGCTGTCTCTTTACCATTTCTTGCTGTCTCTGTGCTTTTTTGTCCCTCTCTCTGTTGTCTCTTTACTGTGTCTTGCTGTCTCTGCGCTTTTCTTTGTCCCTCTCTCTGCTGTCTCTTTACCATTTCTTGCTGTGTCTGTGCTTTTCTTTGTTGTCCCTCTCTCTGCTGTCTCTTTACTGTTTCTTGCTGTCTCTGTGCTTTTCCTTGTTGTCCCTCTCTCTGCTGTCTCTTTACCGTTTCTTGCTGTGTCTGTGCTTTTCTTTGTTGTCCCTCTCTCTGCTGTCTCTTTACTGTTTCTTGCTGTCTCTGTGCTTTTCTTTGTGGTCCCTCTCTCTGCTGTCTCTTTACGGTTTCTTGCTGTGTCTCTGTGCTTTTCTTTGTTGTCCCTCTCTGCTGTCTCTTTACCGTTTCTTGCTGTCTCTGTGCTTTTCTTTGTTGTCCCTCTCTCTGCTGTCTCTTTACCGTTTCTTGCTGTCTCTGTGCTTTTCTTTGTTGTCCCTCTCTCTGCTGTCTCTTTACCGTTTCTTGCTGTCTCTGTGCTTTTCTTTGTTGTCCCTCTCTCTGCTGTCTCTTTACCGTTTCTTGCTGTCTCTGTGCTTTTCTTTGTTGTCCCTCTCTCTGCTGTCTCTTTACCGTTTCTTGCTGTGTCTCTGTGCTTTTCTTTGTTGTCCCTCTCTCTGCTGTCTCTTTACTGTTTCTTGCTGTCTCTGTGCTTTTCTTTGTGGTCCCTCTCTCTGCTGTCTCTTTACGGTTTCTTGCTGTGTCTCTTTGCTTTTCTTTGTTGTCCCTCTCTGCTGTCTCTTTACCGTTTCTTGCTGTCTCTGTGCTTTTCTTTGTTGTCCCTCTCTCTGCTGTCTCTTTACCGTTTCTTGCTGTCTCTGTGCTTTTCTTTGTTGTCCCTCTCTCTGCTGTCTCTTTACCGTTTCTTGCTGTCTCTGTGCTTTTCTTTGTTGTCCCTCTCTCTGCTGTCTCTTTACCGTTTCTTGCTGTCTCTGTGCTTTTCTTTGTTGTCCCTCTCTCTGCTGTCTCTTTACCGTTTCTTGCTGTGTCTCTGTGCTTTTCTTTGTTGTCCCTCTCTCTGCTGTCTCTTTACCATTTCTTGCTGTGTCTCTGTGCTTTTCTTTGTTGTCCCTCTCTTTGCTGTCTCTTTTTCTCTCTCTCTGGATCTCTTTCCTTCCCTGTCTCTGCAGTAGCTGGGGGTGAAAGTTCAGCCCGCCCTCCCATAGCTCACAGAGCAGGAGTGACTGGATTCTTAACCAGAATTTGGTGTCAATCTCAGCTCTGGGTTTTGTTTATCGGATTCTCCTGGTTATGTCAGAGTTTTTCAGTCCAGGTCCCAATCGTATTGAGAATTATCACCATGTTATATTTCACGTTAGGTTCTTGTATCAGTCTCCGGATTCTGTTGGACTTTAGATAGGGAGGAGCAGATTATGGGCCTGGCATGAAGTTATTGCTTCTTATCTCCTTGGTCTTTGCTCTTCGCTTCATGAATCCATCTCCAGATAAATACCTATTGATAATTCCTTACACCTAAACACACTGCACTTTACTTTACTGGATCCCCTCAGCGTGTGACTCCATCATTCTCCGATACATGAGGATCCACAGGAAGATCCCACCATCCCACTGAACGAGCTCCTGGGACCCTCACAGAACATATTGTAAGGTGGGTGACCTCAGGATCTGGAAAACTCCAGTAATCCCCATATACCCCATACAAGGTAACGCGGGATTGGTTTCTGATTTTTTTTTGTCGGTTTCTGTCTGATAAAATACACTATAAGGCTGGCTGTCCACTGGATCCGTAGTAGGATGACCATCTTTTTCGTCAGACCATGGACGACGTCGCTTTTTATTCAGACTTTTTATTCAGACTAGGGTCGTCCACTGCGTGCGATCTGTTGTGCGACCACAGACGATCCAAATCAAAATCAGAGGTGGAGTACATAGGCTGCCAAAACCAGAATGAACTGGTTTTACATACAAAAGCAAGTTCATTCTGCTTTTGGAACCAGTGCAGTCCTTTGTTTTTTTTGTTACTATTATTTTTACTTTGCGCTTTGTCTGTAAACCTGTCAAACTATCCCCTAAATCAGGGCATGACACCAACACTTCAGTGCAGTACTGCGCTCTGATATTCGTTCTCTCTGCCACCGCCGAAGTGCGGCAATCTGCAGCAAACTGCACCATATTTCGCCATCATTTTTACTGTACAAACAGCAACAAAATTGCACGTATGGGGAAATTCAAGATTCAGTGCCGTTCAGCAGGCATGTCAGTGCTTAGTAAATAAACCCCTTTGCGCAGCAGCACCGCTAGTCCCACCATGTTACACAGCTAGTCCCAACATGCAGAAAGTTGTTTTTTGTAAACTTGCATCATGTCTGTGTAGCGCTGTTTAGAATTCTGTTGCTGCAATTACTTGGGTTTGGCCACCAGAGGGAGACAAGCGCAATATGAACTATACTGGACACAAACGGAACTACAAATTCCATCATGCTTTGCGGGGGAGACAGGAAGTGGGTGGGAGAGAGCAAGGACATCTGCAGCCTCTTTCGAAGGAGAGCCAGTGTGAGCCGAGCGACGAAAGGTAGAAGACGCACGTGAGACTGCAAAGGATCGAGACCAGGCCGGAGAGCAGGCGCTGCCTTGCGGGTGCTGGGGATCAGAGACAGTGACTTGGCGGAGACCTATCTACATATCGCTGAGAGGTTTTGCACAGAGACATAGTTCCGGTTGGACCCCGAGTAAGGAGACCGCGATGATCCATTGGGAGTGCAGGCGGTAGGCCATAGTTCTCGTTGCAGATATCGGACAAGCAAGAGAAGCGGATCCGATGGCACAGAGTCCCAGTGCAATCCGGCGGAGAGACATCCTTGATCGGACAGCGGAATAGATTGTCTAACGGATGGGTGAGAGGCCTTTCCAGGCCACAGTTCCAAGTTTAACGAAGCACGCTGCAGTATTGTTTAAATCTACAGGGCCCCAACGTGACTAGTCGAAGATTTGCTCATTCCTTTCACTGGCCAGTTGAATATAGTACCCGGGTACCTGAGAATACACACACACACCTTTTTGAGACATTACTTTCACGGGACTTACACTCCAGAAGCGAAGGGGGTTAAACTTTTCTTTTGCCACCGCGTGTTTTTCCCGCATTACGAAATCCTGTTGTTCATATACCGTGGTCACATTATATATGCCGCTTTATTGGGATCAGTAAAGTATATAATCTATAAAATCCACAACAGTGCTGGTGTATATTTATTCCCTAGTGCGGTGAGACTAACCCGATGGTAAATTCAGTGGCTCCTCCAGGAGTGAGCGCTACACATTGTACCTGGGTCATCATTTATTTTCAATGGGAGTTCAAAAAACAGCAAAACCAATATAAACGCATTTTTTAACTCCCCTAATGAGTTTGTTAACGTCCATCTTGCCCAGCAATCGTTCTGAACTCCCAGCCTGCAAGGTGTGATCGCCCATCTGCTGTGGTCTTTACCCGTCGCCAGAAGTCGGACGTCGGACGTCTGCCGCAATGGATGATGGTTCCATTCACATTCATGTTACAGGATCGGACGTACAATGACAGACGATATCGGATGATCGCACCATCGCACGAAAACGGTTCCAGTGGACGGCCAGCCTAAGGGTTATTCACAGAGAGTTGATCTGGCCCCGAAATTGCACCAAACAGTGAGTGAAATACAGTACTGTTCGGTGGCAGTGAAATACGGTGCCTGTTCGGCTGTAGTGAAATACGGTGCCTGTTCGGCGGCAGTGAAATACGGTGCCTGTTCGGCGGCAGTGAAATATGGTGCCTGTTCCAAGGCAGTGAAATATGGTGCCTGTTCGGCGGCAGTGAAATACGGTGCTGTTCAGCGGCAGTGAAATACGGTGCCTGTTCAACGGCAGTGAAATCCCCCATAGAGAAGCAATGGTTAATCTATTCACATTGAACAGCAGAGAAATGTCAGTGAAATGCCCTGATGTTCAGTGGTTTCATTCAACGGGTTTAATCAGGTGAATCCCATTGGTTTCAATGTTAAAAATATTCCCGTTTTTATCCAATATCTAATAAACCATTTATTATTTTAATCTGCAGCAAAAAGTCTCTTTATTGATTTTTTTTTTTTTCAGGATGTTTTAGGCATTTTTCGGGATTTTTTTTCAGCTAATCTTTTTTTCAATAGCTTTTTTTTTTTTCTGTAACGGCCCTTTTTATTATCATTCATATAGGAATTTATATGTTAATTCCAGACATTTTCGTCCAGTAGTTTTCTTTGCAAACAGCGTTTCAAATTTGACACTTCCAATGCTTATTTTTTTTTTTACCCGTTTGCTTGTTTCGGTGGCTCATCGAGTGTATTTGGCAGCTGTCCGGTGAGTTTGCGGCAGTTGTCCGGTGGGTTGTTGGCGGTGGTGGGTGACGGGTTTGTGGCGGCGGCGGGGGGTTTGCGGCGGGTTGGCGTATTCGCTGCACTTCGGGGACCCTGCGGTGAATGTTGAATTCAAGGCAGGGTCAGCGAATCGGATTCGCCGAAGTGCGGCGAATCAGAAAGCACTGAAATGTCAGTGTCATTTCGGTGCTCTGTTAATAACCCTGTACGTCTCTGCTGGGGGTGAATTAGTGGAGAATTTGAAGCGATTTGCTGAGTTTTAGGCAGAAATAGTTGAATCTGAACATTTTTAGTTTGTCTTCTTTTCATAAATCTGTTCTATTGAAATGTTGTAGAATCCAGTGGGAGAAGCTGATTGGTTGTAAAGTCTTAAACTCTTTCTATTGATTCACACATTGTACCTGGGTCAGTAAAGTGTAGGGGCTTTCGTTGTGTTTGGATCAGGTTACAGACTGACCGGTGTTACTGACTGAAGAGCAGTGGTGCTGTAACCTCATATCAGGGGGTTTAGGGGTTGGGATTGCAGTAAGGGATTGCGCAGATTTTTTAAACAGTAGCATCAGTTTGTGAAACGCGTTTTCCTGTAGCTACAGACAAAGTCTCGTCCAGTTACAATGGATTCGTTAGTAGCCGCTGCCCTCAGAGAAACCTCTTGATCTGGCCCCCGGTCTCGACTCAATGAAACGAGAAGATCCATTAAATCCAGATCTGGAGCAGAGTAATTATGAAGCAGGTGATTGGCACATTAACTGCCAGCTTATGAAACGTATTTCCAAATACCTGCAATACACTTTATTCACCACTCCATGTCTCCCTCGTCATTCATCTCCAGTTCAATCCAGGACCTTTGGCAGATCTGCCTTTCCGCTGTCGACGTCTGGAACTGGTAGAATGACATCTCTGCCTACATCAATGGGAGGATGGGTTTATCAGAATATTTTTTTATTAGGTTTTTCTGGACATCCTTTTAGGAAATGGTTGATGAAGAACCAATCATCTTCGACTCCTCCTCGTCTTCCACTTTCCGACTCGGTTTTGTCAAGCTGATCAGTTCTCTGCTGGATGAGTTTCTGCAGGTTATCTCCCTCATGTAGGTTTTTAATAAAATCAACAAAATTTAATAAAAATTGGCAATGCTGATGTTATGAGTCAAACGTTGGCTCCATCCCAAACATGGCAATTCTTTGATTTGTCAGGTATTTTCATAAGATAAACAAAATGGATGTCTGTAGCCATCTTGTTTAATCCTATATCTACATTTTATATGAAACAAGTCTTTTCTTATTCAACTTTTGCCTAGTTTTAAAATGAACTCAGAGATTGTTTTTAGAAATAAGTTCATTTGAAGGTAAACCTAATTGCTAGACTATGATGCTATAGACGATATAAAGTGTCTTTATATGATATCTGTAGAGGCTAAGTGCCAGACACGTTATAGACAATTTATAGGTCTGTTTCCTTTGAATTAAAGATATTTTCTTTTCTGGTAAAGAAACATATTTAAGGTTTAGAATATATGCACAAGTATATCTATGCTATCCACAAAAATATATTCTTATCAATATAGATTCTAACTCCAATATATATTTTGAAGTATATTATAGCTATGTAAGCAGTATACTGAAGAATAGAAATAAGCTGTTTTAAATGTAAGTGGTAGAAGTATGATTTAACTGATAAATAAGTACTTTAGAAAAACCTTGAAATAGCTAGAACTGAAGAAATATTAAATCTAATTTGACAGGACAGACATCCTGTCTGGTGTGTATTAGAAGGTTCTATGTTAAGAGAGATTGACCTCTGACCTGAGATAAGGAATTTAAATTCAATTTGTGATATTTTTATTTGAAAAACAACACTGCCATCTTGTAGTGTAGTATAGGTTGACCGTTCTGGAGTTTATATAGGGTTATATAGAAAATACACTATATGCTAAATAGGGAGGTACGTAATAAATGACGTGGGATTTCTCTATAACTAAACAGAACACAATGAGTGGAGGGCATTCAGTCATTTGGCATTCATTCATTCAGTCATTCACTCAAGACACTTCACTTCTCCCTCTCGGGACTTCAAATCTCTTACTTTTATGCATTTAAGCATCTCTATCACTTCTCACAAGAGCATGCTCAAGGAGATGCTAGAAAAAAAAGATAATCTCACAAAGAAACATAGAAACTAAGATATAATATCTTATAAATACTCTCACACATTCCAAAACAATATATTATATACAAATAATTTATTGCTGCTATAAGAAGACTGCAGAAACGTTTGAATCCAGATCTTGGTCAGGTAATGTATGGAAAACAAATATTGGCATTAATTTAAATATATATATATGGGTGTGTATCTTGCAATAGATATAGATATAGACTGAGATTTATCTCAGGTACCGTTAGATCTGGAATCTTCAAAAATATTTCTAAAGAAGAATTGGATAAAAGGATATAATTTATCCTAAATTATTTGTTGCAATGATATACAAATATATATATTGAATTTGGAAGTTACTGTGATTGAAGTATTAAGCAAAGAGTTATAACCTACAATATAAAAGCAGAAGATTAGAAGCTAAATTCTCATTATTATGGGAGGATTCGCTAAATACGTTTTTATTACTTCTCATTCTAGAAATAGAATAAGTGCTAGCTCATCTTTTGTTGATCCAGGTAGCACAGGAGATATACTTATATCTCTACAAGATACTAGCTTGTTTTAAATAGTGGTTTGCTGGGAATACATGTTAATTAAGTGAACTAACCATCTGTGTATTAGTTACTAACTGATGAAAGTAAATGGTATTAACCATATATATACAGTTACTAACAGAAATATATGTTAAAAGCTAGAGATCTGTGTGCTGATGGATGATGTTGTATTTTATAAATCTTTGATCATGTGGTGAGATTAAAATCTTTTTGCATACGTAATAAATATATATATATTTTTATCTAAGCTGGTTGGTTCTATTTTTTAAAACTAAAACACGTACAATTAAAAGAATTTAGAAGAACTTCTAAGAACTACAAACAAGATAAATTTGTTGTTGTTGTTTATATCTCGTATAAGTTTCTTACCTGATTAATATCTCCGACAGATTCCAGAATAATGGGCTGTATTTTTGCATAAATTGCCCATATCGCAGACCATTTCACTAAATTGTGGTACGTCTGTCTATAATCCATGAGGCCGCTGTATTTTCTTTGTCCTGGTTTGCTCTGACCATTGACAATTCCCAAGCTGGACAAAGTATATAGATGCAATTTATTTTGTATCAAGAAATACACAACTGAGGCGTCAGATGTGTGTTATTGTTGGTGGCACAGTCATGTACATATATAGGGCCATATTACAATGTTGGTGCTAACTTAACCAGAGCTGGTGTAAACTTAAAACCTCCATAGGCTTTAATAGCTCTGGTAAGTTTACAACAGCTCTGGTTATGTTAGCACCAACTTTGTAATATGGCCCTACAATGGGTTATACACTGATCCAGACAAAGCCGTGGATGGGAAATGTTTCTACAGCCATTAAAAGTTTCTCATAGTCATCTCTTATTATCACATTATAGTGGGTTTCATTTTTATTCATATCTTATCTAGCAGTTTTTTTATGAAAATATGCTTTGCGGCCACTATCTGGAAGCTCCTCATTCTCCTTGCAGTCACCCATCCTTTCCGCTTATATAAAAAGGGATGTAAACATGTCCCACCATGAAATACACGTAGAAATATGATATAAGGGGAAGGAGGCAAACCTCGAATTTACTGAAATCTACCAGTTAATTCTAGTTGTGGCTGAGCTTTGGAAGTCCTAGGTTTTATTGGTCCAGGGGCAGATTTAAATTTTTTGATTTCTTACAGTAACATATAAATTATAACTCATTAAGTACAAAGAGTCAAAATTCCCATGGGTTGGGCTAATGCAAGATGTGGGTGGAGCCTCCCCCAAATGAAGAAATAAAAGTGTGTGTGTGTGTCACGTTCAGGCATAGAGCAAATCACCAAACATTTGCTGGTGAGGGTTCCAGACATTCATATACATAAATGTCATTAGACGCAGCCATAAAACAAACCCTTTTCTCAGCGTGGCTTATAAGGACAGAAGGGGAAAATTAAATCTATCCAGTATATAGTGCAGTATATTGTATATATTATATAACGGTTCCACTCACCATATCCTGAGCCTTATGCCGGCTCCAGGCAGACACGCTGGTGGGTGTTGCCTTCTTATTTCTCAGGTCTCTCCATACACCTTATACTGTTCCATGTCCACATTCTCTTGGCGGAGGAGACCTCCTTGGTGTTTGGATCTGCATATATGAATTATTTTTAGAACAAATTCCACTAAACCCACTCCATAGCAAAACGGCAGCAATGAGCATTTTATTAAATAAAAACATACACAGATTAACCGTTTAATTTCTCTTCCACCTTTCAGTGATGGCGTCTTTGGATCTGCAAGACGAGGTGACCTGCTCCATCTATACGGACATTTACACGGATCCTGTGACCCTGCCATGTGGACACAGCTACTGCCGACTCTGCATCACCAGGACATGGGACAACCAGGAGGAGAGAGATTCTTCCTGTCCTGAATGTAGACGCAAGTTAAGGGTAAAACCTAAGCTTAAAAGAAACCTGAGACTGAGTAACATTTCGGAGAGTTTACGATCTAGTCACCCAGAGCAGGAGAGGCCCAATATAACCTGTACCTACTGCGTTCAGGCTTCGGTACCTGCTGTTAAAACATGTCTGCTGTGTGAAGCTTCTCTGTGTGAAATCCACCTGAGGGTCCACAGCAAGTCAGAGGAACACGTCTTAACTGAACCCACCACTTCACTGGAGAACAGGAAATGCTCCGTCCACAAGAAGGTCCTGGAGTATTACTGCTGTGAGGACGCGGCCTGTATCTGTGTGTCTTGCAGCCTGGCTGGAGAGCACAGGGGACACCAGGTGGAGACTCTGAATGAGGCCTCTGAGAAGAAGAAGGAGAAACTGAGGAATATCCTGCAGAAACTGACCTCACAGAGAGAAGAGGCCGAGAAAAGAGTCCAGAGCCTGGATGAGATCAGGAGACAAGTGCAAGGAAAAGCAACCGGGGTAACAGAGCGAGTCACTGCCCTGATTAGGGAGATCAGGAAACAGCTGGAAGCCCTGGAGAAGCAAGTCCTGAGTGAGATCTCCCGGCAGGAAGAGCAGGTCTCACTCCGAGTCTCAAATCTAATCTGGCAGCTGGGAATAAAGAAGGAGGAGCTGTCCAGAAAGATGGGCGACATCGAGGAGCTGTGTGAAATCACAGACCCAGTAACTGTCTTACAAGGACGGGAATCAGACACAGCCGACTATTGTGACGCTGAGGAGAGACGTGATATAAAGGTCCATGATGCAGGAGATCTGGATGTGGGTCTGATCTCAGTGACCTTACACTCAGGCCTAGCTGGGATTGTGACCAGAGTAACGAGACAGCGCCGAGTACCGGAGGCTTCAGACATGTTACTGGATGTAAACACGGCTTCAGACATGTTACTGGATGTAAACACAGCTGGTAATTATGCTTACGTATCAGGGGATTTGAAAACTGTTTCCTGGTCAGAAATAAAGCTGAGTCGCCCAGAAACACCAGAGAGATTTCACGATTTTCCTCAGGTTTTAAGCTCTAAGAGTTTCTTCTCAGGGCAACATTACTGGGAAGTGGAGGTCAGTGAATCAGAGTGGTGGGAGTTTGGGATGACCTATCCCAGTATAGAGAGGAGGGGAAAGCAGTCAGGGATTGGAGATAATAACAAGTCGTGGCTTTTAGGGAAGTATGATGATAATCAGTATTCAGTGAGACATGACAGTAAATCAATCCAGTTACCTCACCCCCCTTCATGCCGTAGATTTGGGATATTCCTGGACTATGAGGCTGGACGTTTGTCCTTTTATGAGCTGTGTGACCCGATCAGACAATTATACACCTTCACTGCCGTCTTCACTGAGCCGCTCCATGCTGGATTTGGGTTATATCTGGCTAATACCTGGATGAGAATTTGAGGAAATTGGGGTTTTTGTGTCAGTTTAAATGATTTCTAGGAGTGAAAACTATTTAACCCTTTCAGTTCTTGCTGGGTTTAGTTGTAATATTCACATATTAACAATAATAATTGTATAAAAGCCATAAAGTGATTTTCTGGTTGTGATGAGAATGAAGTGTTTATCCAGACACACAAACATGAGCGAGTGACCCCGGGGGAGGGGATACGGGGGATAAGATACACAATATGCACCTCACTGGGCGCTAATATGGGCTTTACTAAATAGTACATTGTGATGCATCAACAAGAGAATGTTGAGAGAAACAGGCGAGTTTTGGAATTTACACATTTTCTGATTCCCTTCCCAGTGTATTTTGTAAAGAAGCCTATCCCGCTGCTTCACCAAAGAGGGGGGGATTGGCGTCTCAGCATGACAGCGGCACAGCCCCTGAAACTCAGGAGGGTTTCACATAAAGCGGCAGTTGCTGGGCTTGCAGTTGACCATTAGTCTCTTATCATCCCTTATTTCTCCTAGTCTAGATACTGTCTATGCAGGCGTTTCTCCTGTGTGAATTTATAATAACATGATACACAAGATGATTCCTTATCATCATAGTCACTGAAAAGAGCGAAAGTTCCTGGAAGATTAATTATTATCTTTTATTATTCCATGAGCTTGTACAGAGAGACCTTAAAGCAAACGATCAGGACGCAGGGACATAGGACAAATACAGCTCATTGAGTTTATGGTTATTGTGGGAGATAAAGTCACGTGTTTATGCGGAAAACCAGGACTGAGAAGCGAAACCTGAAATGGCTTCAGCAAAATCATCAGGAGGACTGGCCGAGTCATGCATGAAGGAGATTTGTTTGTTTCTTGCTTGATCCAGTGAGAACAAAAAACTTCACTCAAGTGGCGAAAAGAGACAAAAGATGCTGTTTCAAAATCTTTCTCTATTCTGAATTTTGCAACCAGAAGACTTCTTTTTTGTTAAAGAGAGAGAGTGAATACTGAACACTGCTATTATTCAATTAATAATGAATTTTATTGATTCCACATTGGCATCCATAGACACAACATAAATGATGATTAAAAACACATAAGGGGCCCTATTACATTCTTCGCGCAGTTTTTGCACGCACGCAAATGCGCATTTGAGCGAGGCGCAAAACCCTTTGCGCAGAACGTCGTATTACGACGTTCGCACAAATGATACACCTAATCGTCTACCGTGAGAGACCCTGCGCGAACAAAAATTTGTGCGCGCATCCTATACTTAATATTGTCAGCGTAAATGCGCTTGTGCGCTGGTATGCGGATGGTATTACAATCTTCGTGCAATGAAAGTTTGCGCAAATTTTCGTTACGTCTTTGAAAAGCAGGTGGTAACTGTAAATTTGATCGTCCTGGCTGAAACGAAATACACCAGCCCGATAAAAAAAATACAGCACAGTACAGTTACACATTCTACATATACCCAAACTATAAAATTAATAAAAAATTTTTGCTGCAGCATATATATACGCAGATTGACTTTGACAGGCGCAACAACCTAACATTAGAAAATGGTGGTTCTTAATTCTGATTGGCTGAATCCCGTGAAAAAAACAGTCCGAACACAGATTTCTGCATGCAACGTACTTTGCGCACATTTTTGCTCTTCGTTTTTACACAAGAAAATTTTTGACGGACGAAAAAATGTGCTTGGATTGTAATACCACGTTAATTTTCGCACGATAACAAATTTTGCTGTGCGCAAAAAAATTGCGCTTCATGGACAAAATTGCGCGAAGAATGTAATAGTGCCCAAGGTGTTTTTGTTGCCGTGGGATGGACATAAAGAGTCTTGGATTACAGATCAATAGCAGACATCATTTGCACAGTTCAGACCCTGTCTGTACAGAATGTATACTTTCAATTAACATTCCATAAACTTCTTTCGAGAAAATATATGCACATATTATGAATACTAAAAAAGGGGGAACATTGACTAAGATATGTATTTGAACAGTATATATATATATATATATAACAAAAACATGGAGAGAGCACCCCAGACAAACACATTCAAATACCTGCAACAACAGCTCCATGCATGGGTACATAATACCAGCTTTTACCACATGGTGAAAATTTCATATCTCTGAGCTTTGCTGAATAAGGCTAGGGTCAGACGAACGCATTTTTACGTTGTCTGTGAAAAAGTGCGTTCGAACGAATAGACGCATTTTTTCATGGAGTACGCGATAGCGGTCATACTATGCGCATTTTTGTCCGTGATTTTGTACGGATCATCAATAAAACACTTTTTGTGTCTGGACGTTATGTTGGCCGGACATTAGCAGCGTCTGACGTCTCCCAATCACGCACACACGCCGCTAGCGGATGCAGCGCACTCTGTACGTCAGTACTAGTGGTTTCACGTTCTCGAAAAAATGCGTTTGTTTGCCGCTTGCGTTGCGCGGCCGCACTTTTGTGCAACCGTACTTCGTATATTGGCCGTCATTGCCCGGCATCTGCTGCTACTACGGCCGTGATTAAGTGCGGCTGCACGCGCGTTCGCACTGCCTCAGTCTGACCCTAGCCTAAAATGGTGGAAATTTGGTTTGCAATGAACGGCCGTGAATTGCTTAAGCCTGCCAACAGCGTCAATGTAATCCACCCTCTGGCAGGTCCTACTCTGCAAACCTAATGACTGCCCATCATGGGATAAACTCACTTACTGAGGAACAAGTCCCTTCATGGAGCTCCCGCAGATCAAGGTTAAATGTGATGTCATGTGTTTTATATATATATATATATATATATAATAAATATATATACAGGAAATTAATAATGATCTAGCAATCCAGAACAGGAATTTACCAGACATGGTAACAAACACATGAAGGAACCCAATGGTGGTGGAATCAAATCCTGTAATTAATAAAAGTGCCCTCAGATTTAGCTGAGCCTCGTTTGAAGAAAGCAGCTCATTGTACGGGCACTGGATGACGTCAGGCTGATCATCCTTGATTCTGTTACTATCATGGAAACAGATTCCTTATTTGTTTTCCCCTATTATTTTACTTAATACAAGGTGGAAAGCCTGCCCAGATGGAAAGCCTGCCCAGAGGGCAGTCTATTGTGGATATACTGCCCCAGCTCATGGATATACTGCCCCAGGTCGTGGATATATGCCCCAGCTCGTGGATATACTGCCCCAGCACGTGGATATACTGCCCCAGCACGTGGATATACTGCCCCAGCACGTGGATATATGCCCCAGCACGTGGATATTACCGCCCCAGCACGTGGATATACTGCCCCAGCTCGTGGATATACTGCCCCAGCTCGTGGATATACTGCCCCAGCACGTGGATATACTGCCCCAGCACGTGGATATACTGCCCCAGCTCGTGGATATTGCCCCAGCACGTGGATACTGCCCCAGCTCGTGGATATTGCCCCAGCACGTGGATACTGCCCCAGCTCGAGGATACTGCCCCAGCACGTGGATACTGCCCCAGCTCATAGATATTTGGCCCCCACCTCTCATGGATATATGCCCCAGCTCGTGGATATTGCCCCAGCACGTGGATACTGCCCCAGCTCGTGGATATTGCCCCAGCACGTGGATACTGCCCCAGCTCGTGGAAACTGCCCCAGCACGTGGATACTGCCCCAGCTCATGGATATTTGGCCCCCACCTCTCATGGATATATGCCCCAGCTCATGGATATTTGCCCCCCACCTCTCGGATATTTGCCTCTCATGGCTATATGCCCCCCAGCTCAGACCCCAGACCAGACATGGGGCGGCTGTTCGAATTCTCTATCGGCATTCGGACAGCCGCCCCATGAGCTTCTCATACTTACCTTCCCGAGCCGCGAAGTGAAAGTTTCCCCGCTTCCGGTCGTTGAAGGACCCAAGCCGTGGTCACGTGACCGCGACTTGGGTCCTTCAAAGAGCGGAAGCAAGGGAACTTTCCCTTCGCCGCTCGGGGGTTGGATGCGCGCGGCAGCCGGGTAGAGGCTGCGAGCGCAGCCTCTACCCTGCTGCTGTGTGCATCTTGTAACCGCCGCGGCGAGCGCACAGCCGGCTCGTGCCGCGGCGGTTGCATGCGCGCGCAACCAACCGCCGCTGGTTGTGCACGCATGCGCAGAGTAAGGCTTGGCGACGGACACGCTAAGCCTTACTCAATGATATTATAGATGGATTAGTCCACTTTTCCTGTCTAACTCACATAGGGCCCTATTACATTCTTCATGCATTTGTTTTGCGCGTGCACAAATGCGCATTTGCGCGAGTGCAAAACCATTTGCGCAGAACGTCGTATTACGACATACGCCCAAACGATGCGGTTAATCGTCTACCGCGATTGACCCTGCGTGAGCGAATTGTCCTGCGCTCTTCCTATACTTAACATTGTCAGCGCAAATGCGTTCATGCGCTGGTACGCGGATGGTATTTCAATCTGCACGCAACGAAGGTTTGCGCGAATTTTCGTAACGTCTTTGAAAAGCAGGTGGTAACTGTAAATTTGATCGTCCTGGCTGAAACAAAGTACACCAGCACAAAATAAAAAATACAGCACAGTACAGTTACACATTCTACACATACCCAAACAATAAAATTAATAAATTGCTTCATTTTATTTTTTCCTGCAGCATATATACTCAGATTGACTTTGACAGGCGCAACAACCTAACGTTAGAAAATGGTGGTTCTTAATTCTGATTGACTGAATCCCGTGAAAAAACCAGTCCGAACACAGATTTCTGCACGCAACGTACTTTGCGCACATTTTTGCGTGTCGACTCGTTCATGACTGATGAAAAAATGCGCTCGGATCGAAATACCATGTTAATTTTCGCGCAATCACGGTTTTTTTTGGTGCACAAAAAAATTGCGCTGCGCGAGCGTAATTGCGCAGAGAATGTAATAGGGCCCGTAGTGTGACCAAGTCCCATTTCCTGTTTAGCAAGGCTTCACTTCCTTCAGTCTATCCACGGAGACTTGTGAGTAGCAGCATCCTCTTCATATTGAGCAGATGCATTCTGTTTAATCTTCCTTATAACAAAGCACACTTTGGAGAAGCCCTTTCTACCCACTTTCGTCTCATACCAAAAGCATACTACCAGAGCTGTCTCTATACATCTTCTGTAGGCGGATAAAAATAGATTCACTTTCAAGACGGCGCCGGACCGGACACAAGCAAGGAATGTCTGAACACGAGTCTCTTCAGGAAAGGCAAACTTTATTGTGTCGTCACACAAGTGCTCACACAGGATTGAATCGCAAAGAGTGAGCCCCGTCTCCCCCCCGTGCAAGGGGTCTTATACCCAAAAATACGTAATTAGGTACATCCCAATTAGCCCACCTCCCGATGACACTTTATTCCACCCCACGTGGGTTAATACCTCCCATCGTTAGTACAAAGAAATTCCACATTCTACCTATAAATTGATACACTTCATGTTAGTTTGACAGTCTGTGATTTGTCGTGCTGTCTTTCTCAGGGCAGTGCCGTCCTCCCTATAGGCTGTGTTTATTTGAGATAGCTTGAGGCATGGTCTGCTTTCTACGATCTCTTTGTTTCTCTGCAAGTCTCAATGACCTTGCCCCATTCATTCATCTTCCTGTCTCTCCGTGCCAAGAACCGGCCGGATTCTGCCTGGTTTTATTGCTAGTTCCCTAATCTACCACACATTCTTAGAATTCTATGTAAGCTTCGTTTTTCACATCTAATAAAATCTATTCTATTTGCTAGTGAACCAATATTCTGAACAAGATGGCCGCCTGGCTCATAGTAGCGACCATCTTTCAGCCTGATTCTACTTCATTCCCCCCTTGGCTCAAGTGTCAGGATCTTTTCCTGGCACTTGTAGCCATTACACTCCACTATTCTGAAACTCCTCATACTGGGGGGGGGTTTCTTTCACTGGGAACATACCCTGTGGAATTATCAGTGGTATCTTCTGTGTTTGTGTGGGTGTCAGTGCTGTCTTGCACAGTGGCCATAGGCATAGCCCTATGCGGTATATCAGTATCCCTATGATCAAAATCACCACTATCATGAGTATCATGGATCCAATCTGTGAGATAAATCTCAAGATGGAACCAAACCATTCTCCCATTGCTCTGAACCCACGGAGCGGATTCCAGCCTTCGGCAGCAATCCTCCTGGCTGCGCCCTGCAACTGTGCTACCTTCTCAAGGCCGCACTGATCTGCTCAAGCGCCATGTCATGTATCATCTGCACCTTTCGCAACTCACGCATTTCCAGATTCAGCAGCTGGATATCCATACTGGTTCTATTCAGAATCTCATCCATCAGATTGACGTAGCTATTCAATCTCCTCATCATCTCTCCTCCCCATCCAGTCCATGCTGGCAACCATGTCCATATTTGATCCATCTTCGCAAACAATTCTCTCTTTTCGTTCTTTCAAACACCAATGGGTAGCTAGGGTGAAATTCTGTGTTTGTGTCTTCTCCCCTTAATCTCTGGATTGGGACCAGTTTAGCCAAATAACACATTCCCGTTATTGTTGGTGGAACCCATGTGTAACACACTCTCCCACAACACACCTGGTACCCCTCTTCTAGCATGAATGGTGATAGATGTAATGTTCCCTTTGCTAATTCCAACATCATTCGCCTCATTCATCTCATTGTCTCCAGCACACTCTGCTTCCCTCCAGACTCACTTGCAATCACTTCTTCTTGCTCACTTGTGAGTTTTCTGCACTGTATGTATAGAAAGTTTGACTGTTCCTTTGTGTCAATTGTGTATATGTATGATGTCCAATTGAATTTGCTTGAATAACACCCTTCCTTTTTATGTGTGTCCCTATCTGGTCCTATTTGGAAACACCACTCTGGGGGATATATGTACCCTATTATGGGGTATCCGGCCTCATACATTTCTGGTTGTTCCCTGGGTGGCCGAAAAGAGTGTATTGTGATATTCCCTGATGCAAACATACTCAGGTTCATTGGAACAGAAGCAAATGGGATATGAATTGTCTCTGGGTGCATTCTGCTGCACACCCAACATGCTTTCTGCCCAGATTTCTTAGCATAGTCATATTTAAATTGCACAAGTAAATGTCCTCTTGGCAATATCTCAGATGATACTTCTCGTTTTTGTCTCCACATGGTACGGTTCTCCATCACCGGGTGCGTACCATTCCAGATATGGGAAATATCCACTTTCCCAGCGGTACTTGTACAATTGGGGCATGCTCCACGTGAGAGTCCATAAATCAGATTAGCAAGATATAAAATCAGCACCACAAATGCCCCGAATGTCAGAATTCCCTGGGCAATTCTTTTCACAGTCACATAAACCCAATCCCTCCCCACCGGAATTTCAAAAGTAAAGAACATTTCTGGATGATCAAGGGTGGGGGCCGGGCCCCTAAAAAGCACCCTGTGGGTATCCCCTGTTGGCGGGTGGTCAGGACCTGTGCCCATCAAAACACCCGCTTGTTGATCCTCTGAATTATCTGGGTTAGGATCATTTAGGTGCTCATGGCTGTGGTCTTTGTCAGCTTCAGCCTCAGCGGGTTGGTCTCGTTGGTAACGACCTTCCATGCTGGTTCAGGACTGGCTGCAGCTGCTTTTACTCTGGAGTGATGTATCCACGGGACCACCTCGGCAACTTTTACTGCTGTACAGGTTGACAACAGGACAAGATAAGGACCTCTCCATTTTGGACCTAGTGGATCATTTTTCCACTCTTTCACCCATACTGAGTCACCCGGACAATACTTATGCAGTGAAGGATACAGAAAATGCGGTATATTATCCCCCACCCAAGTATTTAATTTCTGCATTGATTTACCCAGCATTACTACCTGATCATTTAGTTTAGTTTCTCCCAATGCCCGAAGGTCCCCCCTTAGTCCATTAATCAGAGGGGTTGGCCGTCCAAACATAAGTTCGTACGGACTTAGCTTCAATTGGGGGGTTGGTCTGCACCTAATGTGCAAAAGGACTATCGGCAGCAAGTCCAACCAGCCTAGTGACGTCTCTTGGCACAATTTGGACATCAAAGTCTTTAGGGTACGGTTCATTATTTCAACTTTTCCCGAACTTTGGGGCCTGTAGGCAGTATGTAGCTTCCAGGTGATGCCCAGTAGCCAGGCAAGTTGTTGTAGACAGTTCTGTATAAATGCAGGGCCATTGTCTGACCCTATTTCGAGGGGAAGTCCGTAACGTGGTATTATTTCTTTCATCAGGCTCTTTACCACCTCTGTAGTCTTTTCAGTTCTTGTTGGGAAGGCTTCCACCCATCCTGTCAAAGTGCACACCATCACTAGTAAGTATTTGTATCCTTTGCAGGGTGGTAACACTGTAAAGTCTATTTGTAATGATGCCATTGGGGATAGCCCGATTGGCTGCTTCCCTGGAGGTTGAGATGGGCCTGTTCTCGGGTTGTTTTTGGCACATGTTACACACTGCTGAGCTGTTGCTTTGCAGATTGCTGACAATCCTGGTACGTAGAAATGTGGCTCCAACTGTTGCTCCATCATTTCTCTCCCTCCATGGGTACTTGCGTGAAGTGCTCTTACGATTTCAGGAGCCAGTGTTGCTGGTAGAACTATTCGTCCATTCTCCATCAGGAACCATCCATCTTCTCCATATCCTCCGGGTTCTTCTGTCAGCCACTTCTTTTCTTTTTCTGGGTACACAGGTGTCCATTCACTCAGTGGCGCCGGTAGAGTGCAGCCACCACTGGTTTGGTTTGTATCGTGCCAATTCTCCATGATTTCCCCAGATAAATTCTTCTTTTGGGAAATAGTATCGCCATGCGAAAAATAACAATCTTGTCTGTCTTGTGAATCTCTTACTGCTGGTAAGAAAAAGTTCATTGCACTTTTCTTCATTCTTGGCAGTCTGTTCTTGATAAGGATCTCCTTGAGGAAGAACCTCACCAGTGGGACTTGATATTCTTCTGCTCCCAATTCTCCCAGACTGTGCAGTATTCGTGTGATTCGTAGATTATTGTGAGGATTGATTGTCAAATTTTCAAAACGTGACGCGAAAATTTTCTGCTCGTTCAACTTCAGTTGTTTTCTTGTCTTCCTCCTCCCCCACTATTTTTTACGCCGAAGAATTTCAGCATCATTTTGTAGGCTCTGCGCAGTCTTTGCTGAACTTCTGAGGTGTTAACTATTAGGCGTGTCTCTTGCGGATTTAGAGGAGTAGAGTAGAAATTTCGGCCTTGTGTCCGAGTTGGAAAAAGCCATTGGATGTAATCATGATTGAGTTCTAACAGTTCATAATCATCTTGCCATTTGTGCAATATTATTTCAATGAACTCGCCGTGGGGTTCAAACTTTCTCAAATTCATGTAGAACTCGTAATTTGGCATGGACGGTTGAGGTTCTTGCTTGCAGATCAGTACTTTAGCTTGATCTTCTGTTGTCGGTGGTGGTTTTGCAGCTGCTTTTGCGGCCTGGTCTGAGCGTCTGTTGCCTTTTGGAATTTCATCATGGCCTTTTTGGTGGCCACGACAGTGCATGATGCTGACAGCACTTGGTTTCCACACTGCTTCCAGGAGGGCCGTGATTTCAGCTGCATATTTGATTTGTTGTCCTGAAGACGTGAGTAGGCCTCTCTCTTTGTAGAGTGCACCATGTGCATGGACTGTCATGAAGGCATACTTGGAATCCGTGTAGATATTTACTCTTTTGCCTTCAGAAATTTCAAGGGCTCTGGTTAAAGCTGTTATTTCAGCCAATTGTGCAGATGTATGGCCTGGCAGTGGCTTTGCTTCGATGACTTCTTCTTTTGAGACTACTGCATAGCCGAAAACTTTCTTCCCATCGTCCATATAGCTGCTACCATCGGTGAATAGCTGTAGATCGTATTTGTCTAGGGGTACGTCTTTCAAATCTGGTCTGCTACTGAACACTTCTTCCATAACTTGGAGGCATTCATGATCTGGATCCTCTTCACAGTCAGGCAGTAAAGTAGCAGGGTTTAAGGTAGCGATGAGGTCCAAATGAACCCGTGGGTTTTCACACATCATGGCTTGGTACTTCGTCATCCGGCTGTTGCTGAACCAGTAACCTCCCTTCACATCCAGCAGAGCCTTGACAGCGTGGGGCACCTTGACATGAAGAACTTGTCCAAGGGTCAGCTTGTCTGCTTCTGCTATCAGCATTGCGGTGGCAGCCACTGCTTTCAGGCATGGGGGTAGGCCGCAGGCCACAGGGTCGAGTTGCTTGGAGAGGTAGGCCACAGGCCTCAGCCATGAGCCAAAGGTCTGGACAATACTCCTGTTGCTGTTTGATTATGTTCATGCACGAACAGCTGGAAGGGCTTGCTGTGATCTGGCAGGCCCAGTGCAGGAGCTTCCATCAGCAGAGTCTTTAATTTCAGGAACGCTGCTGTCTGCTCTTCTTCCCAATGGAGGGGGTCTTGTTCTCCCCCCTTCGTGGCTTGATGAAGCGGCTTGGCAATGTCGGCGAAGTTGGGGATCCACAGGCGGCAGAAGCCTGCAGCTCCCAGGAACTCACGGACTTGTCTCCTGGTCTTTGGTTGGGGTATGCGGCACACCGCTTCTTTTCTTTCTGCCCCCAATGCACATTTGGTACCTGTTAACTGGAATCCCAGGTATTTTACACTTTGTTTGCATATTTGTGCTTTTCTTTTTAGAAACTCTGTAACCTGCTTGGCTTAGCAGATGTAGCACTGCTTTCATGGCAGATAGACAGTCTTTTTCTGTTGGGGAAGCCAGTAATAAATCATTAACATATTGGAGTAACACTACTTTGTCTGGCTGAGCGTTGAAGGCGAGGAGGTCTTGGCTAAGCGCGCACCCAAAAATCGTTGGCGAATTTTTGAAACCTTGAGGGAGGCACGTCCACGTCATTTGATGACACGCCCCTGTGGTAGACTCTTCCCACTGAAATACAAAAAGGGGCTGGCTTGCTGGAGCCAGGCGGATGCAAAAAAAACCGTCTTTTAAATCAAGCACTGTGTAATATTTTGTATCTCCGGGAATTAATGCCAGCAAATTGTATGGATTAGGAACCACAGGGTGTAGTGTTACTGTGGCCTCGTTGACAGCTCGTAAATCTTGGACGGGGCGGTATTATTATTATTATTATTATTCTTTATTTATAAAGCGCCAGCATATTCCGCAGCGCTGTACAATAAGCACAGTATAGACAGGGTTACAATACATTGAACAACTTTGACAAACAGTACAGGAGGAGATGAGAGGCCCTATTCCCGTAGGAACTCACAATCTGGAGGGTTGGGGTTGGAAACAGGAGGAGAGGACTGTAAGGTTAGAGTGATTGATGATTGCGTCAGTGAGTTGGGTGGTAGGCTTCCCTAAATAGGAACGTTTTAAGGGAGCGTTTGAAGGAAGAGAAGTTA
>CM019068.1:168114588-168299509 GCA_009667805.1 Leptobrachium leishanense | reverse complement strand
GTAGATACATGGAATAGCCTCCCAGTGGAGGCAGTAACAGTGATATAGAAAGGCTAGTAGATACATGGAATAGCCTCCCAGTGGGAGCAGTAACAGTGATATAGAAAGGGTAGTAGATACATGGAATAGCCTTCCAGTGGGAGCAGTAACAGTTATATAGAAAGGGTAGTAGATACATGGAATAGCCTCCCAGTCGGGGCAGTAACAGTGATATTAGAAAGGGTAGTAGATACATGGAATAGCCTCCCAGTGGGGGCAGTAACAGTTATATAGAAAGGGTAGTAAGATACAGGAATAGCCTCCCAGTGGGAGCAGTAACAGTGATATAGAAAGGGTAGTAGATATATGGAATAGCCTCCCAGTGGGGGCAGTAGTAACAGTGATATAGAGAGGGTAGTAGATACATGGAATAGCCTCCCAGTGGGAGCAGTAACAGTGATATAGAAAGGGTAGTAAATACATGGGATAGCCTCCCAGTGGAGGCAGTAACAGTGATATAGAAAGGCTAGTAGATACATGGAATAGCCTCCCAGTGGGGGCAGTAATACAGTGATATAGATAATGGGTAGTGTAGATACAGTGGAATAGCCTCCCAGTGGGGGCAGTAACAGTTATATAGAAAGGGTAGTAGATACATGGAATAGTCTCACCAGTGGGGGCAGTAACAGTGATATAGAATGGGTAGTAGATACATGGAATAGCTCCCCAGTGGGGGCAGTAACAGTTATATAGAAAGGGTAGTAGATACATGGAATAGTCTCACAGTGGGGCAGTAACAGATTATATAGTTAGAAGATGGTAGTAGATAACATGAAATAGAACCTCCCAGTGTGACATGGAAGAGCCTGAGTGGGAGTAACAGTGATATAGAATGGGTAGTAGATACATGGAATAGCCTCCCAGTGGGGGCAGTAACAGTTATATAGAAAGGGTAGTAGTTACATGGAAGAGTCTCACAGTGGGGGCAGTAACAGTGATATAGAATGGGTAGTAGATACATGGAATAGCCTCCCAGTGGGGGCAGTAACAGTTATATAGAAAGGGTAGTAGTTACATGGAATAGCCTCCCAGTGGGAGCAGTAACAGTGATATAGAAAGGGTAGTAGATACATGGAATATCCTCCCAGTGGGAGCAGTAACAGTGATATAGAAAGGGTAGTAGATACATGGAATAGCCTCCCAGTGGGATCAGTAACAGTGATATAGAAAGGGTAGTAGATACATGGAATATCCTCCCAGTGGGAGCAGTAACAGTGATATAGAAAGGGTAGTAGATACATGGAATAGCCTCCCAGTGGGAGCAGTAACAGTGATATAGAAAGGGTAGTAGATACATGGAATAGCCTCCCAGTGGGGGCAGTAACAGTGATATAGAAAGGGTAGTAGATACATGGAATAGCCTCCCAGTGGGAGCAGTAACAGTGATATAGAAAGGGTAGTAGATACATGGAATAGCCTCCCAGTGGATGCAGTAACAGTGATATAGAAAGGGTAGTAGATACATGGAATAACCTCCCAGGAGCAGTAACAGTGATATAGAAAGGGTAGTAGATACATGGAATAGCCTCCCAGTGGGAGCAGTAACAGTGATATAGAAAGGGTAGTAGATACATGGAATAGCCTCCCAGTGGAGGCAGTAACAGTGATATAGAAAGGGTAGTAGATACATGGAATAGCCTCCCAGTGGGAGCCAGTAACAGTGATATAGAAAGGGTAGTAGATACATGGAATAGCCTCCCAGTGGGAGCAGTAACAGTGATATAGAAAGGGTAGTAGATACATGGAATAGCCTCCCAGTGGGGGCAGTAACAGTGATATAGAAAGGGTAGTAGATACATGGAATAGCCTCCCAGTGGGAGCAGTAACAGTGATATAGAAAGGGTAGTAGATACATGGAATAGCCTCCCAGTGGGAGCAGTAACAGTGATATAGAAAGGGTAGTAGATACATGGAATAGCCTCCCAGTGGGGGCAGTCACAGTTATATAGAAAGGGTAGTAGATACATGGAATAGTCTCACAGTGGGGGCAGTAACAGCTATATAGAATGGGTAGTAGATACATGGAATAGTCTCCCAGTGGGAGCAGTAACAGTGATATAGAAAGGGTAGTAGATATTTGTCTATTCACTAAACTGTCAATTTGCCAAATATTGAGAAACAAATATCAAAATTAAGAACCACTATTGTCTCACGTTAAGTTTTTGTGCCTGCCAAAATCAATCTGCGCATATATGCTGCATCAATTATAAAAACACACAAAGTTTCTCCATTTTATTGGTTTGGGTATGTGCAGAATGTGTAACTATACGTTGCTGTGTATTTTTTTTGGCTGGTGTATTTGGGTTCGGCCAGGACGTTCAGATTTGTCGTTAACACCAGCTTTTAAAAGACGTTAAAATTATGCGTGCAAAGGCTGTGCGTTAAAGTTTGCGCATAGTTTGTAATGCCATCCGCGTACCAGAGCACAAACGCATTTGCGTTCAGAATGTTAAGTATAGGATGCGCGCAGTACATGACGCTCGCAAAGGGTTCGCGCAGGTTCACCCACGGTAGACGTTAACACGCGTATGTTGCGCTGACATTGTAATTTGACGTTCAGCGCAAAGGGTTGTGCCCCTCGCGTTAATGCGTTTTGCGCATGCATTAACGTTTGCGCGAAGATTGTAATAGGGCCCTATTTTTCTATTTCTTAGATTAAATGATTGCCAATTTTTTTAAAGGTTTTTTATTCTGTAGAATTTTTTTGTTATTTAGACACATTTTAATGCGTTGTTATTGGTTTCATCACCTCTTAGGAGAATAGGAGAGTTCAGTTCGGCGCTCTCTGGTGACTCCATCTTCGGTGAACTACAGTAACCCTATGTTGAATAAGTGAATTAACCAAAGGGTCGGCGAAAAGGAATCGCCGAAACGCACTGAAGTGCAGCTGGATTTTAGGTTCTTTGTGACAAACCTCTGTGTGTTGAATGTGGTTGTAACAGATCTCTGTACCAGACCGGGTCACATCTGTCAATGCCGCATCCTTGCTGGACCCCCGTGTTCTCCTCGTGATTTTGCCGCAATTTGGTGGCAAAAAAATTGTCCTATTGGAAAAGAGGAAAGAGCTGTTCGGTTCGATCTGTTCAGAGTTCGCATCGAACATCGGCCGTTCGGCTGTTCGCCGAACTCCGAACATTTCCGCGTGTTCGGTTTGAGTTCGCCCACAATGCACCACAATGCACCTTTCCACTGGCCTGAAGCTTGTATTTGGCTACAGCTTTGCACCTGACCACAGGTCAGGTGCAAGACAGGTGCAAGGCTATGCCAATCACAGCTCAGAGTCCTGATTGGGCAAATTTTGCCCAATCATGGGCTCACAGAGCTAAATCCCGCAGCACACTATATAAGGCTTCACACAGCCCCAGCACGTGTTTTTTGAGAGGAGATTGTTCTGTTAGTGTGTGTTCTCACTGCCACCAGCTATTGGGGGTCTCACTTCTACAAGATATCTGGGAATTGTAATCTGTGTCTTGTCACTGCCACCCATCAGGTGGTCTCATTGACGTATAGGTGGTTTCTGGGAATTTTAATCTGTGTCTTGTCACTGGCTGCCGGCTATCAGGGTGTCTCACTGAGTTATACCAGAGTTCTGGAAATCTTTAATCTAGATAACACAGTTGAATCAGAGTTCTGCATATCTCCAATTTTTTTAACAGAGTTGAATCAGAGTTCTGTATATCTTTATTCTATATATCACTCACCATGTCAGAAAGCCCAAAAAGGACAGGCAGACGCTCCCAGACACAGATAAGAGGGCAAGCAGCCTCTGTGTCGGGAGGCTGTGCCTCTGGTCGTCGTGGACGTGGTGCATCCTCTGCAGGGGCACGCTTGTCCTTTCTAACTGGTGCTGGCCGTCTTAAGCAGCAGCAACATACAGAAGATTTGCAGGATAGGCTAACCAGGCCATCCTCATCCTTCGAGTCATCTGCCAGCCAGGCTTGTAGTGGTTTACAGTCCACCTCAGCTGCCAAAACATCTAATTCAGCCTCCATGTCCACAGCTACTCCTGCCGTAGCCTCACTATCACACATGGAGGAGTCAGCTGAATTGTTTGACTACAATGACAGTGACATGCTGCTTGAGGATGTGCAGCAACTACAGTGCTCTGATTCAATCTCTGAGGTTGAGGAAGGGAGTATAATCAACCTAGAGGAAGGGGGTGCCATGACACACAAATAACTGGCACTCATGTTGCCCCAACAGCTGCAGCATACTGCCAAATTGGCTCCAGTGACGAGGAGATAGGGAGTGATGATGAGGTCACTGACTCCACCTGGGTGCCTGATCGAACAGAGGAGTCAAGGGAGGAGGAGGAGGCACAACAAAAACGAGGCAGAACATCCTCTATGACCAACCGTAGCCAGTCCAAGGCATCAGACGTCACAGCTGCTCAGGTGCAGAGAGCTGTTGTCTCAAAGCACATGTACAGGAGGTCTGCTGTCTGGGAGTTCTATAAGAAATGTGCAGCAGACCGCACCGTTGCTATTTGTAATCTATGTCAGGTGAGGATTAAGTGTGGGAAAGACATTCCACGCTTGGGTACCACGTGCTTGAGGCGACATATGACCACCTGCCAAGCATCCCATTGGCACAATACTTTGCATAAGTCCTCCTCCTCCTCATCTGTCTCTACCCCACTATATGTCCTGCCATGTCATTGCCTACAACCCCCACTGACAGGGATGATGCTACAGTAATGGGTGTACCAGGTCCTTCCTCAGAATGTGACAGCATCCCATCAGCTGAAGATTTACGCACTCAGATTACATTGCCCCAGCTGCTGCAGTGTAAGAAAAATATAGTTCCAACCATCCCCAAGCACAGCGTCTAAATGCCAGCTTAGCAAAATTACTCACATTACAGCTGCTGCCTTTCCAGCTGGTGGACTCTGCTTCCTTCCGTGAATTTGCTGAATGTGCTGTACCACAGTGGCAGGTTTCAAAATGCCATTTCTTTTCACAGAAGGCCATTCCAGCACTATACCAGCATGTGGAACACAATGTTATGGAGTCATTGGGAAAGGCAGTCAGCAGCAAGGTTCCCATGACTTTAGACATGTGTCCAGCGAGCATGGACAGGGCCGTTACATTTCCTTCACGGCACACTGGGTAACTCTGCTTGCAGCTGGGAGGGATCCAGGACGGGGCTCTGTGCTGGAGCTTGCTCATCCACCACGCCTCCAGAAAGCTGCTTATATGAGGTCTGTCTGCTCCACCACCTCTTCCTCTTCCTCCTCCTCCTCCTTTAATGTCTCTGGCAAAGTGGCAGTTAAACCGACGCGTGGCAGGGGCTACGCAATGGCTCAAGCAAAAAGATGCCATACTGTGCTTGAGCTGGTTTGTTTAGGGGACAGGAGCCACACCGGGTAAGAAATTCTGTCAGCTCTGCAGGGGCAGGCGCAGAGATGGTTAACACCATGCCAGCTTGAGCTGGGAATGGTCGTCTGTGATAATGGCAGCAACTTTCTCTCCACCCTACGCCAGGGTAAATTGACGCATGTACCATGTCTAGCACACGTCCTAAATCTGGTGGTAAAGCAGGTACCCAGGGCTGGCAGAGCTTCTCAGCCAGGCCAGAAAAGTCTTCAGCCACTTCAGACGGTCATTCCCAGCAAGCGTTCAGCTGGCAGAAATTCAAAGAGAATTCCACCTTCCCACAAACCGTCTGATCTGTGACATGCCCACTAGGTGGAACTCGACATTGGCAATGTTGCAGCATCTGCACAAGCAGCAGACGGCCATCAACGAGTACCTGTGTGAGTATGGCACAAGGACAGGTTCAGGTCAACTTGGTTTTTTTCACCCCCGCAGTGGCTGATGATCAAGGATGCATGCACTGTACTGTCACCATTTGAGGAGGCAACGAGGATGGTGAGCAGGGACAATGCATGCATCAGTGACACAATTCCTTTAGTGTTCCTGCTGGAGCACACTCTGCAGGGAATTATAGATGTGGCTCTAGAGGCAGAGCAGTGGGAGGAAGAGGAGGCCTTCCCTAGCTCTCAAGGCCCCAGTCTTTCCGCAGACAGCATTCCAGCGGGTCCGACTCAGATCAGACAGGAGGAGGAAGAGGAGGAATATTTAAGTAGTGGGGGCATTGAAGGTGGGGATTCCTCAAGGGAGGGTTTCGTGTGCCCAGAAACAGAAGTGCTAGTGCGTGGCTGGGAGGAGGAAGTGCACGATACGGTCATCCTCATTGACCAGGAAGACTCGGAAGCTAATGCCACCTCCAACCTACGCTGCATGGGCTCCCTAATAATGCAAAGCCCGCTTAAGGACCCCAGGATTCGTGCAATCAAGGAGAGGGATCATTACTGGTTGGCAACCCTTCTTGATCCACGATACAAGGGTAAAGTTGCAGAGCTCATCCTGCCCGCACAGAGGGAGCACAGGATGAAAAAACTTGAGGACGCTCTAAAGCGACACTTGTGTAACACCTTTCTAGGCACTGGTAGATTACCAAGTGATGACACACGTGCTTCTGAGGCTGCGGATGATCAGAGGAATAGTGGTGAAGGCCAGGGCCGCTTGACTGATGCATTTTTAAATTTTTTTAGTCCACGACGCCCAGGGACGTCAAATGTAGGCACCCATTGCCAGCGTCTTCACCATATGGTGCAGAACTACCTAGGGGCAAGGGCAGACCTGGATTCCTTTCCAGCAGATGATCCATTGGCTTACTGGGTGTTGAGATTGGATCACTGGCCAGAATTTAGCCAATATGCTATGCAGCTACTAGGTTGCCCTTCATCTAGCGTGCTTTCCGAAAGGACGTTCAGTGCCGCTGGAGGTTTTGTCACAGACAAAAGAGTGCGTCTGTCCACCGACTCTGTAGACCGGCTGACATTTATAAAAATGAATCAGTCCTGGATCAGCAGCTATCAACCCCCTGATGCTGACGTAACGGAATAGATCGGGGATGTCTTCTGCATTCACAAAACCTCCAGCACTGAACTCTTCCACAATACCACAAAATGGTTACAGTGTGAATGCACTTGCTGCCGTGAAAGGCACAATATTTGGCTGCAATGACGCCTGTGCCAGATTTATAACATTTTAATTTTTTGAACCGCAGGGTCCAACCCTGCACTCTTCCACAATACTACAGAGATGTTACTGTATGATAGTACTTGCTGGCCTGGCACCAAAAGCACAATATCTGGGTGCACTGACACCTTTAACAGATGCATATCTTTTCAATACAGGACCGCATGGTCCTCCCCTGCATTCTTTCACAATACTACCGAGGGGTTACTGTATGATGATACTTTCTGGCCTGGCACCAAAGGCACAATATCTGGGTGCACTGACGCCCATTAACAGATAAAAAAACACTTTTCAATATAGGACCACATGGTCCACCCGTGCATTCTTCCACAATACTACAGAGGGGTTACTGTACGATTGTACTTGCTGGCCTGGCAGTCTGGCACCAAAGGCAGAATATCTGTGTGCACTGACGCCTTGACCAGATTCATATCTTTTTAATATAGGACCACATGGTCCAACCCTGCATTCTTCCACAATACTACAGAGGGGTTACTGTATGATGATACTTGCTGGCCTGGCAGTCTTGCACCAAAGGCACAATATCTGGGTGTACTGACGCCTTACCCAGATGAATATCTTTTTAATATAGGACCGCAAGGTTCACCCCTGCATTCTTCCACAATACCACAGAGGGGTTACTGTATGATAGTACTTGCAGGCCTGGCACCAAAAGCACAATATTTGGGTGCACTGCCACTGACGCCTGTATCAGATTCATATCCTCAGAGGGGTTACGGTGTGACGGCACTTTTGGGGATGCTGAAGGACCAATTTTGAAGCACCTATTGTTACTTTCATCCAAAGTCTGCATAAGTTTCACAATAATTTAGCCAAAAAAATCAGTAAATTTTTTCTGCGTGTCCGAAAATGTCTCCTCTTTTCATACAGACTGCCGCCCCAAGCAGTTGTTTATGGATAGATTAAAGGAAAAGCATTTACCGTCTTTTGAAACGTATTTTTTTTTGTTTTTAGTGTTTCTATACATCCTTGAAATCCACCACTTCACGGGCAGATTATGGGGACCTCCTAGGCAAGATATTTGAAGGAATTTTTCTCTTTTATTTTTAACCCTTATTTCATGGAAGACTCACTGTCCCTTTAAAAACGTATTTTTTTAAACTTTTTGTCCTTGTTTCCTGTCCCCCAGGGCACTACCCGGGCCCCCCATACACCTTTTATGGCAAATATGTAGCATATATTCCCTCTTGGAGGGCACTCTAAAACCGAATTTTCAGCCCCATTGACTTGCATGGGGTTCGGGTTCGGACCCAAACATTTGGAAAAATTCGGGTTCGGGCCCGAACCGAACTCGGGGGTCGTTCAGCTCATCCCTAGTAACGGGTTAGAGCATAACACAAGGGGGATTTTGGGAGAATGTTGGTGTAGAAAGGCCAGTAAAGAGGAGGAGGGGAGTAATGCTTGTTCTACCTGTAGGGGCGTAAGGTGCAAAGTGTCATTCAGCCAGTCAGAGACATAACGACACTGTGCCGCTAAATTGTAATCCAGTATGTTTTGGAAATTAATTCCTCCTCTAGCTAGGGATTGTTGTAGATTAGAAAGTGGTATACGAGCTCTTTTGCCTTGTCATATAAGTGTTGCATACGTTTTGTATAGCATGCTGAGATCTGTGGGTTTTAGTAGCAATGGCAGAACCTGCAAGGGGTAGAGCAATTTGGGGAACAGGGTCATCTTAATTAAGGAGGCTCTTCCTATGTAAAACAGAGGAAGCGAACTCCAGGCGTCTAGAAGCGATTTGGCTTGAGATAAGTGAGGGTCAATATTGAGTCGGTACTGTGTAGAGATATCGGCTGGCAGGATGACCCCCAGGTATTTAATGGAAGGTGTGGGGGCCCAGGTTAAGGGAAATGGCTTGAGCCAAGGGCTCCAGGTCTTGGTTCCCAAAGGCAGCACTAGTGACTTGGTGTAATTAATTCAGAAACCCGAGACCACATGGAACATGTCTAATAAGGTTAACAAGGGTGAAATAGCCGAGGCGGGATCCGAGAGGAATAGCAACAAATCATCAGCGAAAGCTACCACTTTTAATGTCACCGAGGAGGATAGATGGATGCTGTTAATCTCTGGGGAGGCCTCTATTATACATATGAGGGGTTCTAAGGCAAGATTAAATAGCAACGGGGATAGGGGGCAGCCCTGCCTGGTTCCGCGCTCTAAAATGAAGGGGATGGAATTGAGGCCATTCGCTGTAATCACTGTAACTGGGTTGAGATAGAGCATGTGAAAGAGGGCCAGAAACACCTTCCCAAAGTGATGGAATTTGATGAAGCGGACTAGGTATGCTCAGGAAATTCTATCAAATGCCTTATCCGCATCACAACTCAGTAGGAGGTTAGAGGAGTGTGGTGTTAGGGAGGAGGACCATATCGCCGCTATGGCCTTGCGTATGTTTATAGTGGAGTGTTGGCGATTAAGGAAACCTGTTTGTTGGGGGCCCATCAGACGCGCGAGGGGACCCTGCAAGCGACCCACCATTATAGTGGATAGCAGTTTCAAGTCCGTGTTAAGTAATGCTATGGGTAGGTATGAGGTGACCAAGGTAGGGTGCTTCCCAGGCTTGGGGATCACATCCACTCGTGCTTCGTTAAAATTCGGGGGGGGGGATCTTCCCCTTGAAAATATTATTATAGATGGAGGTCAAGTGAGGGGTCACCGAGACAGCGAGGAGCTAACAGAATTCCACCCCGAACCTATCAGGACCCGGGGCCTTACCATTTTTGAGTGCAGCTATCGCCTTATGAACCTGAATGTGTGTGATGGGAACTGAGAGTGCGTCACGATCTGTCGGAGTCATTTTTGGGATTTGTGCTTTGTGGAAGAGGTTTAATTGCGCGAGGGACAGTCATCGGGGTCAGCTTTGTAAAAGTCTGCAAAGTAGGTCCGAAAATGATCAACAATGGCGGCGGGGTCTGTAAGTATGGCACCATCTGCAGTCATGAGTTGAGAGATAAAAGGACGAGTCTGAGTCTGAGAATGGACAAGATTGGCTAGGAGGTGGCCATGTTTGTTGCCGAAATGATATAGCCGATGTTTCTGATGCTGCCATGAATGGTGTGCAACGTCGGTGGCTAGCGTGTCGTATCTGGCTTTGTCTTGCTTGTACGTTTGCAGGGCAGCGGGGGTTGTGTCTGACCGGTAATTTCTCTTGAGTGAGCCATAGCAGAGATTCCTCCTTCCTCTTCCGACCAGTAAACTCAATTAACTGGCCACGGAGCACCGCTTTGGAAGCTGACCAAAATAGATTAACGTCGTCCATATGTTGTATGTTATCGTCTGTGTAATTATTCCAGGCTAGTTCAACGTGTGACATGAACGAACCGAAGGTCATGAGGTGAGAGGGGAAGCGCCAGTTAAGGGTGTAGGGCCGCGGGGTTCCAAGTGTCAGTTCTAGCGTGATCGGTACGTGGTCAGTGAGCACTATCAGGCCAATCGTGGTGTGTAGCGCACAAGGAGAAAGTGAGTCCGAAATCAGGAACAGATCTAAGCGGGAAAAGGATTTGTGGGGGTCAGAATAAAACGTGAAAAATCCCTGCCCGTTGGGTTGTGTGCTCGCCAAATGTCTACCAGGTTAAAGTGATTCAGGAGGAAGGTTGGCCCAGAAGGTTGTAGGGGATACACGGGCAGGGGCTCGATCAAGGATAGAATCAGGTACATCATTAAAATCTCCACCCACAATTCTGCGGGAGGAGGAATATTGGTGAAGTAATGAGAGCAGTGTTTTATAAAATGTTAAATTCGGACTATTGGGGGTGTAGATATTAAGTAGCTGAAATGGTTCCTGTCCGATGTTAAGGTTAAAGAGGGTGTATCTGCCATCCGGATCATTAATTGCCATCGGGTCTGAGTAGGGGAGTCTGTTATGTAGGAGAATCACAGTGCCCCTGGATTTTTGAGAATAAACCGAAGATGTCTGATAACCCACCCACGGGGTCCACAGCAATTGGGCTTGGGTAGTGCGTTTCCTGGAGGAACATTGTGTCAGGGTCCAATCGTTTCAAATATTGCACCACCTTTTTGCGTTTGATCGGCGAGTTAAGGCCCTCAACATTCCAGGATACTATTTTAAAGGAATTACGGGTGAAAATCTGAGGAGTTACAGATGTCGGGAGAGTGAAAGGAGTATCGTGATTCATGGGGGATAACAAAATTTAGTTTAGAAAAATGCTGTACGGAGACTAAGTTGAAAGAAGGGTGGGGGCCGTCCCAGCAGCAGACCCCATACCCAAAGTATGGTAAAGTCAAATATTTTTATAAAGTGCACACACAAGATCCTGGTGGTGTCTCCACGCCCCGTGATACTGTCAGGTCTCGGTACTCTCAACCTGTTGGAGGCTGCGCAGAGTCTGTGAGGCCTGTGGGTCATTGTGAGGGATTAGAGAAGAGGTCCTTCGAGTCCCTATGATCTTGAGATGGTGGTTTGAAGGCCTGCCCTCCGCAGCCTTACCTGCTGTGCTACCTGTGCGCTTCATGGACACAGGGTGAAGAGATCCCCCTATTACTATGACACGTTCTTAGCTACTGAGATGCTTGGCGAGGTTCTTCATACCTCCAAGATGATGACATTTATTTCTCCTTCCGTCTGTTACTGCCGATACCCAGCTATTAATCTCCGTGTGATCGCTGTGCCGGGTGTTTCATACCTTTTCTAACCGGAACATACTGGGGTTTCATCCAAAAGAAAGATGGTCGATAGAGGACAGACACATATATATGTATAGTTCATCAACAGCGGCACTCCCGGGTCTTCTTCAATGCTACTTAATTCCATATAAATCAACATTTCAATCCGCTCAGCACAGATTTTCTTCAGGACATAATAAAATTGCAAACACAAACACTTTATAAAGGAATTCACTTACCACCACCATGCTCCCTGCCCCGTGCCTCCTGCACTCTGATCGCCGTCACCCCATGATGACATCAAGGCGACCCAGACATGTGACCTATCACCACGGTAACCGAAGCAAAGTCTCCAGCATAAGAATTGACTATGACCATGTATGGGTTTACTCGGTGATTAATCAACTGTGGGTCACCTGACCAACTATGGTCACCTAATTTGCTTCAATATACCCATCCATATCAATGTCTAATTCTCACTCCCACTTACAAAATGATTGAAGGTAAATGTTTCATTGAGTCCTCGGGGTGTATGGTCCCCAGTTGCCTAATCCAAAAAGCTTCCATACGTAGTAATAAATTGCTACGATCACCATCCCGTCAAAGGGAGGGGACATGGTCGACTACTATAAACTTGAGGGCAGTGAGTTGGTGGCCTCTCTCCAAAAAATGCCTGGCCACTGGTTTATCACTTTTACCATCCCTGTATGCTGTCCTTATAGAAGATCGATGCCCACGAAAGTGCTCATGAAGAGATGTGTCTGTCTTACCGATATATAGTTTAACCCACATGTCGGTTTGTAGCAATCGACCATGTCCCCCCCCCCGCTTAGAAGGGGTGGTGATCGTAATAATTTATTACTACATAAGGAAGCTTTATGGAGCTGTCACCCGTGAGAAAGGCGTCTCACCGAAATGTTGGGTGTACCTGGTTTCAGCTTTCTCCCCTCCCCTGTGGGTCTCTTTATGTCTATATAGCGCTTTGTTTGGTGATTGGATATATGAGGTCTTTTCTTATCTTGCAGGTACCAGTGTTGCCTTTTGTTTATACACACTGCCTCTGCAATATATTTGCTTTTCATGGTGATTTAGTGTGAGCTAATCAGTACTCCGCTTTTTCTCTTCTCATATGTATTATAGAATCCTGTGTGACTAATTGTGGATAACAGTGTTAAGTGTATTATATGTATTGGCATATTCATTGCACTTGGTTAAAACTCCTGCTTTTATTTTTTGATGCTGTAATAAACTTTTTCATTTTTGACTGGTGTGCATCTTACTCTCTATTTCTTGAAGGTAGACATGGTTAGCATCTTCCTGCATGGGTGAAGATGGCAGTGTGGAGATTTCAGTTTTTATTTGTTCTATTTTTGCTGTGAAAAGCAGGCTAGGTCTTCGGCTTTGAGGTCAGTGTGAGGAACAGCCACTGCAGGACGGAGAAGGGAGTTGAAGGTGGTGAACGGGTGTTTTGGGTTCCAGGAGTGGGTGTGTATGAGGGCTGTAAAATATGACTGCTTGGCTAGGAAAAGCACAGAGCTGTATCACCGGAGCATAAATTTATAGTGAAGAAAGTCGGGGTGGGAGCAGGTCTTTCTCCAATAACGTTCAGCAGTTCTAGAACATCTTTGGAGATCCCGGGCCAACTTGTTGTGCCAGGGTTGCAAGTTTTGTCGTCTCATTGACCAGGGTTTTGACGGCGCCAATTTATCAAGGGTGGAGGAAAAGAGTAGAGTTGTAGCTGGTGATGGCTTCATTAGGACAGGAGAGAGATAGGACGGACGAGAGCGGTACGGATATATCGTCAGAGAATTGCTGTGGATCCAGAGAGTGGAGATTTCTGCGAGTCTTATAAAGTTTGGGTTCAGATGGAGGAACAAGGGGAGAGCTGAGTTCACAAGTCAGAAGGTGATGGTCAGAGAGATTGAGAGGTGTACTAGTGAGGTCAGAGATAGGGCACGAGTAGGAGAAGATAAGATCCAGAGTATTGCCAGCTGTGTGGGTGTGGACCACTGAATAAGGCCAAATGAGGATGTAATGGAGAGAAATCGCGAGGCAGCTGAGCTGAGTGTCGAGTCAACAGGGATGTTAAAATCCCCAAGATTGAGGGATGGAACGTCAGAAGACATGAAATGTGGAAGCCAAGAAGAGAACTGGTCGAGGAAAAGAAGAGGTTGGCCAGGGGGTCGGTAGATAACAGCAATACGAGCGGCTAGAGGCTTAAACAGGCGAATAGTATGGACCTCAAATGTGGGGAAAGTAAGAGATGGGCACAGAGGAATGTCCTGAAAAGAGCAGTGGGGAGAGAGTAAAAACCCCACACCGCCACCTTTTTTGTCACTCAGGCTAGGGGAGTGTGTCAATTGGAGACCGCCATGTGTTAGGGATTAGGGATGGGCTGGCGGTTCGATCCGAATATGAGTTCGATTCGAACATTGGCCGTTCAAAAGTTCTCGAACATCGAACTTTTTGGAACGTTGGCCAAAAGTTCTCCAAAACAAAATTGATTTTTTTTAAAAAAATGCTTAAAAAATCCAAAACAATCTAAAAATAAAGAGACTCTTTACTGCAGAATATTATAAGCAACGGTTTATTAGATATTGAATTAAAACGGGAACATTGAAGCCTATGGGATAAAACATTCTTGTTGCTAAAACATCAGGCAGAGGAGGCCCTCTAATCAGGCACTGTAGAGGGCAGCCCACCGGGGCCTCCCAATGACCCCTTGAGGAGCATGCGGCCGCAGGATGACAGAGCTGCGACTGTGCGGGCTGGCCGGCCGTGTGCATGTGGCAGAGAGGTGGCGCATGGGGGGAGCCACGGCAGACCCCCCCCCACAACCAGGATCCAGGGAGCCCCCACTGACCACCAGGCTAAGGTAAGGCGACACATTTGTAAAAATAATAAAATCCGAGGACATCTTTAAATGTCCCTGGGAACATAAAATAAAACTCTTTTTTTTTTCTTTCTAATACTCACCTGATTCCTGGATCCACAAACAAGCGCAGCCTCCTGTCAAGGCAACTACGCGCGCTGCTGCGAAAGATGCCGGGTTAAGCAGCGCACAATCTGTCTATCATAGACCCAGATAATGACTGCGTGGACAACAATCCCTGCGCGCTCGCTTACCTATCCGTCCCCGCACACTTTCTCTCGCAACAGGCATGTACAGCGCAATAAAGTGGTCCCAGGATTGCAACGCAGTACCAATCTTCTCTTTAATTGGGTAGTGACTACATTTTCCACAATCCCTGTGCCCACTTTCTTATTCTATTAGTTACGCTGCCACCAGTTCCCCTGAACACTACGTGCGTTGCAGCGAAAGACACAGGGCTAAGCAACCCACTATCCGTGTCTATCCTAGACCCAGATAACGACTGCGTGGACAACAATCCCTGCGCGCTCGCTTAACTATCCGTCCCCACCCACTTTCTCTTGCAACAGGCACGTACAGCGCAATAAAGTGGTCCCAGGATTCCAACGCAGTACCAATCTTTTCTTGAATTGGGTAGTGACTACGTTTCCCACAATCCCTGTGCCCACTTTCTTATTCTATTAGTTACACTGCAACCAGTTCCCCTGACCACTACGCGTGTCGCAGCGAAAGACGCAGGGCTAAGCAACCCACTATCTGTCTATCCTAGACCCAGATAATGACTACGCAGACAACAATCCGCCACTCGCTCGCTTACCCAACCGTCCCCAGCGAACGCAACTCACAATTTTGTAGCTACTCGAGCTTAACACAACAAGCAATACTCCAGTCTCTTTAGTTAGCAATGCAAAATGCGCAGCCGGCTTCCCTGCTACACTAATTGCATATCTTCTCGTTAAAGCTAGCATCAGACTGTAGACGTGCTGCCCGGCAGTGTGAGGATTCATATGCTGCTTTATTATACTGTAAAGGTGCTGCCCGGCCGTGTGAGGATTTATATGCTGCATTATTATACTGTAGTGTAGAGGTGCTGCGCGGCAGTGTGCGGAATCATATGCTGCATTAATTATTCTTCTTACAAATTTGGTTACTTAACCTGTTTGAGTTTGGATTGTAATAATGTGACATCCAGGGCCCCGGGTGGGAGATCGGGGGGGCCCTGGACGCATGGTGCCGCCAGCTGGCCGAATGCCAGGAGCTCCGGCGGCACCCAGTGCAGCTGTGAGTGATCAGGGGGCAGGGCGCGGCGTGATGACGCAGAGCCGCCGGGACCTTTAAATCAGGAGCGCGCGCTGTACACCTTGCCTTGCCGTGGAGTTTCATTCCCACATCGCTAGTTTACCGAATCAGTTTGTATACTTGTTACTGACCCTGCTTGTTCTGAGGACCCGATCTGTTGCCGACTTTGCCTGCCATTTGACTATTCTCTCTGTGTACTCCCTGCCTGTTCTGTTTGCCTCCTTTTGCTACTGGTGTGCGCCAATTCTCACCATATACAGTAGAGCAGTACAAGTGCCTAAACGTTGTTGACCCGGTTTTGTTATAACAACTACTCTCGCTCTGCGCCCCTGTCCGGTATATTCTGCTGCCTGTTACTGCTGGTGTGCTTCCATCCTGCCCAGGGCCGGCCCATGACATTGTGCTGCCTGGAGTGAAGGATGAAATGCTGCCCCCCCCCACACCACCCAAAATACACCCACATCCATTATGTTACATTTATAACCAAGATCCAAGTATAAGACTATCAGTGTTATTCAAAGAGAATCAAAAAGTCGCCGCACGTTCAGTGGCTTTTCATTCTCTTCAATTCGGTTTGATTCGGCGATCCCATTTCGGCGACCCTGCGGTATATTAAGCAAGCACCACAGGGCCGTCGTAGTGCAGGGAAAAGCTGCCGCAAACCCAAGGAACATTCACCACAAAACCCGGCATACGCACACCAAAACCCGCAAAAACATCTGTATTAACCCCGCCGAACACGCCGGAGAAACCCAAGCAGCCGCCAGAAAAACCCAACACCGCAGACGAATGTTGTGAAAATAAAAAAAACGTACGCTTGAATGTTTAAAAAGTGAAACACTGTTTGCAAAGAAACTACTGAGCGAAAATGTCGAAAATTTACATAAGAGATCCAGGGAATGATAATAAAAAGGGCTGTTACAGAAAAAAGAAAAGTGATTCAATAAAAAAAAAAGGAAAAAAGTTTCGCTAAAAAATCCTGAAAAATGCTTAAAAGATCCTAAAATATCTATACTATAAAAGAGTAAGCTAAAAACTGTCCGTCGCCAAAACCCTACTGCGCATGCGCGACGGACATTTGAAAGCGGCCGTTAGAACACACAGGTAGCTGCGCGTGCCGGCCGCGTGAAAAAAAAAAACGGCACGAGCCGCGCGCAGCTACCCGTGTGTTTACACGGCCAGATGCCCCGATCCTCCAGCGGTGACCGTCCTCCGGCTGCCGCTGGCTGCTCGGCGGGCCTCCAGGCTCAGGCGAGCCCCCGGCTTGGTTTGGGCCTACAGGCCCAGCCGAGCCGGGGACTCGCCTAAGCCTAGAGGCCCGCCGAGCAGCCAGCGACAGCCGGAGGACGGTCACCGCTGGAGGATCGGGGCCAAAGTTCCCAAAACATAGTCCCCATAATCGGCCCTGAGCTCCAGCGGTGACCTCCTCCGGCCGAGCAGGCTGCTAGGCGGGCCTCCAGGCTCAGGCGAGCCCCCGGCTTGGTTTGGGCCTACAGGCCCAGCCGAGCCGGGGACTCGCCTAAGCCTAGAGGCCCGCCGAGCAGCCAGCGACAGCCGGAGGACGGTCACCGCTGGAGGATCGGGGCCAAAGTTCCCAAAACATAGTCCCCATAATCGGCCCTGAGCTCCAGTGGTGACCTCCTCCGGCCGAGCAGGCTGCTAGGCGGGCCTCCAGGCTCAGGCGAGCCCCCGGCTTGGTTTGGGCCTACAGGCCCAGCCGAGCCGGGGACTCGCCTAAGCCTAGAGGCCCACCGAGCAGCCAGCGACAGCCGGAGGACGGTCACCGCTGGAGCTCAGGGCCTAAATTCCCAAAACATACTCCACCAAATCGGCCCTGAGCTCCAGCGGTGACCTCCTCCGGCCGAGCAGGCTGCTAGGCGGGCCTCCAGGCTCAGGCGAGCCCCCGGCTTTGTTTGGGCCTACAGGCCCAGCCGAGCCGGGGACTCGCCTAAGCCTAGAGGCCCGCCGAGCAGCCAGCGACAGCCGGAGGACGGTCACCGCTGGAGCTCAGGGCCTAAATTCCCAAAACATACTCCACCAAATCGGCCCTGAGCTCCAGCGGTGACCTCCTCCGGCCGAGCAGGCTGCTAGGCGGGCCTCCAGGCTCAGGCGAGCCCCCGGCTTGGTTTGGGCCTACAGGCCCAGCCGAGCCGGGGACTCGCCTAAGCCTAGAGGCACGCCGAGCAGCCAGCGACAGCCGGAGGAGGTCACCGCTGGAGCTCAGGGCCTAAATTCCCAAAACATACTCCACCAAATCGGCCCTGAGCTCCAGCGGTGACCTCCTCCGGCCGAGCAGGCTGCTAGGCGGGCCTCCAGGCTCAGGCGAGCCCCCGGCTTGGTTTGGGCCTACAGGCCCAGCCGAGCCGGGGACTTGCCTAAGCCTAGAGGCCCGCCGAGCAGCCAGCGACAGCCGGAGGAGGTCACCGCTGGAGCTCAGGGCCTAAATTCCCAAAACATACTCCACCAAATCGGCCCTGAGCTCCAGCGGTGACCTCCTCCGGCCGAGCAGGCTGCTAGGCGGGCTCCAGGCTCAGGCGAGCCCCCGGCTTGGTTTGGGCCTACAGGCCCAGCCGAGCCGGGGACTCGCCTAAGCCTAGAGGCCGGCCGAGCAGCCTGCTCGGCTGCAGGAGGTCACCGCTGGAGCTCAGGGCCGATGTTGCCTAACACATACTCACCGACATCGGCCCTTAGCTCCTCCAGCGATGGCGGTCCCGCTTGCAGCATCCTCTCTCTCTCCGTTGTTCGCCGGAATGACGTCACGAAAGCCTTTGACCCCGGGGGTCAAAGGCTTTCGTGACGTCATCCTGGCGAGCAACGGAGAGAGAGAGGACGCTGGAAGCGGGACCGCCATCGCTGGAGGAGCTAAGGGCCGATGTAGGTGAGTATGTGTGGAACCGGTGGAGGACTCGAGGCCGATGTAGGTGAGTATGTGCTCTACACACACACACCCTGCTTGCTCGGCCGGTATCCAAGCTTAGGCGAGCCCCCGGCTTGGCTTGGGCCTAGAGGCCCTGCCGAGCCGGGGACTCGCCTGAGCATGGAGGCCGGTCGAGTTGCATGCTCGGCGTCCTCCAGGCTCAGGCGAGTCCCCGCGCTCGGCTGGGCCTCTAGGCCCACGCCAAGCCGGGGGCTCGCCTAAGCTTGGATACCGGCCGAGTAAGCAGGGTGGGTGTGGAGAGCACATACTCACCTACATTAGCCCTGAGCTCCAGCGGTGACTGTCCTCCGGCTGTCGCAGGCTGCTCGGCCGGCCTCCAGGCTCAGGCGAGCCCCCGGCTTGGCTTGGGCCTACAGGCCCAGCCAAGCCGGGGGCTCGCCTAAGCCTGGAGGCCGGCCGAGCAGCCTGCGACAGCCACCGCTGAGGCTCCGGGCCAATGTAGGGGGATGTTGCCTACACATACTCACCTACATCGGCCCTTAGCTCCTCCAGCGATGGCGGTCCCGCTTCCAGCGTCTTCTCTCTCTCTCCGTTAGTCGCCGGTATGACGTCACGAAAGCCTTTGACCCCGGGGGTCAAAGGCTTTCGTGACGTCATCCCGGCGACCAACGGAGAGAGAGAGAGAGAACGCTGGAAGCGGGACCGCCATCGCTGGAGGGCCGATGTAGGTGAGTATATCCACGAGCTGGGGGGCCAATATCCACGTGCTGGGGCAGTATCCATCCACGTGCTGGAGCAGTATCCACGTGCTGGGGCAATATCCACGTGCTGGGGCAGTATCCACGTGCTGGGGCAGTATCCACGTGCTGGGGCAATATCCACAAGCTGGGGCAGTATCCACGTGCTGGGGCAGTATCCACGTGCTGGGGCAGTATCCACGTGCTGGGGCAATCTCACATGCTGCTGGGGCAGTATCCACGAGCTGGGGCAATATCCATGTGCTGGGGCAGTATCCACGTGCTGGGGCAGTATCCACGTGCTGGGGCAGTATCCACGTGCTGGGGCAATATCCACGTGCTGGGGCAGTATCCACGTGCTGCGGCAATATCCACGAGCTGCGGCAGTATCCACGTGCTGGGGCAGTATCCACGAGCTGGGGCAATATCCACGTGCTGGGGCAATATCCACGAGCTGGGGCAATATCCACGTGCTGGGGCAGTATCCACGTGCTGGGGCAGTATCCACGTGCTGGGGCAGTATCCACGTGCTGGGGCAATATCCACGTGCTGGGGCAGTATCCACGAGCTGGGGCAATATCCACGTGCTGGGGCAGTATCCACGAGCTGGGGCAGTATCCACGTGCTGGGGCAATATCCACAAGCTGGGGCAGTATCCACGTGCTGGGGCAGTATCCACGTGCTGGGGCAATATCCACATGCTGGGGCAGTATCCACGAGCTGGGGCAATATCCACGTGCTGGGGCAGTATCCACGTGCTGGGGCAGTATCCACGTGCTGGGGCAATATCCACGTGCTGGGGCAGTATCCACGTGCTGGGGCAGTATCCACGTGCTGGGGCAATATCCACGTGCTGGGGCAGTATCCACGTGCTGGGGCAGTATCCATCCACGTGCTGGGGCAATATCCACGTGCTGGGGCAGTATCCACGTACTGTGGCAATATCCACGAGCTGCGGCAGTATCCACGTGCTGGGGCAGTATCCACGAGCTGGGGCAATATCCACGTGCTGGGGCAATATCCACGAGCTGGGGCAATATCCACGTGCTGGGGCAGTATCCACGTGCTGGGGCAGTATCCACGAGCTGGGGCAATATCCACGTGCTGGGGCAGTATCCACGTGCTGGGGCAGTATCCACGTGCTGGGGCAATATCCACGTGCTGGGGCAGTATCCACGAGCTGGGGCAATATCCACGTGCTGGGGCAGTATCCACGAGCTGGGGCAGTATCCACGTGCTGGGGCAATATCCACGAGCTGGGGCAGTATCCACGTGCTGGGGCAGTATCCAGTGCTGGGGCAATATCCACGTGCTGGGGCAATATCCACATGCTGGGGCAGTATCCACGAGCTGGGGCAGTATCCACGTGCTGGGGCAGTATCCACGTGCTGGGGCAGTATCCATCCACGTGCTGGGGCAATATCCACGTGCTGGGGCAGTATCCACGTGCTGTGGCAATATCCACGAGCTGCGGCAGTATCCACGTGCTGGGGCAGTATCCACGAGCTGGGGCAATATCCACGTGCTGGGGCAATATCCACGTGCTGGGGCAGTATCCACGTGCTGGGGCAGTATCCACGTGCTGGGGCAGTATCCACGTGCTGGGGCAATATCCACGTGCTGGGGCAATATCCACGAGCTGGGGCAATATCCACGTGCTGGGGCAGTATCCACGTGCTGGGCAGTATCCACGTGCTGGGGCAGTATCCATCCACGTGCTGGGGCAATATCCACGTGCTGGGGCAGTATCCATCCACGTGCTGGGGCAGTATCCACGTGCTGGGGCAGTATCCACGTGCTGGGGCAGTATCCATCCACGTGCTGGGGCAATATCCACGTGCTGGGGCAGTATCCACGTGCTGGGGCAGTATCCACGAGCTGGGGCAGTATCCACGTGCTGGGGCAGTATCCACGTGCTGGGGCAGTATCCACAAGCTGGGGCAGTATCCACAAGCTGGGGCAGTATCCACGTGCTGGGGCAGTATCCACGTGCTGGGGCAGTATCCACGAGCTGGGGCAGTATCCACGTGCTGGGGCAGTATCCACGTGCTGGGGCAGTATCCATCCACATGCTGGGGCAATATCCACGTACTGGGGCAGTATCCACGAGCTGGGGCAGTATCCACGTGCTGGGGCAGTATCCACGTGTTGGGGCATATATCCATGAGCAGGGGCAGTATAAACGCAAAACAGAATAAACGCCACAGAGCCGAGCACAATAAAAACGCCACAGAGCCGAGCACAATAAAAACGCCACAGAGCCGAGCACAGTACCATAGACGGCACAGAGCCGAGCACAGTACCATAGACGGCACAGAGCCGAGCACAACAGAATAAACGGCACAGAGCACAGAACCAAGCACAATGCACCACACTTATCAATAGACTGCCCTCTGGGCAGGCTTTACACCTAGTCAATAAATAAAGAGATCTTTTGCTGCAGAATATAATAAACGGTTTATTAGATATTGAATTAAAACAGGAATATTTTTAACATTGAAGTCTATGGGATTCGCCTGAATAAACCTGCCGAATGAAACCACCGAATGGCAGGGCATTTCAGGAACTTTTCATTCACTGCTGGTTTGTGTTCTCTGACTAGATGAAGCAGTGCTTTTTCATGGGGATTTCACTGCCCTCGAACAGGCACCGAACAGGCACCGTATGTGCAGGCAATTCGCCAGGATTTGGGAATTGCCTGCTCTCTGGATAGCCGAATGGCCAGGAAAGGTAACCGAACGCTGAATTTCACTGGTCGGTTACCATTCGGCCACAATTCGGAGCTCTTTGAATCACCCTGTAAGTATTATTTTTTTAATAACGTGTTTGAGAATCTCAGTATTCGGCGGCTGAATTATCCATGGGCTAACACTTACATAAATACATAGAGATTCACTCTCTGACACGGCACAAGCAGAGATCTGCCGGGCCAGAAACTGCTCAATGTCTATAAGCGATTACAGGAGATCATACAGAACATATCATAAAGGTATAAGCATAAATAACTGTCTCAAACATGCGCAGTCAAGTTGTACCGTGTATAGGTCCATCAAAGCAGTGATCTACATTTAACATTAATAAGTAATCTAAATAAATATATATTAATGGAGGAGTCAGAAACCATGCCCCCCCCTCCCCCAGATGTTCTAGAAATACAACTCCCATCATGCTTAACTGCTCATTAGATTGAGCATTATGGGGAATATAGTTCCAGAACATCTGGAGGGCTGAGATTGATGAGCCTGGTCAATGTTGACGCTATTTGATTGCAATACAAATCTAATCCATATATTAAAACCTTTGTATATACCCACAAACTGTAACAACTGGAGGAAACCCTGCAGGGAGAGAGTCTACAGCTATAAGAATTATACCCTTATCCTCTTCTTACATCTTCTCCCATGTAAGTTACCTTCTTAAACCTAAAGCCCCCCCCCCAAGGCCCTCCCACCCCCTTCCCGTAAATAAAAACACAACAAAGTATTGGCATTTTGAAAAGGTCACGTCTTTTATTACTTAAGGCCAAATTCTTTGCCTCTAAGGCAGAATTATTATTATCGATCCTCGTATGCCAAATACGCTTCACCAGATAACACTGGCAACTGCAATGCACCACAAGCATTGCCCAGAAATAGCGCCCCACGTGGCTAAGCAGGATGACCACACGTCTGCTCAGTGTATTTTTATGGCAGATAGCAGGCCGAGAGGATCTGCAAACCAGGAAGGCACCTGAGCTTGGCCGTACGAACCACACTCACCCCGTACCCTGCAGACCATCCCCCCACTATCGCCCTCCATGTGCCAGGCCACCTATTAGGGACGCTCCTCTTCCTTCCAGACATTCCAGCGATTTCAGGTGACCTGTAAGTAAAAGAAAATTAGTTGCAATCCCAAACTTGTCTCACGCACAGCCTTTTATAAACTCCCTTCCCCCTCCTTTCCATTGTTTATCTCCCCCTTGTACCCAATCACAAAGAGCCATGTTTCCACCCATGAAAACAAAGACACCCCCACCTGATCCCATAAACAAAGGAACTCACTCCCCTTTCCTCTTGTGTAATATACAGTGATAATTCTTAAACCTCCTTCGTTCCTAATCAGTTTCTCATTCGAACAAAGCTCCACTAGACGCTGCAATAAAGAGCATTTATTGACTTGGAAATAATGAAAAAGGCACATTATAGGGGGCACAGCAGGGGCTATGTCTGTGTTTGGACACAGCAGATCCCTCACCCCCTCCTCACATGCTCCTTGCAGGGAGGTAGTGTGTGGGAGGGGGAGGGGTCATTGGGGGGTCTCCTCCTGTCAGCTCAGGTAAACAAGATAAACCACTTGCAGGGGGGAGATATCCAGGCTGGGACATGAACAAGGCATCTCACCTCTCCTCTGAGCGGCCACGGATTAGGGCTCTTCTGTCCGGTAGCAGCAGCATGCTGCACTCAGGCAGCCACGCCCTCTTCCACTTTGTGCGGCTCTCTGCGGCTCATCCGGAGCCCTGTGTCACGTGACTGATCATGGAGCCCGGAAGAAGCTGAGTGCCGCTGCTCCATTGGGAATCTGTCAAGGATACTCGGGAGGTGGGGGTCAGACACAAATTGGCCCAGCACTAATACGCCCCCCCATACAGTCCTCGTGGCAATTTTTTTCTCACCCTCCAGGCGCTCGCCCACTGCTCTCTCGCTGTGGTCCGCCATCTTTAATCCAAAGCCGGTGGCATAAAGCTGGAGGCTGGTCGAGCTGCTATTGGCTGAACACCAGGAGGCAGGTCAGGAAACATGGCACGCCCCTCTAGCCCTGCGTTTGCCTCTGCAGCAAAGACAAGTCCCGTGATGTTTTTTTTGTCAGGAAATCGAGAGGCGGCGTGTAGAGTTGTACTGGTGCGCAGTGGCGGAAGTACCAGGGTCGCAGTGGTCGCAGTTGCGACCGGGCCCTGGCATTCCGCCACTGGAGGGGGGCCCGGTGCCACCCGCAAGATTCCGGCAATCAGCGCCGGAATCTGGGAGCCGCGCGCTGGCCGTCCCTCTCCCTGCGAGCGGCCGCTGACATGCAGCTTGGCCGCTCACGTGGGATAGGAACCACCTGACCAGCGCACGAGATCCTCTCGCGAGACCTCTGCGCTGATCAGGTGGTTTCCGGCGAGCGGCCAAGACGCATGATTCCAGCGGCCGCTCGCCAAGGAGAAGAGCAGAACGCCGGCGGAGCCTGCCCTGGGGCCAGCAAAGGTAAGAGCTGGGGGCCCTTATACCCATGAGCTGGGGGCCCTTATACCCATGAGCTGGGGGCCCTTATACCCATGAGCTGGGGGCCCTTATATCCATGAGCTGGGGGGCATATCCATGAGTTGGGGGCATACCCATGTGAGAGCTGGGGGGGCATATCCATGAGCTGGGGGGCATATCCATGAGCTGGGGGGCATACCCATGTGAGAGCTGGGGGCATATCCATGAGCTGGGGGGCATATCCATGAGCTGGGGGGCATACTCATGTGAGAGCTGGGGGGCATATCCATGAGCTGGGGGCATACCCATGTGAGAGCTGGGGGGGCATAACCATGTGTTAGCTGGGGGGGCATAACCATGTGTGAGCTGGGGGGGGCAAATCCATAATATGGGGGGCAATATCCATGTGTGAGCTGGGGTATATCCATGAGCTGGGGCATATCCATGTGTGAGCTGGGGCAAATCCATGTGTGAGCTGGGGCAAATCCATGTATGAGCTGGGGCATATCCATGTGTGAGCTGGGGCATATCCATGAGCTGGGGCAGTATGAATATATATATATATCGGAGGGGATATACATGTGAGCTGGGGGCATTTTTATATGGTCTGTTCTTCTTCTTATTATTATTATTATTATTTATTTATAAAGCACCAGCATATTCCGCAGCGCTGTACAATAAGTACAGTACAGACAGGGTTACAATACATTGAACAACATTTGACAAACAGTACAGGAGGAGATGAGGGCCCTATTCCTGTAGGAACTCACAATCTGGGAGGGTTGGGGTTGGAAACAGGAGGAGAGGACTGTAAGGTGAGAGTGATTGATGGTTGCGTCAGTGAGTTGGGTGGTAGGCTTCCCTAAATAGGAATGTTTTCAGGGAGCGTTTGAAGGAAGAGAAGTTAGGGGAAGTTATTGGAAAGCGTCACATGACATTAAAGAAAAGTATCGGTACTCGTACTCGGTCTTAAAAAAAGTGGTATCGGTGCATCCCTAGGCAATACTATCTTTGTTTTATTTTGCAGTGAAAAATAAGTAAAAATACATAGATTTTTTTTTCGGGGGGGGCCTTCGTGGATTCTTGCACCGGGGCCCTCAGGTTTCTAGTTACGCCACTGCTGGTGCGGCAGCGATAAAAAAAAAAAGTGCAGCGACAGGCCTCAGCGGCAAAATTTTCCCGCCCCCACAAATCTGGCACTTGCCGCAAGCGCACCATACCGCTCCATGGTCGGGCCGGCCCTGATCCTGCCATACACTATAGCGCAGTAATATTTGGGTGCACTGCCACTAACGTGTGTACCAGATTCCAATCATTTTAATATTTGAATGCAGAGTCCACCCCTGCACTCTTCCACAATACCTTAGAGGGGTTATGGTGGGAAGGCACTAGCTGGCACCAAAGGTACAATTTTAATGCACCTGTTGTTACTTTCATCCAAAGCCTGCATAAGTTTCACCATAATTTAGCCAAAAAATCACTAAACTTGTTCTGCGTGTCCTAAAACGTCTCCTCTTTTCATACAGGCTGCCACCCCAAGCAGTTGTTTATGAATAGGATTAAAGGAAAAACATTTGACGTCATTTGAAAAGTCATTTTTTTGTTTTTAAATGTTTCTATACATCCTACAAATCCGCCACTTCACGGGCAGGTTATGGGGACCTCCTAGGCACGATATTTGAAGGAATTTTTCGTTTTTATTTTTAACCCTTATTTCATGGAAAACTCACTGTTCCTTTAGAAACTTTTTTTTACTTTTTTTTCTTGTTTCCTGGCCCCCAGGGCACTACCCGGACCCCCATACACCTTTTATGGCAAATATCTTGCATATATGCCCTTTTGGAGGGCACTCTAAAAACCGAACGTTCGAGTCCCATTGACTTGCATTGAGTTCGGATCGTGTTCGCGTCCAAACTCGAACTTTTAAAATTGTTCGAGTTCGAATGCGAACCGAACACGGGGGTGTTTGGCTCATCCCTATTAGGGATGCAGGTGTGGCAGTATCGCATGGAGAGAGCCAGGTTTTGGTTAAAGCCAGTAGATGACACAAAGATTTGCAATAGGGTTGACGTTCCTGGAGGGATCAGCCAAATGACAAATGATTTAGGTAAACTAAAAAAATGGTGGGAGCTGTGGCAATAGAGTTTTAATGTGGATAAGTGCAAGATAATGCACCTGGGACGTAAAAACCCAAGGGCTGAATACAGATTATTTGATACAGTCCTAACCTCAACATCTGAGGAAAGGGATTTAGGGGTTATTATTTCAGAGGATCTAAGGGTAAGTAGTCAATGTAATAGAGCAGCAGGAAATGCTGGCAGAATGCTTGGAAATGCTGGCAGAATGCTTGGTTGTGTAGGGAGAGGTATTAGCAGTAGGAAAAGGGAAGTGCTCATGCCACTGTACAGAGCACTGGTGAGACCTCACTTGGAGTACTGTGTGCAGTACTGGAGACCGTATCTCCAGAAGGATATAGACATCTTAGAGAGAGTTCAGAGAAGGGCTACTAAAATGGTGTACGGCTTGAAGGAGAAAAGTTACCAGGAAAGGCTTAATGATCTTAACATGTACAGCTTGGAAAAAAGATGAGACAGAGGAGATATGATAGAAACATTTAAATACGTAAAGGGAATCCACAAGGTAGAGGAAGGGAGTATATTTAAAAGGAAACAAAGTAGCAAAACAAGAGGACATAGTCTTAAATTAGAGGGGCAAAGGTTTAAAAGTAACATCAGGAAGCATTATTTTACTGAGAGGGTGGTGGATACATGGAACAGCCTTCCAGTTGAAGTGGTTGAGGCCAAAACAGTAATTGAATTTAAGCAAGCATGGGATAGGCATAAGGCTATCCTAAACAAAAGATAAATCCAGGTAAAGTATCCATGTAATTGGGCGACTAGATGGGCCGAAAGGTTCTTATCTGCCGAAATTTTTTCTATGTTTTCTGTGTTTCTATGTAGGGAGTATGAGATGAAGAAGTCGTGGATGGCAGTATATTTCTTCACGTTACACACTGACCTAGCATTCCAGAGTCCCAAGTGGAAGGTGGGAGTGGGGGATGTTGTCAGGTAAATTACACAAAGGAATTTTAAAATGGATGTCTGTAGCCATTTTGATTTTAAAGACAGTTTTTCTTTCAAATTTCTCTAGGTTTAGAAATGAACGAGATTTTTTTTACAGAGTTCATTCCTGGGTGAAGTCTTTTATATTTTTTTTAAGAAGTGCCAGACACGAAGGAACCTAGAATGTTTGTGTGTGATAAGGCTAGAGTTAAGTGCTAAGACGTGTCATAATTAAATTTATTGGTCGGTCTTAAGTTTTTAAAACAAAAGATATTTTGTCTTTTGGGTATAGGAATAAGAGTTAATATTCTGTAATATAGATTTATATTCACAAAATATATGTTTATAATCAAGGTATATTTTATTATATTTACAGTAGGAAATATATACTCCAATAAATATTGTAGAAAGTATATAATTGGTAAATAATAAAATTTACTAAAGAATAGATTTTGTTGAGTTAACTGGAAAAGAATTTAGCTGATAGGACTCTGAGTAAGTAATTTCAAAAGGGAGTAGGGATATAAATTAGACAGAGACACAGTGTCTAATGACTGAGAAGAGAAGGTCTTTGTGTAGATTGAACTTTTGACCCGAGATAGGGATATTAAAAAGAAATGGTGGAATTAATTAAGAAGTGAAATACTGCCCTCTAGAGGATAGTAAATATTTAAAAATATTGCCAGTGACGTCAAATTGGCTATAATAAGTGGCAATGTTATTTGCAAGTCAGTCGGAGATTCCAGCATTCAGACTCACACCGCAATGCATTCAGACGTCCAGTACACATGACACTCTGAGAGTCGGAGATTCCAGCATTCAAAGACTCACACTGCAATGCATTACACATGACCCTCTGAGAGTCCAAGATTCCAACACTCAGACTCACACCACGATGCAGGCAGATCCCAAGACATGAGGCAATCAAGATTCTCACCAAATTTCTGACTCTCACCAAATCTCTAACTCACATGCATTGATTATCTGATATCGATAATCTTCACATATTCCAAAACAAAGCATCACATAGAAAATTCCAAGACTTATCAACATCCAAATTGGACAGGTAATGTATGAAAAAAAAAAAGAATTAATGTAAATATATATATTTGTAGATATTCTTGCAACGTAGACTGAGATTTCTCAGATACTTGGGTTAGATCCAAATTCTAAGTATTTTCTATTCTGCAGATAGAAATATGAAGAAGTGGATATAAGGATTTATTCCTAAAAGAAATGTTGTAAGATTGATACCAATATATATATTGAATTTGGAAATTACTGTGATTAAAATTAATAAGCAAGGAATTATATAACTACAAAATAAAAAGCAAAAGATTAGAAGTTTAATTCTCGAGATTAGGGGAGGATTCACTAAATAAGTTTTTATTACTTATCATTAAATTAGCTCATCTTTTGTTGATCCATGTAGTATAGAGATATATATATATATCTATAAGAGCTGGCTGGTTAAACATTGTTTGCTGGGAAATGCATGTTGTATTAAGCAGAAATGTTTATTAACCATTTGTGTATTAGTTACTAACTGATAAGGTAAATGATATTAATCATATATGCAGTTACTAACCGGAGATACATATATTGCAAAGCTAGTTTTTATATGCTGATGGATTGTGGTTTATAAATTTTTGTTTATGATATGAGATTTGAAATTTTTTTGTATACGTAATAAATATATATATTTTTATCCGATTATTGATTATTGTATTTTTCAAAGCAAAACACAGACAATTTTAAAGAATTCAGGATAATTTCTAAGAAATATAAACGATTGATATATGTGTCTCGTATAAGTTTCTTATGAAATAATAATCCCTGATATATTGGAGGCAACTGCCGAGGTAGGTCCAATATAGACATATTGGAGGCTTGGCTGATAAGTCCAATATATATAACGTGTTGTATTCACGTGCAGAGATTATATCCGACAATGTGATAATGTCTATGAGATTGGTTGGGCTTCAAGAGCTGGGGATTGAATGGAAAACTACAGCCCTGGGGGGTCCAGGGTCAGTGGAGACATCCCCTGCTGCTAGGAGAAGCGTGAGTGATAAGTACAAGAATATGGAATATGATTTGAAAGTGCATGGAGAGGGTTTGTGTTTATGTGTGGAAGGGGCGAGAGGGCAGAAGTGAATGATAAGTGCCTGATTTGAGAGAAGAGGGGATGGAAGCAATGAGGGAGCAATAAAAATAGAGTGTGGTGCAGTCGTGGCATCTTACTGCGATAGCTGCTAGAGGAAGCACCAGAGATCACTGTGGACACCAAGATATGATCACTGCTTGATTTCCTTTAGAACTGGCTGACTCCTCTTCCTCCTGGCAGCTTAAATCGGCTGCCACCCCTGAGGTCGATCAGCACCTGTGACCTGCATCAAAAGGAGATCTAATTCACCTATGGTCCTATAGGAACACTTCACTGGCCACCAATCACTCGGCCCACTGGGAAAATGCCTGATGGCCGGTCTGATCCTGGTATCAAAGACTTCCTGCATTGAGAGCCACTGGATTGGCTGGAGCCCCCTGCGATCACATGACCCGCCGAGCTGGAAGCGTGTCACATCCTGTAGAGGTCAGAGGGAGAGCATCGCTGGATGTAGAAGGTTATAAAGGAGACTAAAGGGTTAAGACTGAAGGAAGAAGTGCAGAGAGGGGCAGGAGAAGTTTGTTTTTTCCCCTCTGTTTCCTACATCCTCCTGGTTTAACCCTATAGTGTCCCTTCAGATGATTCGTACAGATTGTGTCACTGGAAACAATATAAAGTTTCGGTCATTGTTGTCGGTATTTCTGGTTTTGTTTGTGTTTTATTGATGAGTAAATTAGAGGGATCAGAAGAGGCCGTTGTGTTAAAGTGTAACTGTGTCGCACCACTTTATAACGTGTCATAAATATTATTTGTATAACATAATAAACTCTGCATCTTGTGCAGATCTGAAGTGACAGGGTTAAAGCTGCTCACATACTGCCTGGAATGTACCATAACCCGTCCAACTGCTTTCTGAGAAAGAAAAGAAATTCAGTCTCATTTCTCTTCCACCTTTCAGTGATGGCGTCTGTGGATCTGAGAGCCGAGGTGACCTGCTCCATCTGTACGGACATTTATACGGATCCCGTGACCCTGCCATGTGGACACAGCTACTGCCGGCTTTGCATCACCAAGACATGGGACAACCAGGAGGAGAGAGAATCTTCCTGTCCTGAATGTAGACGCAGGTTTAGGGTAAAACCTGAACTTAAAAGAAACCTGAGACTGAGTAACATCGCGGAGAGCTTACGATCTACTCACCCAGAGCAGGAGGGGACCGGGATAACCTGTACCTACTGCATTCAATCTCCAGTACCGGCTGTTAAAACATGTCTACATTGTGAAGCTTCTCTGTGTGAAATCCACCTGAGGGTCCACAGCAAGTCAGAGGAACATGTCTTAACTGGACCCACCACTTCACTAGGTAACAGGAAATGCTCCGTCCACAAGAAGGTCCTGGAGTATTACTGCTGTGAGGACGCGGCCTGGATCTGTGTGTCCTGCAGGTTGGATGGAGAACACAGGGGACACCAGGTGGAGACTCTGAATGAGGCCTCTGAGAAGAAGAAGGAGAAACTGAAGAATATTCTGCAGAAACTGACCTCACAGAGAGAGGAGGCTGAGAAAAGTGTCCAGAACCTGGAGAAGCTCAGGAGACAAGTGCCAGGAAAAGCAGCCGGGGTAACAGAGCGAGTCACTGCCCTGATTAGGGACATCAGGGAACAGCTGGAAGCCCTGGAGAAGCGAGTGCTGAGTGAGATCTCCAGGCAGGAAGAGCAGGTCTCACTCCGAGTCTCAGATCTAATCCGGCAGCTGGAAATAAAGAAGGAGGAGCTGTCCAGGAAGATGGGCGACATCGAGGAGCTGTGTGACATGACGGACCCAGTAACTGTCTTACAAGGACGAGAATCAGACAGAGACGACTATTGTGACGCAGAGACACATGATATAAGGGTCCATGATGTAGGAGATCTGGATGCAGATCTGATCTCAGTGACCTTATACTTAGGCCTAGCTGGGATTGTAACCGGACTAACGAGACGGCGCCGTGTACCGGAGGCTTCAGACACGTTACTGGATGGAAACACAGCTTCAGACATGTTACTGTATGTAAACACGGCAGCAGACATGTTACTGGATGGAAACACAGCTGGTAATTGTGTTTGTGTATCAGAGGATTTGAAAACTGTTTCCTGGTCAGGAATAAATCAGAGACGCCCAGAAACACCAGAGAGATTTCTGGATTCTCAGGTTTTAAGCTCCAGGAGTTTCTCCTCAGGGCGACATTACTGGGAAGTGGAGGGCAGTGAATTAGGGTGGTGGATGGTCGGGATGACCTATCCCAGTATAGAGAGGAGTGGAGGGCAGTCATGGATTGGAGATAATAACAAATCCTGGGGTTTGGGGAGGGGCTGGTTTAATAATCAGTATTCAGTGAGACATGACAGTAAAGGAATCCTGTTACCTCACCCCCCTTCCTGTCGTAGATTCGGGATATTCCTGGACTATGAGGCCGGACGTTTGTCCTTTTATGAGCTGTGTGACCCGATCAGACACTTACACACCTTCACTGCCGCCTTCACCGAGCCGCTCCATGCTGGATTCAGGTTATATGGGAATAATTCCTGGGTGAGAATTTGAGGAATTTTGGGATTTTTTGTCAGTTTAAATGATTTCTAGGAGTGAAAGCTCTTTAACCCTTTCAGTTCTTGCTGGGTTTTGCTAATAATCACATTAATAATAATAATAATTGTATTAAAGTCATAAAGTGATTTTCTGGTTGTGATGAGAATGAAGTGTTTGTCCAAACACAGAAACATGAGCAAGCCACCCCGGGGAGAGAGGGGGTGGGGGGCTATGTGGGATAAAGATACACAATATACACCTCTGTCATGGACTTTACACCCCGGGTGAAGGACATTAAGCCAGGGTGGTTTTCCCTTTACATTTCCCCAATGCATACAGTGTCCCTGGTTTGATGTACTTTTGTTGCTGTGCTTTGTGTAAGACTGGTGTCTATGCTTGCTGGATCCGTTCCCCCCAACACAACTTCACTCCAGAAGGGCACGTGACTTGGTGAAGTGGGTGAAGGGTTAAAAATCACTATTTGTCTGCACTAGACCCAAAATAATGACTAAATAACTCACTACCCCACTTCTCTTAATGAAATACTGTCACTGCAGGTCTTCTCCTAATCTGAAATGAAGGTAACCTTAAACACCCCATTAAATTAAACCCACAAAAACAGTTTAGTAGACAGACCACATCAAACTCAACTTAGTGGATTGTCTAGAAACTAACAAAGCCTCACAGCTACTAGGACAAGTTCTCTCCTGGTAATGTGATTTTTATATCAGACAAAGGCAGAGCTTAATAAAGGGATATTTATTATGACAAGAAAATTGGTCACAGTGCATATACAATATAAAAAGATATTACAAGATTATTTACACTCACAAACAGAAAATAAACAGAATAAAAACAACAGAAATCCCTTTACTGAAATCTCTGCAGGGTTGAAAAACGGCAGTTACCATCACTTGAAGTGACCCCCAGAGTAAGCACATGGACAGATATGTGTCTGAAATTTATACAGTTCTTCTGGTGCTCAGATTTCATGGACAAATAGGACTGTCCAGACCACCCCCTTGACCTCCAGAGCACAGTTCAACTTCCAGGCATACTCCTTACAATCCTTATCTCCCCAACATATTTCATGATACAACTCCCAGAAGAAAGAGCTGCTTTGTGACTTTGATTATTTAATTTAATTATGGCAACTGTAGGCTCCAGCCCAGCTAGGAGGGTGTCCTTTCCCTTCCTGTGATCTCAGAACAAGACTTTCCCACTTTCTCAGTTCAAGGGACTGATTTCCTTTGAGGCTCCTGGATGACAACAGGTTTATCACATTTCGCATCACGGTGAATAAATTAAGTCAGGCATCCACATACCTTCCCCAGTCACTTAGATTCTGTATTTCTGTATTGTTATTAATATTTTATAGATCCCCTTGGTCGTGACAGGGGCACTCTGTGTACTCGGGTATCATTAACACATGTTACTCCCTCAGATCACATGATGCGCATGGTTTAATATACAAACTGGAGGTCACCCAGGGGTTAAAGAACAGGACATCCAGCTGTCAGAGCAGGTAGCCCTCTAGAAGCTTCACAGGGCTCGGCAGTCCTCTATATCTGCAGTGAGAAAAAAGAGGTTTGTGAGGGCCCTGAGGATGAACAACGGCACTAGTGGCCTGCTCTACGGTGGGGCCCATCAGGTCTCACAGGGTTTTTGTTCGATTGTGCCAGTACAGGGATAAATGCTCCATATGCAAATCAGCCTGCTTTCTCCCAGAAAGGGTGACCAGTGCTGATTGCCAAGTACGTCATCCCTGCACGAGAGATGCAGCAACCCCCGATGATCAATTCAGCCTTGTTAGGCCTCGTCAGGAGGGTATAGCTGACACTCCTCTAGGCACCTTGAGCAAGGGGTCCATGTCTGAATTACCCTGTATACTTGTAGTGAAAAAAAAGAGGTTTGTGAGGGTCCTGAGGACGAGCAACAGCACTAGTGACCTGCTCTACGGGGCTGGGATTGTGACCGGAGTAACGAGATGGCGCGGTGTACCGGAGGCTTCAGACATTTTACTGGATGCAAACATGGCTTCAGACATGTTACTGGATGCAAACACGGCTTCAGACATGTTACTGGATGTAAACACGGCTTCAGACATGTTACTGGATGTAAACACAGCTTCAGACATGTTACTTGATGTAAACATGGCTACATACATGTTACTGGATGTAAACATGGCTACAGACATGTTACTGGATGTAAACATGGCTACAGACATATTACTGGATGTAAACACGGCTACAGACATGTTACTGGATGTAAACATGGCTACAGACATGTTACTGGATGTAAACATGGCTACAGACATGTTACTGGATGTAAACATGGCTACAGACATGTTACTGGATGTAAACACGGCTTCAAACATGTCACTGGATGTAAACACGGCTTCAGACATGTCACTGGATGTAAACACGGCTGGTTATTCTGTTTCTGTATCAGAGGATTTAAAAACTGTTACCTGGTCAGGAATAAATCAGAGACGCTCAGAAACACCAGAGAGATTTCCGTATAATCAGATTTTAAGCTCCAAGAGTTTCTCCTCAGGGCGACATTACTGGGAAGTGGAGGTCAGTGAATCAGGGGGGTGGATGGCTGGGATGACCTATCCCAGTATAGAGAGGAGGGGAGAGCAGTCAGTGATTGGATTTAATAACATGTCCTGGGGTTTGTGGAAGTGTGATGATAATTAGGGATGAGCTGTTTGGTTCGATCTGTTCGGAGTTCGCATCGAACATCGACCGTTCGACAGAATTTTGAACTTTTTGGGACGTTTGCCAAAAGTTAGATTTTTTTTAAAAAAAAGTATAAAAAATGCTTAAAAAAATACTAAAACATCTAGAAATAAAGACACTCTTTACTGCAGAATATTATAAGCAATGGTTTATTAGATACTGAATTAAAAACGGGAATATTTTTAACATCGAAGCCTATGGGATAAAACATTCTTGTTACTAAAACATCAGGCAGACACGGCCCTCTAATCAGGCACTGTAGAGGGCAGCCTGCAGGGGCCTCCCAAGGATCCCCTTGAGGAGCATTGAGGAGTATGCAGCTGCCGGATGACAGAGCTGCGACTGTGCGGGCTAGTCACCCGGGTGCATGTGGCAGAGACAGGCGGCGCAGGGATGGAGTCCCTGCACCTGCAGCCACAGCAGACCCCCCCACAACCGGGATCCAGGGAGCCCCCACTGACCACCAGGTTAAGGTAAGGCAACGCATTTCTAAAAAAAATAAAATCCGAGGACATTTTTAAATGTCCCCGGGAACATAAAATAAAACTTTTTTTTCTTTTATCTACCTGGCTGAATGTATTTAATTATATATATTAGATACATTCAGCCAGGTAGAGGGGGGTGGCATGTGGGCTGCGCGGGGTCTCAGGCAGTGGTTTGGTTTTTTGTGTGTATATTTTTAGCAAATTTATAGGGGAAGGTAAGGGCAGGTATGATATATAAATTTATATATATAGAAAGATATATATCTATATTCTTATAAATATATATATCCAGACTTGTATTACACACACATTTTGGCAACTAATCCCCCCCCATTTGGCTGATCCCTCCAGAAGAAATATTGAACCCGAAAGAGCAGAGAATAACATATATATATTCTCTGCTCTGTCGGGTTCAACATTTCTTCTGGAGGGATCAGCCAAATGGGGGGGCGCGTTTAGTTGAGATTGTCCACATGCCACCCCCATGTGCGTATTTGTATATATGGTCTGAGGTCTGTGGGTGGGTGTATATATATATCTGAGTGTTGATATATACGTATATATAGGTCTGCGTGTTGATATATACGTATATGTCTGTGTGTGGTATCAATGCATCCCTACTCTATACACAGCGCTCTGTGTCCCTATAATATATATGATCAGGGGTTACCTTTTTTATATTTTTATGCTATTCCTATTAAATTAATAGTAATTTTTGATGTATTTTATTCAGTAGAAACTTTTTTGCCTATATAACATGTGCTTTGTGAAAATAAAACGGTTTTGTGTGTACATTTTAATTTCCTGTCCAGTGCGGTGAGAAGAAAACGTAATGCAGTGTAGACACGCTGCGAGGCGGAGCGGAGTGAAGTCAAGCCTGCAAAATGTTTGCTTCTCTTCGCTATGCTGTGCGTCGCTACATGCTCAGTGTGTCTCAGCCTTTATTCCCGCATCGCTAGCTTACCGAATCAGTTTGTATACTTGTTACTGACCCTGCTTGTTCTGAGGACCCGATCTGTTGCCGACTTTGCATGCCATTTGACTATTCTCTCTGTGTATTCCCTGCCTGTTCTGTTTGCTTCCTGTTGCTATTGGTGTGCGCCGATTCTCACCATATACAGTAGTGCAGTACAAGTGCCTAAACATTGCTGACCCGGTTTTGTTATAGCTGCTGATGTAACTGAATAGATCAGGGATCTCTTCTGCATTACCAAAACCTCCACCACTGCACTCTTCCACAATACCACAGAGGGGTTACTTACGGTGTGAAGGCACTTGCTGCCACCAAAGGCACAATATTTGGGTGCACTGCCACTGACGCCTATACCAGATTCATATAATTTTAATATTTGACCGCAGGGTCCAACCCTGCACTCTTCCACAATACCACAGAGGGGTTACGGTGTGACGGCACTGTTGCCGACACTAAAGGCCCAATTTTAAAGCACCTATTGTTACTTTCATCCATAGCCTGCATAAGTTGCACCATAATTTAGCCAAAAAATCACTAAACTTGTTCTGCGTGTCCTAAAATGTCTCTTCTTTTCATACAGACTGCCTCCCCAAGCAGTTGTTTATGAATAGATTAAAGGAAAACCCTTTACCGTCATTTGAAATGTCATTTTTTGCTTTTAAATGTTTCTATGCATCCTAAAAATCTGCCACTTCACGGGCAGGTTATGGGGACCTCCTAGGCACAATATTTGAAGGAATTTTTTGTTTTTATTCTTAACCTTTATTTCATAGAAAACTCACTGTTCCTTTAAAAACTTTTTTTTTTTACTTTTTGCCCTTGTTTCCTGTCCCCAGGGCACTACCCGGACCTCATACACCTTTTATAGCAAATATCTACCATATATGCCCTCTTGGAGGGCACTCTAAAATTCGAACTTTCGAGTCCCATTGACTTGCATTGAGTTCGGTTTGTGTTTGAGTTCGATCTCGAACTTTTGAAATTGTTCGAGTTCAAATGCGAACCGAACACGGGGGTGTTCGGCTCACCACTAATGATAATCATTATTCAGTGACACACGACAGTAATGTCATCCAGTTCCCTCACCCCTCTTACTCTCATAGATTTGGGATAGTCCTGGACTATGAGGCCGGACGTATGTCCTCCTATGAGCTGTGTGACCCGATCAGACACTTACACACCTGCACTGCTGCCTTCACCGAGCCGCTGCATGCTGGATTCTGGGTATATGGGGATAATTCCTGGGTGAGAGTTTGAGGAATTTTGGGATTTTATGTCAGTTTAAATGATTTCTATGAGAGAAAACTCTTTAACACTTTCCTTCTTGGGTTTAGTTGTAATAATCACATATTAATAACAATAATTGTATAAAAGCCATAAACTGATTTTCTGGTTGTGATGAGAATGGAGTGTTTGTCCAGACACAGAATCATGAGTGACCCGGGGAGAGAGGGGGGTGGGGATACGGGGGATAAAGATACTCAATATACACCTCACTGGGTGCCAATGTGGGCTTTATTCACTAAATAATACACTGTGATGCATCAGCGTGGGATTGTAGAGAGAAATAGGCGAGTGGAGGAATTTACACATTTTCTGATTCCCTTCCCAGTGGGAGCAGTAACAGTGATATAGAAAGGGTAGTAGATACATGTGTTGCACATATCCTGAAAGTATGGTCAATAATCCCAATGTGCGAAGGGAGCGGGCTGGGTGAAACCAGAAGTGCTTTTATTTAAATGTTTTCTGCAACACAAACAAAGCATGACTTCAGTTCTGGTAGGATTTGTACTTTGATATTTGGGTTCTTATACATTAGTACACATTTAGATATATAATAGTAACATTCACCTATGCAGGACTAACATTCTTATAGAAAACAATTAAAGATGTACAGATATATAATTACTCAATGTACATTATAGTATGCTAATTGTGCAATATAATCAATACAATATAATCTAATCACATGAGATCCTATAGTCATCACATTCCCTGTATGCTGGTGCTATGACACCTCAGCACAACCCACTGACATCTGTATACTGTCTTATCTAATTACTCAAATAAAGTTCAGTTCAGGTTGCTACCACCCACCTTCGAACTGCCACTGAAAAGTCCTCACTACAAGGACATAACACAATATCAAGAACCAGGTTGCAGGTTGAAACGTTGTTCTGCTATGCTGATGGAATAAAGCCAGAATTTAATGCCATCTGCTGGAGTATTTTTTTCTTGACATTATCTAATTACTCAGCAGCCTTGTCTAATTACAGGGATGTGAATTGAATCACTTTTGCCCTGTTTATAACCCTGAATATGCTCCCTCTTACCTGCAACACAAACAAAGCATGGCTTCAGTTCTGGTAGGATTTAAACTTTGATTATTTGCTTCTAACAGAAACTAAAATCATGCTTTTTGGTTCCCTCCTGCTAAGGGAAACATTTTACATGAACATGTGCTCATCATTCAGGCTTTTCACTCTGCTGCCATCTACTGGTGGTTTAATAGAAATGCCATTAATTTACTTTATCAGAGATTTATTTTAATGGGGTACCTGATTTTGACATACCTTACACATGGAATTGTCTTCCAGTGGGAACAGTAACAGTGATATAGAAAGGATAGCAGATGCATGGAATAACCTCCCAGTGGGGGCAGTAACAGTTATATAGAAAGGGTAGCAGATACATGGAATAATTTCCCAGTGGGGCAGTAACAGTGATATAGAGAGGGTAGTAGATACATGGAATAGCCCCCCAGTGGGGGCAGTAACAGTGATATAGAGAGGGTAATAGATACATGGAATAGCCTCCCAGTGGGAGCAGTAACAGTGATATAGAAAGGGTAGTAGATACATGGAATAGCCTCCCAGTGGGGGCAGTAACAGTGATATAAAAAGGGTAGTAGATACATGGAATAGCCTCCCAGTGGGGGCAGTAAGAGTGATATAGAAAGGGTAGTCCATACATTGAATAGCCTCCCAGTGGGGGCAGTAACAGTGATATAGAAAGGGTAGTAGATACATGGAATAGCCTCCCAGTGGGGGCAGTAACAGTGATATAGAAAGGGTAGTAGATACATGGAATAGTCTCTCATTGGGGACAGTAACAGTGATAAAGAAAGGGTAGTAGATACATGGAATAGCCTCCAAGTGGGGCAGTAACTAGGGATGCACCGATACCATTTTTTTAGGACTGAGTACAAGTTCCGATACTTTTTAAAAGTACTCACCGATACAGAGTACCAATACTTTTAATTAATGTCATGTGACCACATTTCAAGAAGAAAAGACCCCCAGCTAACACATTGCCTCCAGCTCAGTGCCCCAGCTCATAGTGCACCCTGCTCATGTTTGCCTCCAGCTCATATTGCCCCCACGCTCACCCTGTCAGGCTCCTCCGGCGTCTTCTGTCTTCGATCGGCCGCACGCAGAGGTTCTAGCCCGGCCACTCGGTGAGAACCACTTGCACAGCCTCACGTGACTACGACTGTGCACGTGGTTCTCAACGAGCTGCTGGTCTACAACCTCTGCATGCAGCCGCTCGAAGACAGAAGACGCCGGAGGAGCCTGACAGCGCCTAACATTGCGTTTGGCGCCAACTAAGCCAGCCCAGCGCTGGCTTCCGGTATCAGTTTAGGTATCGGGGCCCCTGCACGTGTACCAAGTAGTTGTGCAGGTCCCGGTATCGACACCGATACTGATACTAGTATCGGTATTGGTGCATCCATAGCAGTAACAATGATATAGAAAGGGTAGTAGATACATGGTATAGCCTTCCAGTGGGGGCAGTAACCGTGATATAGAAAGGGTAGTAGATGCATGGAATAGCCTCCTAGTGGGGGCAGCAACAGTGATATAGAGAGGGTAGTAGATACTGTCCCCACTGGGAGGCTATTCCATGTATCTACTACCCTCTCTATATCACTGTTGCTGCCCCCACTAGGAGGCTATTCCATGTATCTACTACCCTTTCTATATCACGGTTACTGCCCCCACTGGAAGGCTATTCCATGTAACAGTGATATAGAAAGGGTAGTAGATACTGTCCCCACTGGGAGGCTATTCCATGTATCTACTACCCTTTCTATATCACTGTTACATGGAATAGCCCTCCAGTGGGGGCAGTAACCGTGATATAGAAAGGGTAGTAGATACAAGGAATAACCTCCTAGTCGGGGCAGTAAAAGTGATATAGAAAGGACTCGCAGAGGGGAGCGGCAGAGACAGAGAGGTGCATGAGGTGAATTAGCCTCCCAGTGGGGACAGTAACAGTGATATAGAAAGGGTAGTAGATACATGGAATAGCCTCCCAATGGGGGAAGTAACAGTGATATAAAAAGGGTAGTAGATACATGGAATAGCCTCCTAGTGGGGGCAGCAACAGTGATATAGAGAGGGTAGTAGATACATGGAATAGCCTCCCAGTGGGGACAGTAACAGTGATATAGAAAGGGTAGTAGATACAAGGAATACCCTCCCATTGGGGGCAGTAACAGTGATCTAGAAAGGGTAGTAGATACATGGAATAGCCTCCCAGTGGGGGCAGTAACAGTGATATAGAAAGGGTAGTAGATACATGGAATAGCCTCCTAGTGGGGGGCAGTAAAAGTGATATAGAAAGGGTAGTATATACATGGAAGAGCCTCCCAGTGGGAGCAGAGACAGTGATATAGAAAAGGTAGTAGTTACATGGAATAGCCTCCCAGTGGGGACACTAGCAGTGATATAAAAAGGGTAGTAGATACATGGAATAGTCTACCAGTGGGGGCAGTAAACTGTGCTGGCCAAATTCTGATGTGGAAATATATCTGTATACTGATTGGCTATTATATCACATACCTGTTTGGGGTAGAAATGAAACCCTGTCTATGACAAACGCTCCTATTGCATGTTTGAAATCTAATAAATTGGTCTGTCTAACAAAGAAAAAGTCAGACATGATGAAAGCTGTACATTGTGTGTAGTTGATATTAATGTCCCTGCTATAGCGTAAGCGCGCGTCTTTCTTTAGATTTTCCTATTTGAGAAGGAACTTGCAGATGTTTATTGGAATTCCAATTATGGTAATTATAAATAGGAAAACTGATTTTGTTTGTTTAAAGTTATTTTTTAACAGTTGATGTTCTGAAGTGGGGTCTGCAATTCAGATGTTTGAGTGATTTATTGCTTTATATTTGCTTGTTCAGATCATGAACCTTAATGCCTTCCTGGTTATATTTAGTTTTTGTTTTGGCTGTGAGAGCATGTGTGTATTTTTGTTGCAGAAAAGTTTTATGGACGTTCTATTTGTTTGTCCTGGGTAAAAACAAAAAAAATAGTTTGAGCAGTATAGCTCACGTGTGTATTGCAGTAATGAAAAAAAAATCATTTGAGCAGTGTGGCTCACGTGTGTATTGTTATTTAACTCGCCCATTGTGCTGAGTATTTTTTTATTATGTGTCTGTCTGTCTCTGTCTATCTGTCTGTCTGTATTGTAGCTCCATTTTGTTTTGGAGTTCTGACTCCTCCATGCCTGCTTGTAATTTTGAGTATTTTATTTTATTTATTTATTTTAATTGATTAGATCTGCAAGTATTAGACCTGTCCAGTTTGTTCTCATATAACAAAATGGCTTTGTCTCCCATTGAGAGCCACTCCCTTTTGCGCTGTTGCCATTTCTTTTGCGCTGTTTGCTCGCACCACTGTCTGGTTTCTGTATTATTTTTGCTAATTTGTTATTGCTGATATTTTCTATATGATTTGATAATGTTTGTTTTTTCTCAGATATTCTGTTTTTGTATTTTATTACTGGTCACTGCTTCTAACTAATACTTGATATCCTTCATCGTTCATGTTTTATATTTTATTACACTGTACAGCTGTCTGTGTTTTAAGTAGCTTAAAGCTGTGTGTCTGCTTCACCCAGCTTCTCTAAGTTTTTTTTTTAAATGGCAGCAGTTTTTTTCTCTCTGTTCAATTATTTATTTATTTATATTATTTATAAAGGGTTTTACCAGGAAGGATACATTGAGATTTCTCTCGTTTTCAAGTATGTCCCGGGTTCAGCAGCATTAAATTGTTACAGTCTTACAGAAATACCAAGTAATAAAATGCAAAATATTAAAAATAGCACAAATATACAGATTAACAGAAAATAAATATAGCCACTATCAGGGTAATGCAAAGAGATCCGAATTGCTTGAGAAAGGTAACCGAACGCTGAAAATCAGCGTTCGGTTACCTTTCTTGGCCATTTGGCTATCTAGAGAGCAGACAATTCGCCAAATCCTGGCGAATTACCTGCACATTCGGATACGGTGCCTTTTCGGTGCCTGTTCGAGGGCAGCGAAATCCCCATGAAAAAGCACTGCTTCGGCTATTCAGAGAGCACAAACCAGCAGTGAAAGGTTCCCGAATTGCCCTGCCATTCGGTGGTTTCATGCGGCAGATTTATTCAGGCGAATCCCATAGGCTTCAATGTTAAAAATATTCCCGTTTTAAATCAATCTCTAATGAACCATTCATTATAAAATTCTGCAGTAAAGAGTCTCTTTATTTATAGATTTTTTAGGATATTTTAAGCATTTTTCTGGAATTTGTTTTTTTAAGTTTACTTATTTTTTCTGTAACAGCCCTTTTTATTATCATTCCCTGGACCTCGTATGTAAATTTCAGACATTTTCGCTCAGTAGTTTCTTTGCAAACAGCGTTTCACTTTTCAAACATTCATGCAAACTGTTTTACTAATTTATTCACTTCACTCGTCTGCGCTGTCGGCTTTTTCTGGCGGCTTCGCTGCCTGTGATCGGCTCCTGCTCGGTTTTTCGGTGGTTTTCGGTGGGTTAATCCAGATGTTTTTGCAGGTTTTCGGTGTGCATTCGCTGGGTTTTGCGGTTAGTTTTCGTCGGGTTTGCGGCAGCCTTTCCCTGCAATTCGGGGACCCTGTGGTGCTTGCTGAATACACCGCAGGGTCGCCGAAATGGGATCGGCAAAACGAACCGAATTGAAGAGAACGAAAAGTCACCGAGCGTGCAGTGACTTTTCGATTCTCTTTGAATTGTCCTGTATGTTACATGTTTACAGTTACATGTTTATCTTCCTTATCTCTCTTTTGTGAGCGCTCTTGGCAGTTGACAGCAGGATCTAAACCAAATGTGAGGTTTTTTTTTGTTTTGAAGGCAAGTTGGTTGATCTGTTAGGATATTAAAATGGAATATGTAGTAGTCAATTTGATGTAAATTGAAAGATGTATTTAGCTGTGAGTTCTGGAATGTGTCTTGTTTTCATATTATAATGGGATTTGTTTGTGTGCTGTGAGTATCTATTAGGGATAATTAGACAGTATATAACAAATAACACATATCTAATGCCCTATATACTGTAAATATATAATAGTAATTACATTTTAGCGCTCTGTTATTGCTTTATAAAACTATAACTGTTTTGCATCTATTTATGATGTAAGGCTATAGCACTAACATAAATATACATGTTTATACCCTGTAATATACATATTACATAGAAATCATGTAACAGATCTTATCTAGTGTAATTGTATAATAAATAACTGAAATAATTCCCAGATTTTATTCAAAGCAATTGTATGAGACGAACGCAATTTGAGCGCACTCTGCGAACGTTCAGAATGGATGTAGAACAAACAAGGGAATTATGGGAACTAAATTTAATATACAAATTGATACATGATATAACAAGCTATTTTGTGCGTCAATGTGCTGGGTGTCGCAGTTAGGGATGAGCCGAACACCCGAGTTCGGTTCGGATTCGAACTCTTTCAAAAGTTCGAACTCGAACCGAACTCAATGTGCGATTTTTAAAGTGCCCTTCAGGACCCCATATATGCTAGATATTTGCCATAAAAATTTATGGGGGTCCGGGTAGTGCCCTGGGGACAGGAAACAAGGACAAAAAGTTAAAAAAAAACAAGTTTTTAACCCCTTCACTGCTGACGACGTGTGGGATACGTCCTCAGTTACTCCCGCTGTATGCTGAGGAGGTGTCACGGATGGCTCTGTTCTGGGGTACCTGGCAGCAGATTCCTCGCTGCTCGCTGGCCAGGCGCCGAATAATAACGCCACCGGGTGCGCTCACGTGGGACGCCGGGGGGCGGAGCCTGGCGTTATGACGCGGACCCGCCGGGTTTAAAACCCGGCTTCACTAGTTTGCCGGTGCCCTGACGTGGTATTCACTTCCCGCAGAGCTCTTGTGTTTTTGGCTAATATTTATATCTGTGTATGACTCCTGGCATTGGCAAACGAACCATTCTGTGTATGACTCCTGGCATTGGCAAACGAACCCTTCTGTGTATGACTCCTGGCATTGGCAAACGAACCATTCTGTGTATGACTCCTGGCATTGGCAAACGAACCATTCTGTGTATGACTCCTGGCATTGGCAAACGAACCATTCTGTGTATGACCCCTGGCATTGGCAAACGAACCATTCTGTGTACGACCCCTGGCATTGGCGAACGAACCACCCTGTGTATAACCCCTGGTATTGGCATTTACTCTTCTCACGGTTCTGCTCTTAACTTTGGTACGAGGTCAGTCTATGTGGCACCCTAAGCACACATCAGGCTACCTCTGATATTACTAAGGTCCTAGGGAGAACGAGTACTCTATTCTGTACCTCTGTCTGGTGTTTACCCTTGCTTGTCTATTGTCTGGTTCATTATCTATCTAGTTGTGCCGACCATTCAAGGATCGGAAGGGTAGAGAGCGGTCTACGTAAAGGGACCACTATCTTGGTATTCAGGGGGATTCGTGACATTACGTCAGGGCCAATGGATCCCGCAGACCTCTCTAACCAGTTGGCACGTATCGCAGCCAGACAAGAGGAGCAGGACCATAGGATGGACCAGATTTCTCTCGCTCTACAAACCCTGTTAAATCGGTCCAATACTGGTACCACAAACCCTCCAGACCCAGTATTGCCTAGAGTCAGTTCGGTCTCTCCTGAAAGACATAGGCTTAGTATGAAGGCACCCTTACGCTATGATGGTACACCAAGCTTATGCCGGGGTTTTCTGACCCAACTCGAGATCTTGTTTGAGAACAACCCAGGGTCTTGTATATCTGATAAAGCCAAAGTAGGCTATCTGATTAATCATTTAACAGAAAAAGCTTTATTATGGGCTACGCCGTTGTGGGAAAATAAGAAACCCATCATCTATGACTATGAGGGTTTTACCTCTGAGTTAAAACGTACCTTTGATCCCTCTAGAAGGGCTACCAATGCGGGTAGGTCCTTGTTTCACATTAAACAAGGTAATAGGAGGGTCTCCGACTATGCCATAGAGTTTAAGACTTTGACGTCAGAGGTGCTTTGGCCGAACGACGTTTTAACCTTAGCCTTTACCGAAGGCCTGAACGAGGCTTTTATGTTTGAGCTGGCTCCCTTAAAATTACCAGAAAATCTGGACCATTTGATTGACTTTTGCATAGCCATGGACGATCAAATTAGGGAAAGGAGACACCCCAGAGACAGACCCAGAAGGGTCTTGCCTCCTTTACCCTTATTACCCAGACACACCAGTACGTCAGGTAACCCGGAGAACGCAAAAACAGATATGCCAGTCGTTGAACCTATGCAAATAGGAAAAACGGGTATTTCGGAGGCTGAAAGAGCTCACAGAAGAGAAAAGGGGCTCTGCTTCTATTGTGCAGGGGCTGATCATTTCCGCCTTCAATGTCCTCAGAGACCCAGGGTTAACAGGGGGGAGAGTGGCAAATCGGGTCAAAGAACAGCCAATACCCAGGTTATCGGTTCTCTTTATGCCTCCTTTGTGGATAGTGAAAAAAAAATCCAGGATTCTGTTACCGATCTCCCTAACCTGGGAGGGGGTTCACCTCAAGACTGAGGCGTTCTTAGACTCTGGGGCCTCAGGTAATTTCATGGATAAATATTTTGCTGCCAAAAACCTCTTACCTCTGGTTCTCAAGGAAAAACCTCTAATGGTGGAGGCCATAGATGGTAAACCCCTGTCATGTCCACATATCACTCACGACACTGTCGATGTATGTATGAAAACAGGAGTTTTACACCAGGAAACGATAAGATTTCAAATTATTGAATCTCCCTCATGTCCTGTCGTTCTTGGGTTTCCATGGTTAACAGAGCACAACCCGGTTATTGATTGGGTCCAGAGAGACATAAAATGTTGGGGTCCTAATTGTCAGTCTAATTGCCTAGGCAGGGTCAATGTGATTGGTAGCCTCAATATTGCCACAGCCCCTCCTTTATCCACAGAGGTCCCTGAATGTTATCTGGCATTAAAGGAGGTGTTCTCTAAAGCCAGGACTGAGGTCCTACCACACATCGTCCATATGACTGTGCTATTGATTTACTCCCCGGTACGATGCCTCCTAGGGACATGTATACCCTTTGTCACAAAAAGAAAACGACATTATGGAGGAATACATAAGGGAGAATCTAGAGCGAGGATTCATTAGACGGTCCTCCTCTCCAGCAGGAGCAGGTTTCTTTTTTGTCTCCAAAAAAGAGGGAGATCTGCGACCTTGCATCGATTATAGAGGTTTGAATAGGATAACTATAAGAAATGCATATCCCATACCTCTCATAACAGAATTGTTCGACCGATTAAAAGGGGCCCGTATATATACGAAGCTCGATTTACGCGGAGCTTACAACCTGGTTAGGGTTAAAAAGGAGATGAATGGAAAACGGCTTTTAATACACGTAGCGGGCATTATGAATACCTGGTGATGCCCTTTGGATTATGTAATGCGCCAGCCGTTTTTCAGGACCTCATAAATGACACCCTAAGGGATTTTCTGCAAGAATTCGTCATAGTATATCTGGATGACATCCTGATATACTCTCCTGATGTGGACACTCATCACGCCCACGTGAAACAAGTATTGAAAAAACTATTGAAGGCTGGATTGTATTGTAAACTAGAAAAATGTCTATTCGACATAGTAACAGTGCATTTCCTTGGTTATATAATAACCCCTGAGGGTTTTCAAATGGACCCTAAAAAACTCTCAGCAATTCTTGACTGGCCTCTACCCCAAGGGCTTAAAGCCATCCAGAGGTTTCTGGGGTTTACTAACTACTATCGGAGATTCATTAAAGACTTTTCAGCCTTGGTAGCTCCCCTCACGGCTTTGACAAAGAAAGGGGTGGGAAATCAGAAATGGACACCTCAAGCCACTCAAGCCTTTGAGGCACTTAAACAAGCATTCACTACTGCCCCTGTTCTCCGACATCCAGATCCGGCTCTGCCTTTCCAAGTAGAGGTTGCCTCCGAACTAGGTCTTGGTGCAGTCTTGTCCCAAGGGAGGCACCCGACAAACCCTTGCATCCATGCGGCTTCTATTCTCGGAAATTGTCCCCGGCAGAGAAGAACTATGACATTGGAAATAGAGAGTTGTTAGCAGTCATCTCGGCCTTGGCAGAATGGAGATACTTATTGGAGGGGTCTAGGGACCCCATCGTTATCATAACCGATCATAAGAATCTCACGTACATTGGAGATGCTAAACGTTTAAATTCCAGACAAGCGAGATGGTCATTGTTTCTTTCAAGTTTTAATTTCGTGCTTACCTATAGACCTGGGTCCAGAAACATTAAAGCAGACGCCTTATCGAGACAGTATGAATCTTATGAACATAATATCCAAGATCAGCATCCCATTGTACCCCAGGAAAGGATTATAGCCTCTACCACAATTAGTGTCTCGTCTCCTCTAGTGAAAAGGTTGCAGACCGTCCAGGGTGCAGCTCCTGGGGGAAACCTCCCGCGAAACTCTTTGTACCTGAGAACGAAAGAGAGGAAGTACTTAACGTTTATCATGACAATAAAACCTCTGGGCATATGGGTATCACCAAAACAGTGGCTAGTATCAGTAAACTCCTCTGGTGGCCCACGTTGCGCCGAGACGTTAAAGATTACATAGCTGTGTGCGAGGTGTGCACAAGACATAAAAGTCCCAAAACAGCACCCATTGGTTTACTCCAGCCTTTGCCGATCCCCGAACGCCCATGGTCGCATGTAGCCATGGATTTTATAGTAGATTTACCTGAGTCAAGAGGGAATACAGTTATACTTACGGTCATAGATCGATTCTCCAAGATGGGTCACTATGTGCCTCTTCGGAAACTACCTTCGGCAGCCGAACTGGTGCCCATATTCATTTCCAACGTGGTTCGCATACACGGTGTTCCTCTGGAGATTGTCTCTGATAGGGGGACACACAATTCGTCTCCAGATTCTGGAAAGGGTTTTGTAAGAATGTGGGGATAGACTTATCCTTCTCTTCGGCCTATCACCCCCAGACCAACGGAGCAGCAGAACGAGCCAACCAAAATAGAGAAATATCTCAGGTGCTTTATATCAGAACAACAAAATAACTGGTCAGACCTGTTACCATGGGCAGAGTATGCTTTGAACAGTGCAGTGAGTGAATCCACAGGACATTCCCCTTTCTTCACTGTTTATGGTTTTGATCCTCCCGTGCTCCCCGCTACGTTTCCTGATACCACGATTCCTGCTTTGGATGAGCATTTGGCATCATTGAAAGAGACTTGGGAGAGAGTCAAACGGGCACTGGAAGAGAGTAGTGCCATCCAGAAAACCAAGGCCGACAGACACAGGAGGCAGGCACCCGTGTATCAAGTTGGGGACAGGGTTTGGCTTTCTTCACGGAATATCAAGCTCTTAGTGCCTTCCATGAAGTTGGCACCTAGATATATCGGCCCCTATAAGATTCTGCGGCGACTCAACCCTGTCTCCTATGCTTTGGCGTTACCCCCCCATATCAGGATACACAATGTGTTCCACGTGAGCCTTTTGAAACCGTTGTTATGTAACCGGTACACCAAGGTCCGTGCTCTACCTCCTCCGGTCTCTGTGGAGGGCCAGGAGGAGTACGAGGTTGAGGCCATTCTGGATGCCAGAAAGTCTAGGGGGTCCTTACAGTACTTGGTCGATTGGGTGGGTTACGGTCCAGAGGATCGTTCTTGGATTCCGGCTGCAGAGGTCCATGCCCCTCGGTTGGTGAAGGCCTTCTATTTGGCGCACCCCCGTGCCCCTGGGGGTCGTCCAGTGGCCGCCCGTGGAGGGGGGGTTCTGTCACGGATGGCTCTGTTCTGGGGCACCTGGCAGCAGATTCCTCGCTGCTCGCTGGCCAGGCGCCGAATAATAACGCCACCGGGTGCGCTCACGTGGGACGCCGGGGGGCGGAGCCTGGCGTTATGATGCGGACCCGCCGGGTTTAAAACCCGGCTTCACTAGTTCGCCGGTGCCCTGACGTGGTATTCACTTCCCGCAGAGCTCTTGTGTTTTTGGCTAATATTTATATCTGTGTATGACTCCTGGCATTGGCAAATGAACCATTCTGTGTATGACTCCTGGCATTGGCAAACGAACCCTTCTGTGTATGACTCCTGGCATTGGCAAACGACCATTCTGTGTATGACTCCTGGCATTGGCAAACGAACCATTCTGTGTATGACCCCTGGCATTGGCAAACGAACCATTCTGTGTACGACCCCTGGCATTGGCGAACGAACCACCCTGTGTATAACCCCTGGTATTGGCATTTACTCTTCTCACGGTTCTGCTCTTAACTTTGGTACCGAGGTCAGTCTATGTGGCACCCTAAGCACACATCAGGCTACCTCTGATATTACTAAGGTCCTAGGAGAACGAGTACTCTATTCTGTACCTCTGTCTGGTGTTTACCCTTGCTTGTCTATTGTCTGGTTCATTATCTATCTAGTTGTGCCGACCATTCAAGGATCGGAAGGGTAGAGAGCGGTCTACGTAAAGGGACCACTATCTTGGTATTCAGGGGGATTCATGACAGGAGGACATGTCCGACACATCATCAGCTTTGCGGGACCCCCGGCGGAGATACTCACCTCTCTGTCCAGGGTCCCGCAGCGTTCTGACTTCAGGGTCCTCAGACGCTGAAGTTAAGCTCCTCCTGACGTAAATGACATCACGCCATGCGCGATGACGTCATTTCCAAGCGACCCCCCGGCAATGCCGGGAGATCACCTGGAAGGGAGGATCTGTTCGGATCCCTCTCCCTCCCGATCAGGAGGTCCCACAAAAAAAAGCCAGGCACCGCTTAAAAGGGGAGAGTCTCCCCTTTTAAGCAGTGCTTGGCTTTAACCCCTTAGGCACCAGGTCGCACTTCCGCATCTTGCAGCGCCGAAGAGTGGCCTAGCTCCGGTGGGGGCCGCCATCTTGGTGTCATGGGAACCATGCAAGGATTGTAGGTGTGAGCCTAATGTGCAGTGAGCCATGAAGTATGCTGGTTAAGGGGTTTCAAACAAGATATTTATTATAAACAAAACAGCAGAAATAAATGAATAGCTTCGCTGAGCAGAAAATACTGAACTGAAATGATAAAGTCCAGAGCAAGGTATCAGATATAGGGTGAGCCAGTCTCGTAGTCAGGTATCAAGCAGTAATCGTGGGGTACAGAGAACAGAATATCCAAAGTCCATAGCCAGAGGTCACACGTGAATTCAATATGGGAACTGAGTAGCAAAACAAATGGGTTTACCGGTAGAGTAGGGGTAGTCCAAAAGGATCATAAATCGGGTACAGATGAAGGTCCAGAGGGAAACAGATAGGAGGTTCAGAGGATCCAAAAACAAGGAGCTTTACCAAAAACGGGTCAGCCTGGTGCAAGGTTCAGACTTCAATGGGGAAGTGAAGCACATGGGGTGTGACCTCCTTATATACAGGGAAGCTGGGCAGGATGACCTGCAGGTGATGGTCTGATTAGAATACACGAAATCAAAGTCCAGAACTGAGCGTGGGAAAAACAACAAAGTCCTGGAATCTGGATAGAACAAGCAGAAAAAGAAAACAAAAAAGGTGCAGAGGGTCAGGGGGTACAGGCCATGACAGCACCCAGGTGACCATGACATCACCCCCCTCCTGACGGGTGCACTCCGGGCACCTAAGCTGGAACGGGGGGCACAGAGTCCAGATCGTACTTAGAAGCACGTAGGGCCCGCTCAAAATGTTCAGGTCGGTTTAGCGGACCAACGTGCCAGTAGCGGCCCAGAAAGAGTTCCAAGAAGCCATCAACTGGAGTCAGACGAGACATCGAGGTTTCTCCAGAGTTCAGGGTAGCGCCTGACCACTTTTAAGTACTCCTCTCGGACCAATACGCCAGAGGGCGTCCTGGAGTAGCCCGTAGGGACAGGTCCCGAGGTAGGGTATTTCGTGCCAGTTTTACTACTCGGATTCCGGAAGTCCTCGTAGAGAGCCGCGAGTACAGCCCTTTCAGATCCAGTATCGCAAACAGAGTCATGGGCACAACTCGGCGGTGAGTCTATAGTTGCAGGGCTCGGGAGGAGTAGTGCCCTCAGTACGGCTTTGCTGGTGACTGAGAGTCTTAGCTCGACGGCGGCGACTACGACCCTTCGGCGGAGACAGCTTGGGGACGACTGCTGGGCTCTGCGGCGGCACCACTGCTGGGCTCTGCGGCGACACCACTGCTGGGCTCTGCGGCGAAACCACTGCTGGGCTCTGCGGCGAAACCACTGCTGGGCTCTGCGGCGAAACCACTGCTGGGCTCTGCGGCGAAACCACTGCTGGGCTCTGCGGCGAAACCACTGCTGGGCTCTGCGGCGAAACCACTGCTGGGCTCTGCGGCGAAACCACTGCTGGGCTCTGCAGCGAAACCACTGCTGGGCTCTGCAGCGAAACCACTGCTGGGCTCTGCGGCGAAACCACTGCTGGGCTCTGCGGCGACACCACTGCTGGGCTCTGCGGCGACACCACTGCTGGGCTCTGCGGCGACACCACTGCTGGGCTCTGCGGCGACACCACTGCTGGGCTCTGCGGCGACACCACTGCTGGGCTCTGCGGCGACACCACTGCTGGGCTCTGCGGCGACACCACTGCTGGGCTCTGCGGCGACACCACTGCTGGGCTCTGCGGCGACTTGGTTACTTAGGCCTGAGAAGGCTCGGGGACAGAGGCCTGAGAAGGCTCGGGGACAGAGGCCTGAGAAAGCTCGGGGACAGAGGCCTGAGAAGGCTCAGGGACAGAGGCCTGAGAAGGCTCGGGGACAGAGGCCTGAGAAGGCTCGGGGACAGAGGCCTGAGATGGCTCAGATACAGAGGCCTGAGATGGCTCAGATACAGAGGCCTGAGATGGCTCAGATACAGAGGCCTGAGATGGCTCAGATACAGAGGCCTGAGATGGCTCAGATACAGAGGCCTGAGATGGCTCAGATACAGAGGCCTGAGATGGCTCAGATACAGAGGCCTGAGAATGCTTGGTGACAGAAGCCTGGGACGGCTTAGGGACAGAAGCCTGAGAAGTGAACGTGGCTCCTATATAGGTGGTTCTCATGCACCCAATGAACCGGCCAGGTTGCCCATGAGGGTGACGTGCAGTCTCTTTAGGGAATTCTTCATCTGAGTCTACAGAACTCCATTCATCAGAAGAGCAATACTCAGAAGCCGATGGGTAACATGAGATACGCCGACTGGAAGGCACTGGAGCGGTAACACAGTTAGCCGTGAGGTGCTGACTTGGAGTGATGGGTGTCATACCGGAGGGTAGGACAGACGCTATCTCCATTGGCACTACGGGGTCAGGCTCTGTAGGTACGCTGGGCTCTTCCTCCATCGGTACGGCTGGAACATATTCTGTGGGCAGGGTGGATTGGAAATCCATACGTTTAATTTGGTGAGAATCTTGCTGCACGGTTTCAGGATTCACTTCCTTAGACACCTCTGTCTTGGGTCTGGATTCGGTGATGGATCTCTCGGGCAAGGACTTGGCAGACAAATATTCTTTCTTGGGCCTGAAGGATGTCGTGTCTCTGAGAGTCGATGTCTTCGGCTTGATGGGCAGTACTTTAGGAGGAATCAAGGGCACTGCCTTGACGGATGCTGGCCTTTTAGGCTTCGAAGCAGACTTGGCAACCAAAGGCTTTTTGGTTGACGCGGATTCAGGTGGGGTGCTAGAAGGTTTGGGGGGGCGCAGAGGACAGGCTGATAAAAGCACAAGTTGTTTGATCTTTCACGCTCCTCCAGGGTTAGGGGTTCTCTGGGCCCCTTTTCAGTAACTGGGACACGCACCTTAGTTGAGATGCCCCTGAAGCCTTTAAGCAGGTCAACAAACAACGTGTCCATTTGCTGCAGGATCTCCTCCATAAACCCCTTCACATACTCCTTTATAGCTTGGCTCACTGCGGGTTCACTGTTTAAAGACTTCCCCATTCTGTCATGGGAACCATGCAAGGATTGTAGGTGTGAGCCTAATGTGCAGTGAGCCATGAAGTATGCTGGTTAAGGGGTTTCAAACAAGATATTTATTATAAACAAAACAGCAGAAATGAAATGAATAGCTTCGCTGAGCAGAAAATACTGAACTGAAATGATAAAGTCCAGAGCAAGGTATCAGATATAGGGTGAGCCAGTCTCGTAGTCAGGTATCAAGCAGTAATCGTGGGGTACAGAGAACAGAATATCCAAAGTCCATAGCCAGAGGTCATACACGTAAATTCAATATGGGAACTGAGTAGTAAAACAAATGGGTTTACCGGTAGAGTAGGGGTAGTCCAAAAGGATCATAAATCGGGTACAGATGAAGGTCCAGAGGGAAACAGATAGGAGGTTCAGAGGATCCAAAAACAAGGAGCTTTACCAAAAACGGGTCAGCCTGGTGCAAGGTTCAGACTTCAATGGGGAAGTGAAGCACATGGGGTGTGACCTCCTTATATACAGGGAAGCTGGGCAGGATGACCTGCAGGTGATGGTCTGATTAGAATACACAAAATCAAAGTCCAGAACTGAGCGTGGGAAAAAACAACAAAGTCCTGGAATCTGGATAGAACAAGCAGAAAAAGAAAACAAAAAAGGTGCAGAGGGTCAGGGGGTACAGGCCATGACAGCACCCGGGTGACCATGACACTTGGATGGCGTTTCCACCCCTGGGTCCCCCCTCACTGCCTGACGTGCTCACGCATAGTAATGTCCACACATGCTGTGATCACACTGTATTGGGAGCCCTCCACACCAGCGCAAAGTCATCGCTCAAAGGGGATGCCGAAATACCCCTAACATACCGTAAAGAATGGAGTGGGACTCCAAACAGCCAGGTGTATAATCTCTTTCTTTATTCGTGGGAAAGCAGTCTAATCCATAAGAAGTGACGTTTCGGCCATGACAGCCTTAATCATACATCACTTCTTATGGATTAGACTGCTTTCCCATGAATAAAGAAAGAGATTATACACCTGGCTGTTTGGAGTCCCACTCCGTTCTTTACGGTACTCACACATAGTGTGATGATGTCAGATAGCCGGGGAACCCCTAGCTGCCCGGGGATTTCCCAAGGAAATCCCCTGGTGGAGATAGGGGGTTCGTTTGAAAATGAATTAATTAATAAATTTTTTAAATTTGTTCATAATGCTAATTGGGGATTTGTGCACATAAATAATTGATAATTATTTTTAGTCAAGAAAATGATGACCGTTGCAAAAGAAAAAGCCAATAAATCTTGTCTTTCTCCCTCTTCTCTCTTCTCCCCCTCTCTTTCTCATGACCACACCTCTTTTCTTCTTTTTTTTTCTTTGTGTCCAAAATTTGCTGAACTTTCATCATGGATTCCTGATTCCTTTAAAGTATTTATTGCTGAACGTCACAAGTTTAAATCCATGTTTTTCTTTACAGCCATAACCATGTAAGTTTAAACTCTGACAGGTTATTAACATTTTTCTCAAGTTTTTTTAATTTAGGTGAAAATTACCCGAGTAACATAGAAACATAGAAACAGAAAAATGTCGGCAGATAAGAACCTTTCGGCCCATCTAGTCTGCCCAATTACATGGATACTTTACCTGGATTTATCTTTTGTTTAGGATAGCCTTATGCCTATCCCATGCCTGCTTAAATTCAATTACTGTTTTGGCCTCTACCACTTCTACTGGAAGCATGCCAATGCACATTGCAGCTGATGCTGATCAAGCTAGATGGAAGATCATTCGATACCAATATCGATATAGCTATTGAAATTGAAGGAAGTTTACTCAAACACACATCATCATTTCACATTGCAATGTTACGTTTCCTTTACCAGATACCAAGATCAATAACAGAGTTTTCAGACACCGGGCAATAAAACATTCTAACAAAAGGAGTTGTATTTCATCTTAAATAATATGAAAGAAGAAGAAACACAGAACCTTGCATCTTTATATTCGGAAGAATTTTCACTGTGCTGTTCCCATAGGGATATTCTACGCCAGATAACTGCATGTTTGCTCTACCTGATGATTACTTCATATTGTATTTTTTTAATGTAATTACAATTCTTATTTTTCAGGAGTAAGTAAATGCCCTGATATATTTATGATGCTGCAGGTGACATTCAATTAAAGCTGGAGTTAGAGTTAGAGTTAATGTATTTAGGAACATAAAATTTAATGCATTTGCATAAATACCTTTCATGACATATCTAGTGTTAAGTGGAATATAGTTTAATTCAGGTCTAAATGATTGTAGGAAAGTTTCAATTCTGTAACATTATAAGTTGCTTTTTATTTTGATTTTATTGGGATTGGTGTGTTTCATAAACACCTGTTTTATTTCAAAACACCAAACAAGAATGGATAAGATATCAAGAATTTTTTTATTAAAATGGGTGGAGTATGCACTTCAGGTATTTCCCTTTTGAGCCAAAGTTGCATAATATATATATATATATATATATTCTCTAATGCAATGAGTCAGAAGTAGTTTGATTTTCTTTTTTTTCTGCGTGAGGCCCATAGGCTTTGCAGGGAAATTTAAAAATGTATTATCTGTGTCTCTTCTTGTGTAAATTAAAAAATTTTTGTTTTCGTGCATTTGAGAGTGATGTATAAGAATGAATGTGTATTTGATTAGAGGGTTACCATATTTTTTATTTCTTTATTTTTGCTAAAACCGTGTCATATCTTCATCATCACAAGAAATCTGACAGTCACTGTGACGGAACGGCCGCCACAGGATTTATTTAGTTTAATTTCATTCTTATTTTGTTATATTTCATTTACCCTTTATTTATAGGAACTAATTTCCTTTGTTAGATTTAATGTAAAACTGTTGCTAGACTTCTAATTAATCATGTTTTTCCCCTGCACTGATCCTGCTAGTTTATGCTCAGTTATATTGTATGGTTTTAAATGTATTGTCAATTGCTCATTTTTTAGTTTTAAATAGACTTATATTTCTTTAGTTAAAATGTGGTTTTTAAAAACCCTACCTGCCACTATAGTCAAATGCTTTCCTTCCTATAGAATGTACAATAGGTTTGTGTAACTTGTGGATTATGCAAAAGTACTTTCTCTGTGTTTATCTGTTATCTGTTTACCCGTTCTGAAAGGCTGGGAGTCACATTGTCTCAGCCACCCACTATCTGATTCCCTTTACAATGGGTTATGTAAATCACTGTATGTGGTCACTGTGAGGTCAAGACTGCATCTGCATACAACCAGTGGACCCAAGTGAAGACTGCAGGCTTCTTTCAGGTCCTCTCCATGGTCTTGGAACCAACCAATCAGAACCTGGGCTATGGCTAGCCGCTGTGCAGAATTCACTCCAGGGGTCTGGGGGCGGGCATGGGAGAGAACAATGGGACTGTACCATATAAAAGGACCGTGTATGTTCTGCTTTTCATAAAACACTCTGATTGATCTACCTATACTGCGTCTCGACGAGTATTTGGGAGGGCATAATCACTGCATCCTTCACTTCCAGACCATCCCGGGACTGCTGCCAATCACTCTCCCACCTCACTAGCTCGCTACCCGGCTAAGCTCTCCAGCAAGACTCGGCGCCGCAGATGGAGCTACCCCTGCAGGGTAGCTGATCCGTTACAGTCACCAAGTTCACAATGACTGCATATCAAACGAATCATGGACATTTTGTGTCAAGGTCAAAGGTCACAGGTAATACGCAACCAGCGCATAGAGACAGCTTGTTCAGGAGTCCCTTTCGGGAGCTCTGATTACAGTCAATGATTATGCGTCTCAAGCTGGGATGTTGCCAAAAGACCAAACCTTGACCTCGCACTTTGGACAAGGACTTCGGTATTAGATTATAAAATATATTTTTTTCTTTAATCTCCTAGATAAGTGTGAGAAAGGATTGGATTTGGGAAAATGAGAATGTATTTCTTGAGAGTGTGTGTGAATGCAGGTGTGTATGCGTTCAGTGTAGTGAAGCTGAACATAAGAAAACAAACAGATATAGATCTGACTCATGTTGATTATTAGATAAATTAACTTTTAAATAGGGATGGGTCGAACACCCCCGTGTTCAGTTCGCATTCGAACTCGAACATTTGAAAAAGTTCGAATTCGAACGCGAACACAATGCAAGTCAATGGGGCTCTAAAGTTTGAAAATTAAGGTCCCCTCCAGAGGGCATATATGCAAGATATTGGTCATAAAAGGTGTATGGGGTCCGGGTACTGCCCTGGGGGACAGGAAACAATGAAAAAAAAGGTTTTTAACACTTTCACTGCTGAGTGCTGAGCCATTTCACCGCTGTGCACTGAGTTCATTTTTACCACTTTTGCTCATGTTTAAACGCAATTTGAAGCCATGGGAAATGTTTGAGCAACAACGAGTGGGAAAAATTCCAATCTTAACGCAAACGTTAACGCTCACTTGTGTGAGCATTAACGTTTGCTGCGGCGTTCACCGCATATTTGTAACGATTCCCCAGAACAGACCTGGTAGGATCCCTGGTAACAGACCTCTAACCCTCCGATCTTTAGGATGGTTGGGACCACTAAACCTAACCTCTAGCAGCCACAAAGGCCAGGGAGACAGCACCAGCAATATACACCACATATATGTTTGTACTGCGCTATAGTGTAAGGCAGGATGGAAGCGCACCAGCAGTAACAAGCAGCGGAATATACCAGACGGGCACAGAGCGAGAGTAGTCGTTAAAACAAAACAGGGTCAACAACGTTTAGGCACTAGTACTGTGCTACTGTATATGGTGAGAATCGGCGCACACCAGTAGCAACAGGAGGCAAACAGAGCAGGCAGGGAGTACACAGAGAGAATAGTCAAATGGCAGGGAAAGTCGGTAACAGATCGGGTCCTCAGAACAAGCAGGGTCAGTAACAAGTATACAAATGGATTCGGTAAGTTAGCGATGCGGGAATGAAACTCCACGGCAAGGCAAGGTGTACATTGCGGCTCCTGATTTAAAGGTCCCGGCGGCTACGCGTCATCACGCCGCGCCCTGCCCCCTGATCACTCACAGCTGTGCCAGGTGCCTCCGGAGCTCCTGGCATTCGGCCAGCTGGCGGCACCATGCGTTCGGGGCCCCCTGATCTCCACCTGGGGCCCTGGATGTCACACGATTACAATCAAAACGCAAACGGGTTAAGTAACGAAATTTGTAAGAAGAAGAATTACTGCAGCATAAGATTCCGCACACTGCCGGGCAGCACCTCTACAGTATGATGCTAGCTTTAACTGGCGCGTGGGAGATGGGAGGCTGCGCTTGTTGGTGGATCCAGGAATCAGGTGAGTATTAGAAAGAAAAAAGATATATTTTATGTTCCCGGGGACATTTAAAAATGTCCTCAGATTTTTTTTTTAAAATGTGTCGCCTTACCTTAGGCTGGTGGTCATTGGGGGCTCCCTGGATCCTGGTTTTGGGCGGGACTGCCGTGGCAACAGGTGCAGTGGCTTCCTTGCTGCTCCGTCTCTGTGCCACATGCACCCGACCGGCCAGCCCACACAGTCGCAGCTCTGTCATCCGGCAGCCGCATGCTCCTCAAGGGGGTCCTTGGGAGGCCCAAACGGTCAGCCCTCTACAGTGCCTGATTAGAGGGCCGCGTCTGCCTGATGTTTTAGCAACAAGGTGTGGGAAATATGTTGAATCCCATAGGCTTCAATGTTAAAAATATTCCCGTTTTAATTCAATATCTAATAAACTGTTGCTTATAATATTCTGCAGTAAAGAGTGTCTTTATTTGTAGAATTTTAAGAATTTTTTAAAACATTTTCAAATTATTTTTTTTTCAAACTTTTTGTGAACGGCCTGAAAAGTTTGCCGTTCACGAACTTTCGAACAGCTGATGTTCGAATCGAACATTGAACAGATTCGAACCGCCAGCCCATCCCTACTTTTAAATTCAAGTTATTATATTTTTCTTGTTCGGCGAAGTACATTTTGGGAAATGGGAGTAAATAGTTATTTAACCACTTCAATGCGGTGGACGCGCTCAGCGCGTCCAACCGCATTGCTACTTGGCTGCGGAGAACGCGCTGAGTGCGTCCTCCCTTTGCAGCCTGCGATCAGCCGGTATTCCGGCTGATCGCTCGGCCCCCCGGGGTGGGCTGACATCATCGATGTCAGCCCAACCTCCGGGACCCCGGCGGGCACGATAGGCGTCATCGCGCATGCGCGATGACGTCTATTTCAGGCAACCCCCGCCATTGCAGGGAGGTGCCTGAATGGGAGGGGGGGAGGTGCGATGGCGCCTGTGATGGCGCCAGAGTGCGATGGCGCCAGTTTTTAAATTAACCCCTTGCTGCCACCTAAAGTGGAGATAGGGGGTTCCAATGAACCCCCTATCTCCCGATCCGTGACAGCTAGGGTTTAATGTTTACTATCATTGGAACGGCCAGAGCGTGGCCTTTTCAATGATACCAAACATGACCATGTAAAAAGTAAAAAAAAAAAAAAAAAAAATGTTTTTTGGTTTTTTTTAGATTTATTAGTGCAATAATATTGTTCCCATTTCAATTATAATGTGAACAATGATGCTGCACTAACGATTTTTTCTATGGGGGGCGTTTGCTAAAAAACACGGAATTTTCCCCAAAAAAAAGTAACGATTCCTCATTTCTAATTTTTTTAACAAGTGCACCCCATAGAAAATATAACCGCAAACGATCGCATTTTAAAATGTGAAAAAACCACTTTACACATTGTAAATTATTGAAAATTCAAATTTTATTGCACTTTTTGTTATAATATACAGACATGACATAACGTATACATATAATAATGACATATTATGAATCTGCACAGTCTGCCGGAAAGAACTATATATATTATGTCTGGGTCATATATTAAAATAAGGCTTCAAAACGCGGTTAAACATGATGAGCAAAACTGGTAAAAATGAGCTCAGCACAGGGGCGGGAAAAGCCTCAGCAGCGAAAGGGTTAATGTCTAGATTAGGCATTTGGCCTAGGCTCCAAGTGTGGTTCACTGGAAGACTGAATCTAGATAGATAAGTGTATTTTATGCTCATAAAGGGCCTCCTTGGGGAATCCCTTTTGTACATCATAAAGGTATTGAGGTATTTTAGGAGTAATTACTAGATTTTTTTCTTCCCCTCTGAGCATTTAGATCGACCTAAAGGTATTAGGAGATGACACTGTGGCCCCAGGTATAATTAGTTTAATTGTCTAGTTTTGGTTTATCTTTTTGAGTAATGACAGGTGATATGTGATCAAAGGAGAGAATTGCTAGATTTTAATTTCCTGTATGAATATAAATATCCTGTAATTCAACTACGATTTTGAAAAGCCTGCTCTAATGCAGACAGGCTGTGGTTTCCACACCTCCTTTTACCCCCCCCCTTTCATGGCACGTGACCCAGGGCTTAGGAATGTTGGAAAAGTGCGTGAAAGTTGGAAGACAGAAAAGGACATCTCTAAACCATATATGGTAATAATAAGTGTCTTTTTGTTAAACTGTGCTGGCCAAATTATGACGTGGAATTACATCTGTATACTGATTGGCTGTTATATTACATTCCTGTTTGGGGTAGAAATGAGAACCCTGTCTATGACGAACGCTCCTATTGGATGTTTGAAATCTAATAAATTGGTCTGCCTAACAAAGAAAAGTCAGACATGATGAAAGCTATACACTGTGTGTAGTTGATTTTAATGTCTCCGCTATAGCGTAAGCGCGCGTCTTTCTTTATATTTTCTTATTTGAGAAGGAACTTGCAGATGTTTATTGGAATTCCAATTATGGTAATTATAAATAAGAAAACTGATTTTGTTTGTTTAAAGTAATTTTTTAACAGGGTCTTCTTTATCTTTTTCAATGCTACTTTATTCCATATAAGTCAACATTTCAATCCGCTCCCCACAGATTTTCTTCAGGACATAATAAAATTACAAACACAAACACTTTATAAAGGAATTCACTTACCACCACCATGCTCCCTGCCCCGTGCCTCCTGCACTCTGATCGCCTTCACCCTATGATGACATCAAGGTGACCCAGACATGTGACCTATCACCACGGTAACTGAAACAGTCTCCAGCATAACAATTGACTATGACCATGTATGGGTTTACTCAGTGATTAACCAACTGTGGTTCACCTGTCCAACTATGGTCACCTAATTTGCTTCAATATACCCATCCATTTCAATGTCTAATTCTCACTCCCACTTACAAAATGATTGAAGGTAAATGTTTCATTGAGTCCTCGGGGTGTATGGTCCCCAGTTGCCTAATCCAAAAAGCTTCCATACGTAGTAATAAATTGCTACGATCACCATCCCTTCAAAGGGAGGGGACATGGTCGATTGCTATAAACTTGAGGACAGTGAGTTGGTGGCCTCTCTCCAAAAAATGCCTGGCCACTGGTTTATCACTTTTACCATCCCTGTATGCTGTCCTTATAGAAGATCGATGCCCACGAAAGTGCTCATGAAGAGATGTGTCTGTCTTACCGATATATAGTTTAACCCACATGTCGGTTTGTAGCAATCGACCATGTCCCCCCCCCGCTTAGAAGGGGTGGTGATCGTAATAATTTATTACTACATAAGGAAGCTTTATGGAGCTGTCACCCGTGAGAAAGGCGTCTCACCGAAATGTTGGGTGTACCTGGTTTCAGCTTTCTCATTTCCCCTGGGGGCTCTTTATGTCTATATAGCGCTTTGTTTGGTGATTGGATATATGAGGTCTTTTCTTATCTTGCAGGTACCATAGAAACATAGAAAAATGTCGGCAGATAAGAACCTTTCGGCCCATCTAGTCTGCCCAATTACATGGATACTTTACCTGGATTTATCTTTTGTTTAGGATAGCCTTATGCCTATCCCATGCCTGCTTAAATTCAATCACAGTTTTGGCCTCTACCACTTCAACTGGAAGACTGTTCCATGTATCCACCACCCTCTCAGTAAAATAATGCTTCCTGATGTTACTTTTAAACCTTTGCCCCTCTAATCTAAGACTATGTCTTCTTGTTTTGCTACTTTGTTTCCTTTTAAATATACTTCCTTCCTCTACCTTGTGGATTCCCTTTACGTATTTAAATGTTTCTATCATATCTCCTCTGTCTCGTCTTTTTTCCAAGCTGTACATGTTAAGATCATTAAGCCTTTCCTGGTAACTTTTCTCCTTCAAGCCGTACACCATTTTAGTAGCCCTTCTCTGAACTCTCTCTAAGGTGTCTATATCCTTCTGGAGATACGGTCTCCAGTACTGCACACAGTACTCCAAGTGAGGTCTCACCAGTGCTCTGTACAGTGGCATGAGCACTTCCCTTTTCCTACTGCTAATACCTCTCCCTACACAACCAAGCATTCTGCCAGCATTTCCTGCTGCTCTATTACATTGACTACTTACCCTTAGATCCTCTGAAATAATAACCCCTAAATCCCAACCCTCAGATGTATCAAATATTCTATATTCAGCCCTTGGGTTTTTACGTCCCACGTGCATTATCTTGCACTTATCCACATTAAAACTCAATTGCCATAGCTCCCACCATTTTTTTAGTTTCCCTAAATCATTTGTCATTTGGCTGATCCCTCCAGGAACGTCAACCCTGTTGCAAATCTTTCTGTCATCAGCTAAAAGACATACTTTACCATTAATACCTTCTGCAATATCACTAATAAAAATATTAAAGAGAATGGGTCCAAGTACTGACCCCTGAGGTACCCCACTGGTAACAAGACCTTGCGCCGAATAAACTCCATTACCACAACCCTCTGTTGTCTGTCACTCAGCCACTGCCTAATCCATTCAACAATATTGGAATCCAAGCTCAAAGATTGCAATTTATTGATAAGCCTTCTATGCGGAACAGTATCAAAAGCCTTACTGAAATCTAAATAAGCAATGTCTACTGCACCACCTGTGTCTATTATTATTGTTACCCAATCAAAAAAATCAATAAGATTAGTTTGGCATGATCTCCCTGAGGTAAACCCATGTTGTTTCTGATCCTGTAATCTATGTGTTTCCTTTTGTTTATACACACTGCCTCTGCAATATATTTGCTTTTCATGGTGATTTAGTGTGAGCTAATCAGTACTCCGCTTTTTCTCTTCTCATATGTATTATAGAATCCTGTGTGACTAATTGTGGATAACAGTGTTAAGTGTATTATATGTATTGGCATATTCATTGCACTTGGTTAAAACTCCAGGTTTTATTTTTTGTTGCTGTAATAAACTTTTTCATTTTTGACTGGTGTGCATCTTACTCTCTATTTCTTGAAGGTAGACATGGTTAGCATCTTCCTGCATGGGTGAAGATGGCAGTGTGGAGATTTCGATTCTTAGCTGTTCAATTTTTGCTGTGAAAATGCACGCTAGGTCTTCGGCTTTGAGGTCAGTGTGAGGAACGGCCACAGCAGGACGGAGAAAAGAGTTGAACGCGGCGAACAGGCGTTTTGGGTTCTGGTAGTGAGTGTGTATGAGGGCTGTAAAATATGACTGCTTGGCTAGAAAGACGGCAGAGCTGTAGGATCGGAGCATATATTTATAGTGAAGAAAGTCGGGGTGGGAGCAGGTCTTTCTCCAATAACGCTCAGCAGTTCTAGAACATCTTTGGCGATCCCGGGCCAACTTGTTGTGCCAGGGGTGCAAGTTTTGTCGTCTCATTGACCAGGGTTTTGACGGCGCCAACTTATCAAGGGTGGAGGAAAAGAGTAGAGTTGTAGCGGGTGATGGCTTCATTAGGACAGGAGAGAGATAGGACAGACGAGAGCGGTACAGATATATCGTCAGAGAATTGCTGTGGATCCAGAGAGTGGAGATTTCTGCGAGTCTTATAAAGTTTGGGTTCAGATGGAGGAACGAGGGGAGAGCTGAGGTCACAAGTCAGAAGATGATGGTCAGAGAGATTATGAGGTGTAATAGTGAGGTCAGAGATAGGGCACGAGTAGGAGAAGATAAGATCCAGAGTATTGCCAGCTGTGTGGGTGGGGGAGTTGGACCACTGAGTAAGGCCAAATGAGGATGTAATGGAGAGAAATCGTGAGGCAGCTGAGCTCTGTAGCGAGTCGACAGGGATGTTAAAATCCCCCAAAATGAGGGATAGAACATCAGAAGGCATGAAATGTGGGAGCCCAGAAGAGAACTGGTCGAGGAAGGGAAGAGGTTGGCCAGGGGGTCGATAGATAACAGCAAGACGAGCGGCGAATACTATGGACCTCAAGAGGAATGTCCTGAAAAGAGCGGGAGAGAGTAAAAACCCCACACAGCCACCTTTTTTGTCACTCAGTCTAGGGGAGTGTGTCAGTTGGAGACCGCCATGTGTTATTGATGCAGGTGCCACAGTATCACATGGAGAGAGCCAGGTTTCAGTTAAAGACAGTAGATGTAGGGAGCAGAAGATGAAGAAGTCGTGGATGGCAGTATATTTCTTCACGTTACACACTGACCTAGCATTCCAGAGTCCCAAGTGGAAGGTGGGAGTGGGGGATGTGTTAATGTCTATGAGGTTGGTTGGGCTTCAAGAGCTGGGGATTAAATGGAAAACTACAGCCCTGGGGGGTCCAGGGTCGGGGGAGACATCCCATGCTGTGAGAAGTGTGAGTGATAAGTACAAGAATATGGAATATGATTTGAAAGTGCATGGAGAGGGTTTGTGTTTATGTGTGGAAGGGGCGAGAGGGCAGAAGTGAATGATAAGTGCCTGAGTGGAGAGAAGAGGGGATGGAAGCAATGAGGGAGCAATAAAAAGGGAGTGTGGTGCAGTCGTGGCATCTTACTGCGATAGCTGCTAGAGGAAGCACCAGGGATCACTGCGGACACCAAGATATGATCACTGCTTGATTTCCTTTAGTACTGGCTGACTCCTCTTCCTCCTGGCAGCTTAAATCGGCTGCCATCCCTGAGGTCGATCAGCACCTGTGACCTGCATCAAAAAGGGGTCTAATTCACCTATGGTCCTATAGGAACACTTCACTGGCCACCAATCAATCAGCCCACTGGGAAAATGCCTGATGATCCTAGTATCAAAGACTTCCTGCATTGAGAGCCACTGGATTGGCTGGAGCCCCCTGTGATCTTATGACCCACTGAGCTGGAAGCGTGTCACATCCTGTAGAGATCAGAGGGAGAGCAGCGCTGGATGTAGGGAAGGTTATAAAGGAGACTAAAGGATTAAGACTGAAGGAAGAAGTGCAGAGAGGGGCAGGAGAAGTTTGTTTTTCCCCTCTGTTTCCTACATCCTCCTGGTTTAACCCTATAGTGTCCCTTCAGATGATTCGTACAGATTGTGTCACTGGAAACAATATAAAGTTTCGGTCATTGTTGTCGGTATTTCTGGTTTTGTTTGTGTTTTATTGATGAGTAAATTAGAGGGATCAGAAGAGGCCGTTGTGTTAAAGTGTAACTGTGTCGCACCACTTTATAACGTGTCATAAATATTATTTGTATAACATAATAAACTCTGCATCTTGTGCAGATCTGAAGTGACAGGGTTAAAGCTGCTCACATACTGCCTGGAATGTACCATAACCCGTCCAACTGCTTTCTGAGAAAGAAAAGAAATTGAGTCTCATTTCTTCCACACCTTTCAGTGATGGCGTCTGTGGATCTGAGAGCCGAGGTGACCTGCTCCATCTGTACGGACATTTATACGGATCCTGTGACCCTGCCATGTGGACACAGCTTCTGTCGGCTCTGCATCACCAAGACATGGGACAACCAGGAGGAGAGAGAATCTTCCTGTCCTGAATGTAGACGCAGGTTTAGGGTAAAACCTGAACTTAAAAGAAACCTGAGACTGAGTAACATCGCGGAGAGCTTACGAGCTACTCACCCAGAGCAGGAGGGGACCGGGATAACCTGTACCTACTGCATTCAGTCTCCAGTACCGGCTGTTAAAACATGTCTACATTGTGAAGCTGCTCTGTGTGAAATCCACCTGAGGGTCCACAGCAAGTCAGAGGAACATGTCTTAACTGGACCCACCACTTCACTAGGTAACAGGAAATGCTCCGTCCACAAGAAAGTCCTGGAGTATTACTGCTGTGAGGACGCGGCCTGGATCTGTGTGTCCTGCAGGTTGGATGGAGAACACAGGGGACACCAGGTGGAGACTCTGAATGAGGCCTCTGAGAAGAAGAAGGAGAAATTGAAGAATATTCTGCAGAAACTGACCTCACAGAGAGAGGAGGCCGAGAAAAGTGTCCAGAACCTGGAGAAGCTCAGGAGACAAGTGCCAGGAAAAGCAGCCGGGGTAACAGAGCGAGTCACTGCCCTGATTAGGGACATCAGGGAACAGCTGGAAGCCCTGGAGAAGCGAGTCCTGAGTGAGATCTCCAGGCAGGAAGAGCAGGTCTCACTCCGAGTCTCAGATCTAATCCGGCAGCTGGAAATAAAGAAGGAGGAGCTGTCCAGGAAGATGGGCGACATCGAGGAGCTGTGTGACATGACGGACCCAGTAACTGTCTTACAAGGACGAGAATCAGACAGAGACGACTATTGTGACGCAGAGACACATGATATAAGGGTCCATGATGTAGGAGATCTGGATGCAGATCTGATCTCAGTGACCTTATACTTAGGCCTAGCTGGGATTGTAACCGGAGTAACGAGACGGCGCCGTGTACCGGAGGCTTCAGACACGTTACTGGACTTAAACACGGCTTCAGACATGTTACTGGATGGAAACACAGCTTCAGACATGTTACTGTATGTAAACACGGCAGCAGACATGTTACTGGATGGAAACACGGCTGGTAATTGTGTTTCTGTATCAGAGGATTTGAAAACTGTTTCCTGGTCAGGAATAAATCAGAGACGCCCAGAAACACCAGAGAGATTTCTGGATTCTCAGGTTTTAAGCTCCAGGAGTTTCTCCTCAGGGCGACATTACTGGGAAGTGGAGGGCAGTGAATTAGGGTGGTGGATGGTCGGGATGACCTATCCCAGTATAGAGAGGAGTGGAGGGCAGTCATGGATTGGAGATAATAACAAATCCTGGGGTTTGGGGAGGGGCTGGTTTAATAATCAGTATTCAGTGAGACATGACAGTAAAGGAATCCTGTTACCTCACCCCCCTTCCTGTCGTAGATTCGGGATAGTCCTGGACTATGAGGCCAGACGTTTGTCCTTTTATGAGCTGTGTGACCCAATCAGACACTTACACACCTTCACTGCCGCCTTCACCGAGCCGCTCCATGCTGGATTCAGGTTATATGGGAATAATTCCTGGGTGAGAATTTGAGGAATTTTGGGATTTTTTGTCAGTTTAAATGATTTCTAGGAGTGAAAACTCTTTAACCCTTTCAGTTCTTGCTGGGTTTTGCTAATAATCACATTAATAATAATAATAATTGTATTAAAGTCATAAAGTGATTTTCTGGTTGTGATGAGAATGAAGTGTTTGTCCAAACACAGAAACATGAGCAAGTGACTCCGGGGAGAGAGGGGCGGCTATGTGGGATAAAGATACACAATATACACCTCTGTCATGGACTTTACACCCCGGCTGAAGGACATTAAGCCAGGGTGGTTTTCCCTTTACATTTCCCCAATGCATACAGTGTCCCTGGTTTGATGTACTTTTGTTGCTGTGCTTTGTGTAAGACTGGTGTCTATGCTTGCTGGATCCGTTCCCCGCAACACAACTTCACTCCAGAAGGGCACGTGACTTGGCGAAGTGGGTGAAGGGTTAAAAATCACTATTTGTCTGCGCTAGACCCAAAATAATGACTAAATAACTCACTACCCCACTTCTCTTAATGAAATACTGTCACTGCAGGTCTTCTCCTAATCTGAAACGAAGGTAACCTTAAACACCCCATTAAATTAAACCCACAAAAACAGTTTAGTAGACTGACCACATCAAACCCAATTTAGTGGATTGTCTAGAAACTAACAAGGCCTCACGACAACTAGGACAAAGTTCTCTCTGGTAATGTGATTCTTATATCAGACAAAGGCAGAGCTTAATAAAGGGATATTTATTATGACAAGAAAATTGGTCACAGTGCATATACAATATAAAAAGATATTACAAGATTATTTTCTGTTTGTGAGTGTAAATAAACAGAATAAAAACAACAGAAATCCCTTTACTGAAATCTCTGCAGGGTTTAAAAACGGCAGTTACCATCACTTGAAGTGACCCCCAGAGTAAGCACATGGCCAGATATGTGTCTGAAATTTATACAGTTCTTCTGGTGCTCAGATTTCATGGACACATAGGACTGTCCAGACCGCCCCCTTGACCTCCAGAGCACAGTTCAACTTCCAGGCATACTCCTTACAATCCTTATCTCCCCAACATATTTCATGATACATCTCCCAGAACAAAGAGCTGCTTTGTGACTTTGATTATTTAATGGAATTATGGCAACCGTAGGCTCCAGCCCAGCTAGGAAGGTGTCCTTTCTCTTCCTGTGATCTCAGAACAAGACTTTCCCACTTCCTCAGTTCAAAGGACCGATTTCCTTTGAGGCTCCTGGATGACAACCGGTTTATCACATTTCGCATCACGGTGAATAAATTAAGTCAGGCATCCACATACCTTCCCCAGTCACTTAGATTCTGTGGCGCTGTAGTGTTAATATTTAATAGAGCCCTTTGCCCGTGACAGGGGCGCTCTGTGTACTCTGTATAACTGATGCACATGGCTTAATATACAAACTGGAGGTCACCTAGGGGTTAAATAACAGGACACCCAGCTGTCAGAGCAGGTAACCCTCTAGAAACTTCACAGGGCTCGGCAGTCCTCTGTATCTGCAGTGAGAAAAAAGAGGTTTGTGAGGGTCCTGAGGATGAACAACGGCACTAGTGACCTGCTCTATGGTGGGGCCCGTCAGGTCTCACAGGGTTTTAGCTCAATTGTGCCATTACAGGGATGAATGCTCTATATGCGAATCAGCCTGCTTTCACCCAGAAAGGGTGACCAGTGCTCAGGGGCTGACTGGCACCTTTTGGCCCAGGGGGCAAGTATGACCCAGAGGCCCATAGTGCAGCAACTCAGGCCCTTGTGTATGAGCGTATCACAGAGCTCCACAGCAATATAACTTACTCTCATACACACCGCACATTACTGTAAAAGTTATATTGCTGTGGAGCTCTGATACGTTCAAACACACTGCACATTAGTGTATCACAGAGCTCCACAGCAATAAAACTCACAGTAATGTGCAGTGTGTTTGAGCGTATCACAGAGCTCCACAGCAATAAAACTCACGCTCATACAAAGCGCACATTACTCTGAGTTGTATTGCTGTGGACCTCTGTGATACGCTCAAACACACTGCACATTATTGTATCAGAGCTCCACAGCAGTAAAACTCACTTTAATGTGCGCTGTGTATGAGCATATGACAGATCTCCACAGCAATAAACCTCACAGTAATGTGCGGTGTGTATGAGCGTATCACAGAATCCACAGCAATAAAACTCACAGTAATGTGCGGTGTATATGAGCGTATCACAGAATCCACAGCAATAAAACTCACAGTAATGTGCGGTGTATATGAGCGTATCACAGAATCCACAGCAATAAAACTCAACGTAATGTGCGCTGTGTATGAGCGTATCACAGAATCCACAGCAATAAAACTCACAGTAATGTGCGCTGTGTATGAGCGTATCACAGAGCTCCACAGCAATAAAACTCACAGTAATGTGCGGTGTGTATGAGTGTATCACAGAGTTCCACCACAGCCTTTTTTACACCCCCCCCACACATTTCTCTCATCAGAGGTCCATTCCATTCTATTTTACACCCCACCCCCAGCAGGTCCCTCACTTTATTCTCCCCCACCACAGCATCCAGGCCCCCTCAATTTATTCTCCCCATCACAGCATCCAGCCCCTAAATTAATTTTAGCCCACAGCTTCCAGGCCCCCTCAGTTTATTCTCTCCATCATGGCCCCCTCAATTTATTTTAGCCCCCCAAGCAGCTTATCCCCCCAACAGGCAGGCCCCCCCTCAGTTTATCCCCCCAGTCAGAGGGCCCTCAATTTCACCCCCACAGTCAGCAGGCCTGGTCAGACAGTGGGCCGCCGCCACTCACCATCAGCTGAAGTCTATTAAATGGATTCTCTGGCTGGAGGTGTCCTGGGCTGGGCTGGGCTGGGCTGGCTGTTCCACTGTCCTTCTGCTCTTCCCTATCTCCCTCTCGATCACTTCTCTGTGCATCACATGGGGGGGAAGCTAACGCAGCATGCCTTTCCCAGCTCGTGATTTTAATATGGGAGGCAGCTGCAGCGAGTGAAAAAAATAAATGGGATTATGATGAGCATTGTGGCAGCAACACTGCAGCGGCCCCGGGGGCATTTGTCCCCCTGCCCCCGGCCCAGTCCGCCCCTGCCAGTGCTGATTGCCAAGGACATCATCCCTGCACGATGATCGTTTCAGCCTTGTTAGGCCTCGTCAGGAGGGTATAGCTGACACCCCTCTAGGCACCTCGAGCAAGGGGTCCACGTCTGGCTTACCCTGTATACTTGTAGTGAGAAAAAAGAGGTTTGTGAGGGTCCTGAGAAAGATCAACAGCACTAGTGACCTGCTCTATGGTGGTACCCGCTCAGGTCTCACAGGGTTTTTACTCGATTGTGCCATTACAGGGACGAATGCTCCATATGCAACTCAGATGCCATCACCCAATGAGGGTGGCCAGTAGCGATTGCAAAGGATGTCATCTCTGCACAAGAGATGCAGCAACCCCCGAAGATTGTTTCGGGCTTGTCAAACCTCGTCAGGAGGGTATAGCTGTATCCACAGACATGTTTGCAGGGTTAAATCTATTCCCTGAGTTTTGTGTCTCTTGTGCCTCTTACAAACCTGTCCCTTATTAACGAGTCTAAGATATTAGCACAGTTACAGGGGGCCGCCGGTGTGAGATTTGCTGTGCCATGTGCATCTATTCCTTCCTCCTTTCTCTGACTCAGTGATTAAAGTGATTTATTTCCATGGTCTCTTTGTGTTCAATGCTTTGATCATAATTTTTTTTTGAGAAAGGATTTTTACCAGGAAGGATACATTGAGATTTCTCTGGTTTTCAGTATGTCCTGGGTGGCGAGTATGTACCGTTAGGTGTCTTGCCCAAGGACAATTACTGGAGAGGTTGCTCGCTGGGATCGAACCCATGACTCCACAGGCTCTCTCCATGCAGAGCGGTGACATTACCTCTACTCCACCCAGCCGGTACTAATTAAATGATAATTGCACTGGACACTGTCACGGCCGGCCCAACGATGGAGCAGGGTGGAGCACGTGCTCCAGGCGGCAAATTTGAATAGCGGCAAATTTTTAGTGCCATTCATGATTCCCGATGCTGGGCTGCCGCTGCTGCACTATATTTCTGCGAGTGCGGCGGCGGCAGCATCTACTGTGGCTGTGGCGGCTGGCACATGGCTACATTGCGTGCCGGCGTCACCACTGGCCACGCCCACCCACATGCATGGTAGGCATGCGTCCTCCATGGGAGTGTGGGTGGCGGCCGGGGATAGATCCGCTCTTCCTGTTGTCTTCCTTCAATCCAGGGCAGCGGCAGGGAGGTAGCGCACACTGTTGTTGTGAGGTGGTTAAAGAGACTGAGACCCGTGACCGGCTGGATCGTGTTGCAGACAGTTGTTGACAACCGGCCCTGGAGGACCAGACTGCCAGCACTACTCGAGTCGGACCAGTGTGACAGAGACTGCAAAAGTAAGTCTCGGGGGGGAATGGGGACTCCGCCTGAGAGCTGGCCTGCCCTGGGGGCAAATATACCCAAGTGAGCTGGCAAAAATATATATACCCATATAAGCTGGCCTGGGGGCACGACTACTATATACCCAAGTGAGCTGGCAAAAATATATATACCCATATGAGCTGGCCTGGGGGCATGACTACTATATACCCAAGTGAGCTGGCAAAAATATATATACCCATATGAGCTGGCCTAGGGGCATGACTAGGGGCACGCCCAAGTGAGCTGGCCTGGGGGCACGACTACTATATACCCATGAGAGCTGGCAATATATATACCCATGAGAGCTGGGGGCACGACTACTATATACCCATGAGAGCTGGCAATATATATACCCATGAGAGCTGGGGGGACGACTACTATATACCCATGAGAGCTGGGGGCACGACTACTATATACCCATGAGAGCTGGCAATATATATACTCAAGTGAGCTGGGGCAATATATACCCATGTGAGCTGGGGCAATATATACCCATGTGAGCTGGGGGCACAACTACTATATACCCATGAGAGCTGGGGGCACGACTACTATATACCCATGAGAGCTGGCAATATATATACCCATGAGAGCTGGGGGGACGACTACTATATACCCATGAGAGCTGGGGGCACGACTACTATATACCCATGAGAGCTGGCAATAGATATACTCAAGTGAGCTGGGGCAATATATACCCATGTGAGCTGGGGGCAATATATACCCATGTGAGCTGGGGGCACAACTACTATATACCCATGAGAGCTGGGGGCACGACTACTATATACCCATGAGAGCTGGCAATATATATACTCAAGTGAGCTGGGGGCAATATATACCCATGTGAGCTGCAGGCAATATATATCCATGGGAGCTGGTGGGAAATATATACCCATGTGAGCTGGGGGCACTATATACCCATGAGAGCTGGCAATATATACCCATGTGAGCAGGGGGCACTATATACCCATGTGGGCTGGCAATATATACCCATGTGAGCTGGGGGCACTAAATACCCATGTGAGCTGGCACTATATACCCATGTGAGCAGGGGGCACTATATACCCATGTGAGCTGGCAATGTATACCCATGAGAGCTGCGGGCAATATATACCCAGGAGAGCTGGGGGCTAAAATATAATACTTAGTATTATACTTGGATCTTAGTTATAAATATCATGATATAACACAATGGACATGTCACGTGGGCGTATTTTGGGGTTACGTGTAGTGATGAGCCGAACACTCCCCAATTTCAAAAGTTCAAATTCGAACGCGAACACGAACCGAACTCAATGCAAGTCAATGGGACTTGAAAGTTTGATTTTTAGAGTACCCTCCAAGAGGGCATATATGCAAGATATTTGCCATAAAAGGTGTATGGGGGTCCGGGTAGTGCCCTGGGGACAGGAAACAAGGACAAAAAGTTTTAAAAAAAACATTTTTAAAGGAACAGTGACTTTTCCATGAAATAAAGGTTAGGAATAAAAACGAAAAATTCCTTCAAATATCTTGCCTAGGAGGTCCCCATAACCTGCCCGTGAAGTGGCGGATTTGTAGGATTTATAGAAACATTTAAAGACAAAAAAATGACGTTTCAAATGACGGTAAATGTTTTTCCTTTAATCTATTCATAAACAACTGCTTGGGGCGGCAGTCTGTATGAAAAGAGGAGACATTTTAGGACATGCAGAACAAGTTTAGTGATTTTTTGGGCAAAAATTATGGTGAAACTTATGCAGGCTTTGGATGAAAGTAACAATAGGTGCTTTAAAATTGGGCCTTTAGTGTCGGCAACAGTGCCGTTACACCATAACCCCTCTGTGGTATTGTGGAAGAGTGCAGGGTTGGACCCTGCAGTCCAATATTAAAATGATATGAATCTGGTATAGGCGTCAGTGGAAGTGCACCCAAATATTGTGCCTTTGGTGGCAGCAAGTGCTTACACCGTAAGTAACCCGTCTGTGGTATTTTGGAAGAGTGCAGTGGTGGAGGTTTTGGTAAAGCAGAAGAGATCCCCGATCTATTCAGTTACATCAGCAGCTATAACAAAACCGGGTTAGCAATGTTTAGGCACTTGTACTGCGCTACTGTATATGGTGAGAATCGGCGCACACCAGTAGCAACAGGAAGCAAACAGGACAGGCAGGGAATACACAGAGAGAATAGTCAAAAGGCAGGCAAAGTTGGCAACAGATCGGGTCCTCAGAACAAGCAGGGTCAGTAACAAGTATACAAACTGATTCGGTAAGCTAGCGATGCGGGAATAAAGGCTGAGACACACTGAGCGTGTAGCGACGCACAGCGTAGCGAAGAGAAGCAAACATTTTGCAGGCTTGACTTAACTCCGCTCCGCCTCGCAGCGTGTCTACACTGCATTACGTTTGCTTCTCACCGCACTGGACAGGAATCCACTAACTAAATTAAAATGTACACACAAAACCGTTTTATTTTCACAAAGCACATGTTATATAGGCAAAAAAGTTTCTACTGAATAAAATACATCAAAAATTATTGTTAATTTAATAGGAATAGCATAAAAATATAAAAAAAGGTAACCCCTGATCATATATATTATAGGGACACGGAGTGCTGTGTATAGAGTAGGGATGCATTGATACCACACACAGACATATATGTATATATCAACACGCAGACCTATATACGTATATATCAACACGCAGATATATATATACACCCACCCACAGACCTCAGACCATATATACACATATGCACATGGGGGGTGGCATGTGGACAATCTCAACTAAATGCGCCCCCCCCCATTTGGCTGATCCCTCCAGAAGAAATGTTCCTGCTTGGAACCTGACACCAACTGATAAAGCCAACATACTACTGGCGAAATGTGTTTTGGCAATCCCTACTCTGATTTTGAGTTTTATTTTATTAAATTTCCCTACTATTGTTTTCATTGCATAAATAAAATCCCTTTCTTGGTTATTTTTTGCTTTCTGTTGTCCATGGTAAGAATCGGTGGCTGAAAGAGGTCTTTATAACCCAGGTATCACACAGCATCAGCAGCAGCCCCGGGATAGACATCTGAGGGTTGGGATTTAGGGGTCATTATTTCAGAGGATCTAAGGGTAAGTAGTCAATGTAATAGAGCAGCAGGAAATGCTGGCAGAATGCTTGGAAATGCTAGCAGAATGCTTGGTTGCGTAGGGAGAGGTATTAGCAGTAGGAAAAGGGACGTGCTCATGCCACTGTACAGAGCACTGGTGAGACCTCACTTGGAGTACTGTGTGCAGTACTGGAGACCGTATCTCCAGAAGGATATAGACATCTTAGAGAGAGTTCAGAGAAGGACTACTAAAATGGTGTACGGCTTGAAGGAGAAAAGTTACCAGGAAAGGGTTAATGATCTTAACATGTACAGCTTGGAAAAAAGACGAGACAGAGGAGATATGATAGAAACATTTAAATACGTAAAGGGAATCCACAAGGTAGAGGAAGGGAGTATATTTAAAAGGAAACAAAGTAGCAAAACAAGAGGACATAGTCTTAGATTAGAGGGGCAAAGGTTTAAAAGTAACATCAGGAAGCATTATTTTACTGAGAGGGTGGTGGATACATGGAACAGTCTTCCAGTTGAAGTGGTAGAGGCCAAAACAGTAATTGAATTTAAGCAGGCATGGGATAGGCATAAGGCTATCCTAAACAAAAGATAAATCCAGGTAAAGTATCCATGTAATTGGGCGACTAGATGGGCCGAAAGGTTCTTATCTGCCGACATTTTTTCTATGTTTCTATGTTTCTAGAACCAGATTTGGAACAGCAAACCTACCGCAGGGAGCAAGAGAGGAAACATCTAAATGGGGGGGGGGTGGTCACCCATATGGACCCATAGGGACAGTGAGCGAGCCGATACTAAGAAGACTCCCGACCACGTGAGTGTGCCATTCTACACAACTATCAGCCACTCTATACTGCAGTATGCACTAATGTACCATTTAAGTTTTCGAAGGTCATGAGGACAACACCAACCCCTGACAGATAAAAGTAGTAGCAAACATCCCTTAAGCTGGGCATCCACTGGCACCATATTTGTGTGATGGTCGATCATCCGATAACGTCTGAAGTCGTCCGACTGATCCTACAACATGCAGGTGAATCAGCCTTCTTCCACTGCATCCGACTGCAATCCGAAAATTTCAGACGATTTTATGCGATCACAACAGATTAGCGATCCTTTCAATTTCAATAAATTTTATCGTACGATGCCGGGAAGATCTGGTACAAGTTTACATGAAAAAGATACATTGTATAGTTAAACCGCCATGCCGCAGCAGGGAAACATGAAAAATATGCATTGTATAGTATAACCGCCGTGCCGCTGCAGGAAAACAGCTGTGCGCGGAGCCCATAGGATTCAATGGAAAAAATATTAACGTTTTCAATCTTTTTTTATTCAACCACTTATTCTTTTAGGCGAAATAATAGGTTCTGATTTTATTTTAGCATCGGTCTATTTACAATCCTCCGTATACACATAGTTTGCATGTAGTGTGCACCGCGGGACACTAGGTGGCCCCACACCACCATTCATGTGTCTGTGAGCTCTGCACTTTGGTTTATATGCGCTTTCAACCACCACCAGGTGGAAATGACTCCTGATATGCTGTGCAAGTTTCATTAAATATATATATATAATCACCTTCCGTGAATCCGATTCCTGCATCAGAATCATTTTATCCATTATTGGATTTTACTTTTTTTACACTATATATCGCTTTTACGAACGCACAGAGAATACAGTATGTATATACACTATGGGCCCTATTACATTCTCTGCACAATTTTATTTGCGATCGAGAAAAAACGTTATTGCGCGAAAATTTACGAGGTGTTACGATCCGAGCGCATTTTTTCATCCTTCAAGATTTTTCGGGTGCAAAACCGACGCGCAAAATCGTGGCGCGCATTGACGTTGCGCTGTGAAATGGGTGGGCAGACTGTTTTCTTATTCTCCTATTAAGATGTCATTCTTTCCGTGGCCGCTAGATGGCAGCGGTACAAAGCGTTTTCTTTAGGTGCCGAACGCTTTCTACCATTTCGGTTTGGACGGAATCGAGCTGTCAACGCAGACGTGACGCTTCGCGATTTTAACTGTTGGCGCCATCGAATATTCAGTTACAGCTTTAAACTGCGTATATGTTGTAACGCACGGTGGTAATAAAGCATAAAACCTAAGGCTGGGGTCAGACGAACGCAATTTTAACGTGCGTTTAGCCGCACTTTATCACGGCCGCGCTAGCAGCCAATGACGGGCAATATACGCAGTACGGCCGCACGAAAGTCCGTCCGCGCAACGCAAGCGGCAAACAAACGCATTTTTTCGAGAACGTGACACCGCTAGTACTGACGTACAGAGTGCGCTGCGTCCGCTAGCGGCGTGTGTGCGTGATTGGGAGACGTCAGACGCTGCACACGTCCGGCCAACATAACGTCCAGACATAAAAACTGTTTTGTTGATGATCCATACAAAATCACGGACGAAAATGCGCATCGTATGACCGCTATCGCGTATTCCGTGAAAAAAATACATCCATTCGTTCGAACGCACTTTTTCACGAACAACGCGAAAACTGCGTTAGTCTGACCCTAGCCTTAGGGCGAGATTACCATGACCTGCTGGCATCACCTCGGGCACCGTAACCTCCCTGGAGGCCAAGCCCAGCACGCCAGGGTACAAAGGCATGAGTTTAAGGGTAAAGACCTGGCTGCAGATGTAAGAGAAAGAGAGGGGGGGGGACACAGGGGTTTGTTCTCACTCCCAGTGCCCCCCGCTTCAGATCTAACCCCTGCCTTGTATCAGTAAATCCCTCTCCTTGTCTGCTCCCCCCTCCCCCGCTTCCCAGAAAAAGCACCAAAGGCAGCAGAGTAAGGAGCAGTATATATATATACACCCTGAGAGGGTTATCTTCTGATCTTTTAGCTCCTCTTCCCCCCCTCCCTATTCTCCTCCTTGTGATACAGAGAAGGTGGAGAAAAAATAAACTGCAGGGGAAAAAGAAAGATTACTGGTTCAGCAGCTCCAACTGCCCCAGCTCTGGGCTTAGACCCTAGGGGGTCCACAGGATCAGACCATGTCTTGATATCCAGGATATATCACACCCCTGGCAACCTAAACACTGACAGCTGAGGTGTAGAATGACATGCTGCTGGGTATTGCTAGGCTGGGAAGGGGTTAAACTGTCTCCTCTTGTTTATAAACAAATAGAAAGATATTGGATACAATGTAACAAGCATTTCCTGCATTTCTCTGCTCTCTCAGCTTGTGGCAGAAATATACAATATATTCCCCATTGTATCAGGAAGTTTGGTATGAAAACTGTCTAATGTGACACACTCACAACCACACACACACACAGCCACACAACAACACTCACACACAGCCACACTCACAACCACACACAGCCACACAACAACACTCACACACAGCCACACACACAACCACACACAGCCACACAACAACACTCACACACAGCCACACACACACAACCACACACACACAGTCAGACAACAACACTCACACACAGCCACACACACACAACTACACACACACAGCCACACAACAACACTCACACACAGCCACACTCACAACCACACACACACACACAGCCACACAACAACACTCACACACAGCCACACACACACAACTACACACACACAGTCACACAACAACACTCACACACAGCCACACACACACAACTACACACACACAGCCACACAACAACACTCACACACAGCCACACTCACAACCACACACACACACACAGCCACACAACAACACTCACACACAGCCACACACACACAACTACACACACACAGTCACACAACAACACTCACACACAGCCACACACACACAACTACACACACACAGCCACACAACAACACTCACACACAGCCACACTCACAACCACACACACACACACAGCCACACAACAACACTCACACACAGCCACACACACACAACTACACACACACAGTCACACAACAACACTCACACACAGCCACACACACACAACTACACACACACAGCCACACAACAACACTCACACACAGCCACACAACACTCACAACCACACACACACAGCCACACAACAACACTCACACACAACCACACACACACACAGCCACACAACAACACTCACACACAGCCACACAACCACACACACACAGCCACACAACAACACTCACAACCACACACACAGCCACAGTCACACACAACAACACTCACAACCACACACACACACACAGCCACACAACAACACTCACAACCACACACACAGCCACAGTCACACACAACAAAACTCACAACCACACACACACACAGCCACACACACAGTCACACACACAGCCACACAACAACACTCACACACAGCCACACACTCACAACCACACACACACAGCCACACAACACTCACACACAGCCACACACACACAACCACACACACAGCCACACTCACAACCACACACACAGCCACACAACAACACTCACACACAGCCACACACACACAACCACACACACAGTCACACTCACAACCACACACACACAGCCACACAACACTCACAACCACACACACACACAGCCACACAGCAACACTCACAACCACACACACACAAACAACACTCACAACCACACACACAGCCACACAACAAAACTCACACACAGCCACACACACAGCCACACAATAACATTCACAACCACACACACAGCCACACAACACTCACAACCACACACACACACAAACAACACTCACAACCACACATACAGCCACACAACAACACTCACAACCACAGTCACACACAACAGCACTCACAACCACACACACAACAACACTCACAAACACACACACACACACAGCCACACAACAGCACTCACAACCACACACATAGCCACAGCCACACATACATACACAAGCAGCCAACAACTAATTTATTGTCAACTCAGACAGAATACTGACACACACAGTTACTGGTACAATGTATTACAGGTTTGGTTACAATTCAGTCAGGTATCAGACGTATAGCAGTTACTTTATGAAACTGGTAACATATACACCCGGTAGAGTTTAAAGGGAGTCCAGGAGAAATGGGATTATTTAACGGAAGCATTATTGAAGGCCACAGGAAATTGCATTCGGCTTGTTAGCAAAAACAAAAAAGGGAAGAAACCACTGTGGTACTCTGCAGAAGTGGCCAAAATAGTGAAGAACAAAAAGACAGCATTCAATAATTATAAAACAACTCAGAGTGAAGAAGATAAGCAAACCTATAAGATTAGGCAGAAAGAGGCAAAGCAATTTATAAGAGCTTCCAAAGCACACGCAGAAGAGAAAATAGCTCAGTCAGTAAAAAAGGGGGACAAAACATTTTTTAGATACATAAACGAGAAAAGAAAAGTAAAACAAGGATTAGTTAGATTAAAAACAAAGGAAGGAAGGTATGTAGAAGAGGATAAAAGTCTCGCTGACTGCCTCAATGAATATTTTTGTTCAGTCTTTGCAGAAGAAACGGAAGGAAAGGGACCTCAGTTAGGAGGAAACACTAATGAGACATTTACATATGAGTTTACAGAGGAGGAGGTTCTACAGCAGCTGTCTAAAGTAAAGACAAATAAGTCAATGGGGCCTGATGGGATCCACCCTAAATTATTAAAAGAGCTCAGTGATGTAATAGCAAAACCGTTAACAGATTTATTTAACCAATCCTTGTTAACGGGAGTCGTCCCAGAAGACTGGAAATTAGCAAATGTTGTGTCCATTTACAAGAAGGGTAGTAGGGAGGAATCTGGGAACTATAGGCCAGTTAGTCTTACGTCAGTAGTGGGGAAATTAATGGAAACCATGTTAAAGGAAAGGATTTTTGAACATCTAAAAACACATAGATTACAGGATCAGAAACAACATGGGTTTACCTCAGGGAGATCATGCCAAACTAATCTTATTGATTTTTTTGATTGGGTAACAGTAATAATAGACACAGGTGGTGCAGTAGACATTGCTTATTTAGATTTCAGTAAGGCTTTTGATACTGTTCCGCATAGAAGGCTTATCAATAAACTGCAATCTTTGAGCTTGGATTCCAATATTGTTGAATGGATTAGGCAGTGGCTGAGTGACAGACAACAGAGGGTTGTGGTAAATGGATTTTATTCGGCGCAAGGTCTTGTTACCAGTGGGGTACCTCAGGGGTCAGTACTTGGACCCATTCTCTTTAATATTTTTATTAGTGATATTGCAGAAGGTATTAATGGAAAAGTATGTCTTTTTGCTGACAAAGATTTGCAACAGGGTTGACGTTCCTGGAGGGATCAGCCAAATGACAAATGATTTAGGTAAACTAAAAAAATGGTCGGAGTCGTGGCAATTGAGTTTTAATGTGGATAAGTGCAAGATAATGCACCTGGGACGTAAAAACCCAAGGGCTGAATATAGAATATTTGATACATCTGAGGGTTGGGATTTAGGGGTTATTATTTCAGAGGATCTAAGGGTAAGCAGTCAATGTAATAGAGCAGCAGGAAATGCTGGCAGAATGCTTGGAAATGCTGGCAGAATGCTTGGTTGCGTAGGGAGAGGTATTAGCAGTAGGAAAAGGGAAGTGCTCATGCCACTGTACAGAGCACTGGTGAGACCTCACTTGGAGTACTGTGTGCAGTACTGGAGACCGTATCTCCAGAAGGATATAGACATCTTAGAGAGAGTTCAGAGAAGGGCTACTAAAATGGTGTACGGCTTGAAGGAGAAAAGTTACCAGGAAAGGCTTAATGATCTTAACATGTACAGCTTGGAAAAAAGACGAGACAGAGGAGATATGATAGAAACATTTAAATACGTAAAGGGAATCCACAAGGTAGAGGAAGAGAGTATATTTAAAAGGAAACAAAGCAGCAAAACAAGAGGACATAGTCTTAGATTAGAGGAGCAAAGGTTTAAAAGTAACATCAGGAAGCATTATTTTACTGAGAGGGTGGTGGATACATGGAACAGTCTTCCAGTAGAAGTGGTAGAGGCCAAAACAGTAATTGAATTTAAGCAGGCATGGGATAGGCATAAGGCTATCCTAAACAAAAGATAAATCCAGGTAAAGTATCCATGTAATTGGGCAGACTAGATGGGCCGAAAGGTTCTTATCTGCCCACATTTTTCTATGTTTCTATGTTTCTATGTTTCTAGATCTCTGGTCACTTGACGTGCTCAGACAGTTTGAATGACTTCGATATCGAACGACTTGCAGCGCATTTACAGCAGTAATTTATGCAGTGACCCCAAACGGAAAGAATCCAGCAGAGATAGAGGAGAACAGAGGATTTGTTCAGCATGATGAATATTATGTCATGAAATGAACTGTATATGGTGTCAATACGTTCAAGAAAGCAACCCCCCCCCCGAGGGGATATACTGATTGAATTAAATAAGTACCGCAGCAGCACTTAGTTTGTTGATCCAGCGGGTATTTTCTATCCTCCTTCGCCGATCCTGACCCCTTGGATATTCACAGAGCCCAGACAGATAATTTGCAAGATATCAGGCAAATGCAGAGAAAAGATTTGATACACGACGCCAGTGAAGGAACTAATATTTTCTCTCGGGCTGGAGTTTGCTGCGGCGTTAATTGACATTGCAATTCATGTGCTGCATTTGCAAAACTGGTGAGCACCGATTCTAACCGCCAAGCGCCCCTCTGGGATGCTGCTGGGCTCTGTGTCTGGGCTAGAGCAGGTCCACTGCCCCCTCCCAGCTCTGGCAGGAATGCAGCGCACAGCCCCCCCCCCCCACGCTATCTCTCTCCCCACCCGGGTCAGCCGATCCCCTCCTCACCTCCCAAGGTGTGCGAGCGGTAGAGCGGCAAGGAGGGAAATTTATTTTTCTTCCTTACATCCACAGATCGGAGTGATGGGAAACGGGAGCGGAGTGATGGGAAACGGGAGCGGAGTGACATGAAATGGGAGCGGAGGGATGGGAAACGGGAGCGGAGTGATGGGAAACGGGAGCGGAGTGACGGGAAACGGGAGCGGAGTGACATGAAACGGGAGCGGAGTGATGGGAAACGGGAGCGGAGTGACGGGAAACGGGAGCGGAGTGACGGGAAACGGGAGCGGAGTGATGGGAAACGGGAGCGGAGTGACGGGAAACGGGAGCGGAGTGACGGGAAACGGGAGCGGAGTGACGGGAAACGGGAGCGGAGTGATGGGAAACGGGAGCGGAGTGATGGGAAAGGGAGTGGAGTGATGGGATACGGGAGCGGAGTGCTGGGAAACTGGGAAACAGGAGTGGAGTGATAGGAAACGGGAGCGAGTGATGGGAAACTGGGAAACGGGAGCGGAGTGATGGGAAACTGGGAAACAGGAGCGGAGTGATGGGAACGGGAGCGGAGTGATGGGAAACAGAAGCGGAGTGATGGGAAACGGGAGCGGAGTGATGGAAACAGGAGCGGAGTGATGGGAAACGGGAGCGGAGTGATGGGAAACAGAAGCGGAGTGATGGGAAACGGGAGCAGAGTGATGGAAAACAGGAGCGGAGTGATAGGAAACGGGAGCGGAGTGACGGGAAACTGGGAAACGGGAGCGGAGTGATGGGAAACGGGAGCAGAGTGATGGAAAACAGGAGCGGAGTGATAGGAAACGGGAGCGGAGAGATGGGAAACTGGGAAACGGGAGCGGAGTGATGGGAAACGGGAGCGGAGTGATGGGAAACGGGAGCGGAGTGATGGGAGACAGGAGCGGAGTGATAGGAAACGGGAGCGGAGTGATCGGAAACTGGGAAACGGGAGCGGAGTGATGGGAAACGGGAGTGGAGTGATGGGAAACGGGAGGAGAGATGGCTGCTGTAGGGTGATTGAATGACTTGAGGTCTCCCCCTCCCTCAGCCTCTGGACTGTTAAGTTTTCGCACCTGTCAAAGTCAATCTGCGCATATATGCTGCAGCAATAATAAAAACACGCACAACGTCTCCATTACATTGTTTGGGTTTGTGTAGAATGTGTAACTGTGCGTTGCTGCGTTTGTTCATGGGCCGGTGTATTTCTGCTCAGCCACGACGTTCAGATTTGCCGTTAACACCAGGTTTTGAAAGACGTTAAAATGATGCTGTGTGTTAAAATTTGTGCGAAGATTGTAATACCAGGCGCGCAAACACATTTGCGCTCACATTGTTAAGTATAGGACGCGCACAGTTCATCACGCTCGAGCAGCTCCATCCACGTTAAACATTAGCGCGCATCGTTTGCGCGAACGTCGTAATACGACGTTCTGCGCAAATGGTTTTGCAGTCGCGTAAATGCGCTGCGCGGTGAATGTAATAGGGGCCTATATTGCCAAAAGTATTGTCTCACCTGCCTTGACTCGCATATGAACTTAAGTGACATCCCATTCCTAATCCATAGGGTTCAATATGACGTCGCTCCACCCTTTGCAGCTGTAACAGCTTCAGGTCTTCTGGGAAGGCTGTCCACAAGGTTTAGGAGGGTGTTTATGGGAATTTGTGACCATTCTAACAGAAGCGCATTTGTGAGGTCACACACTGATGTTGGACGAGAAGGCCTGGCTCTCAGTCTCCGCTCTAATTCATCCTAAAGGTGTTCTATCGGGTTGAGGTCAGGACTCTGTGCAGGCCAGTCAAGTTCATCCACACCAGACTCTGTCATCCATGTCTTTATGGACCTTGCTTTGTGCACTGGTGCACAGTCATGTTGGAAGAGGAAGGGGTCAGCTCCAAACTGTTCCCACAAAGTTGGGAGCATGGAATTGTCCAAAATGTCTTGGTATGCTGAAGCATTCAGAGTTCCTTTCACTGGAACTAAGGGGCCAAGCCCAGCTCCTGAAAAACAACCCCACACCATAATCCCTCCTCCACCAAACTTTACACTTGGCACAATGCAGTCAGACAAGTACCGTTCTCCTGGCAACTGCCAAACCCAGACTCGTCCATCAGATTGCCAGATGGAGAAGCGCAATTCGTCACTCCAGAGAACGTGTCTCCACTGCTCTAGAGTCCAGAGGCGGCGTGCTTTACACCACTGCATCCGACGCTTTGCATTGCACTTGGTGATGTATGGCTTGGATGCAGCTGCTCGGCCATGGAAACCCATTCCATGAAGCTCTCTGCGCACTGTTCTTGAGCTAATCTGAAGGCCACATGAAGTTTGGAGGTCTGTAGTGATTGACTCTGCAGAAAGTAGGCGACCTCTTCGCACTATGCGCCTCAGCATCCGCTGACCCCGCTCTGTCAGTTTACGTGGCCTACCACTTCGTGGCTGAGTTGCTGTCGTTCCTAAACACTTCCACGTTCTTATAATACAGCTGACAGGTGACTGTGGAATATTTAGGAGCGAGGAAATTTCACGACTGGATTTGTTGCACAGGTGGCATCCTATCACAGCTCCACGCTGGAATTCACTGAGCTCCTGAGAGCGACCCATTCTTTCACAAATGTTTGTAAAAACAGTCTGCATGCCTAGGTGCTTGATTTTATACACCTGTGGCCCAGTGGTGTATTTTGGCCTAGGACAAAAAGGCCTAGGGCGGCACTTTCCAGGGGGCGGAGGCCCGCACTGGTGGCCCCACCCCTAAAAAAAATATATATAGTATATAAAGTATTTTGCCAGGAAGGATACATTGAGATTTCACTAATTTTCAGTATGTCCTGGGTAGGCAAGGCCTAGGCTTTCACTTTCCAGGGGGCAGCAAAAACCTCACCACTAAATGGGTTACTCACAGAGCACCGAAATGACGCCAACATTTTGGTGTTCTGTAGTTCCCTGCACATCGAGGAATAAAATTTCCCCACCCTGCAGTGAATTCCCCATTCACCGCAGGGTCCCCAAAGTGCATGGAGTCGGCCGCTGAATGCTGCCACCACAAACCCGTGGCCTGCTGTTTTCAAAAGAACTACTGAATGAAAATGTCTGGAATTAACATATAAGATCCTATGATTGATAATAAAAAGTTCTGTTACAGAAAAAAGAAAAAGCGCTATTAAAAAAGGGGGGGGGATTTTGCTGAAAGATTACTAAAAAAATCAAAGACTTTTTATTGCAGATTAAAATAATAAACTGTTTATTAGATATTGCATAAAAACGGGAATATTTTTAACATTGAAACCTATGGGATTCGACTGAATAAACCTGCTGATTGAAACCACCGAACATCAGGGCATTTCACTGACATTTCTCTGCTGTTTGGTGTTCTCTGAATAGATTATCCATTACTTCTCTATGGGGATTTGCACTGCCTTCAAACAGCACCGTACTTGCTGGCAGTTCACCAAACTTGTGTGTGAGCATATCACAGAGCAGTGGTGTACTTAGGGGAGTGGCAGAGGGCAGGCTGCCCCAGGTACCAGTGATTATTTGGATGTCATTAGGGGGTACTAGGAGGTGCCACTGTCACTGTGTGTCAGCTTTGAGCTGTGTTCTCAAACAATGAGCAGCGGAGCATGGCGTTTGCATACGGAATAAAATCGAATAGAATAAAAATCCCCCTCTCCTCCCTCCATAGCTCCTCCCCTGCCCCGCAGTAGCTCTAGGAGAGGGGAGGGGAATGTGATTTGTGTGCAGAGAGAGAGGATGACAGTAAATGGCAGGTAAGGGGGGGGGTATCAGCAGAATATGAAGCCCTGTCTGCTTACTGCTTTTTAAAGTGGACCTTTCCTTAACCAGCACTGCAGTGATAGAAATTTGTTATTGAGCTGCCTGGCTCCTGGTGAGGCTGCGTGCGTGCAGGTCACGCGGTCTGGCCAGTCAGGTGGTACGGAATCTCAGTACCACCTGACTGGCTGAACCACGTGACACACACGCAGCTGCCCGCCATTTCGTTAACACGGACTCTCACTCTATTCTGGACTGAACACCCACCGGGAAGGGAATCAAAGCCACAGTGCACCCTCTGGCAGTGGCACCCCACTGCTGACAAGATGGCTCCACGCACAGGCACAGCCGTGATCCTAACGTGGCCTGGAGGGACCTCCTGCTGAGTCCATACACAGTCTCTGCTGACTCTGCACACAGCCCTACCGCGGACGGAGGCCGGTAAATATAGAATAAATAATTACTGTGTGCTCATATTCACTTGGTTTGCTGGGAGTCTTATTGCAGTGGATTCTGATGCACTCATACACACCACACATTGCATTGCTGGGAGTTTTATTGCTGTGGATTCTGATACGCTGACACACACCACACATTGCATTGCTGTGGGTTTTATTGCTGTGAATTCTGATACGCTGACACACACCACACATTGCATTGCTGGGAGTTTTATTGCTGTGAATTCTGATACGCTGACACACACCGCACATTGCATTGCTGGGAGTTTTATTGCTGTGGATTCTGTGATACACACTGCATATTACTGTGAGTTTATTGCCCCGGAGCTCTGGAATACGCTCATACACACTGCACATTTCTGTGGGTTTTATTGCTGTGGATTCTGTGATACACACTGCATATTACTGTGAGTTTTATTGCCCTGGAGGTCTGGGATACGCTCATACACACTGCACATTACTGTGGGTTTTATTGCTGTGCAGTTCTGATATGCTCATACACACTGCACATTTCTGTGGGTTTTATTGCTGTGCAGCACTGTGATACGCTCATATGCAGTGCACGTTTCTGTGGGTTTTATTGTTCAACCAATTAGAGCGGCTGTGATCCCGTTTACTTGACATGCGTGGCTGTTCTTTGTAAAAATGCTTGAATTTAAACATTTCATAATTTTATTTATCTCAATAGGTACATTTGAAATGGTATACACAATATACAAGTAGGCACTTGGTATCCACTTTTAATATAAAGAGAGGAAAATTCGGAGCTCTGAGAGGAAAAGGTGGAGCTTAAAGAGGAAGGGTGGGGATTAACCAGGAAGAGGTGTGGCCTTGACATGAAGGGGTGCCACAAATTTAAATTAGGGGGTGCACGAGTTTAGTCAGGCCTAGGGCAGCACAAAACCTAAATACACCACTGCTGTGGCCATGGAAGTGATTGGAACACCTGATTCTGATTATTTGGATGGGTGAGCCAATACTTTTGGCAATATAGTGTATGTATATATGTGTCTGGCCACGTGTAGCGCCATGCAGAGGGACTTCCTATAACACTAACAGGCTTATCCAAAGAGATATGAATTGCTGGAGAAAGGTAACCGAACGCTGAAAACGCGTTCGGTTACCTTTCCTGGACATTCAGCTATCCAGAGAGCAGGCAATTCGCCAAATTCGGTGCCTGTTCGGTCCCTGTTCGAGGGTAGTGGAATCCCCATAAAAAAGCAATGCTTCATCTATTCAGAGAACAAAAACCAGCAGTGAAAAGTTGCCGAATTGCCCTGATGTTCGGTGGTTTCATGCGGCAGATTTATTCAGGCGAATCCCATAGGCTTCAATGTTAAAAATATTCCTGTTTTAATTCAATATCTAATAAACCGTTCATTATAAAATTCCGCAGTAAAGAGTCTCTTTATTTATAGATTTTTTAGGATATTTTAAGCATTTTTCTGGATTTTTTTTTTTTTTAAAAAAGTCCGATTTTTTTTTTTTTTAAGTTTACTTATTTTTTCTGTAACAGCCCTTTTTATTATCATTCATTGGATTTTATGTGTAAATTTCAGACATTTTCACTCCGTAGTTTCTTTCACTTTTCAAACATTCAAGCAAACTGTTTTTTTAATTTATTCACTGCATTCGTCTGCGGTGTCGGGTTTTTCCAGCGGCTACGCTGCGTGTGATTGGCTCCTGCTCAGGTTTTGCAGTTAGTTTTCGTCGGGTTTGCGGTGGCCTTTCCCTGCAATCCGGGGACCCTGTGGTGCTTGCTGAACACACCGCAGGGTCGCCGAAATGGGATCGCCAAATCGAACCGAACTGAAGAGAACGAAAAGTCTCCGAATGTGCGGTGACTTTTCGATTCTCTTTGAATTACCCTGATAGTCCTTCTACATTCACAGAAGCAATAAAACGTATGGAATGTGACTTTCCAGGCCTTATCATTGCAGATTAACCCCTTCAAGACCAATGGATATTCCAGAAAACCAATGTCAGCAACGAGTGTTATATCATATAATAGGGAAGAAATATGGCAGAGTCGGCGCTTCCTTCAATGGTGACTTTTCTCTCTCTACACATACACATTTAAGTAAGAAGATAATCAGCAGCCGGTGATATTCTTAAGGAGCACCGGATCTCCCGAACATCCTGCTCCTTAAGAATATCACTGGTTGCTGATTACATCAAGTGTCTGATTCAGACACCACAATACGTGAGTTTATTTCCTCTCTTTCCTATTAAATTGCTACTCTATGGTAAACTCTGCTTTGCTTGCGGTACACATCCACATTTAAGTAAAAAGATAGAGGAAGGAAGCGCTGACTCTGCCGTATTTCTTCCCTATTCTACTTCACCGGTGGTTTTGGATATACCACCAAAAGGAGGGGGACGGCTGCTGATTCATTTTACGTAATTTATGGACTCTGATCCTCTGCTTAGATTTGTGTTAAAATTGATTATGTTGACTGTGTTTTATTTGACATATTGATAAATATCAATACATACAGAACAATTTCTGCATCTTGTTCTTGTAAAACCGCCTCTAGGTGGCGCCAGTGATACAGTTTTCTTAGTATTTCATAAAATCACTTTTGATGAATTATACAGCGAGTAACATATATAGAGAAGTAATGGTTAATCTATTCTATTGTTATTCCAGGACAGGAAACTCGAGCACAAACGGGGGGGGGGGGAGCGTCAGGAAGGTAATCTGGGGGCAGGTGTTAAACACACTTATCCTAGCGGATAACGCGTATGGGGTTATTCACAAAGCTCTGCACTTCGGTGATTCCATTTCGCCGACCCCTCCGTGAGTTCACTATTCGCCGTCGTGCACCGAAGATTTATTTATTTATAAAGTGTTTTAGCAGGAGGATACATTGAGATTTCTCTGCTTTTCAGTCTCTCCTGGGATGGAGTCGTCTAAGTAATAAAAAGGTCTGTTACACAATTTATAAAAAATAATAAAAAAAAATTGGAATCAAAAATTTCTTCTAAAAGAATAAAAAAAAGGCTTTTGCTGAAAATAAAAAGAAACTTTTAAAAAAATATATATATGTTTTTGTTTAAACCTGTCGAACTGAGGCACTGAAAGCCGGGTAATTTCACTGACAGGTCGGTGTCTGTGAATAGATTAACCATTGCTTCTCTGTGAGATGATTTCACTGCCGCCGAAGATCGCCGAATGGTGGCGGACTGCACCGTATATCAATTCCATCTATTTTTCATGTTTGCTTGTACCGGATCGTCCAGTTTCATCTGACAAATCCCATCCAAATGGGAAAGGTCGCTAGTCTGACGAAGCCGTCCAATGGAAGTCAGAGGCAGTGGACGAGGGTTGTGAGATTAGTCACACGACTACGTCTGACTTGTTAGTTGGATGAATACGGTGCCAGTGGACGGCCAACCTACCAGGGAATCACTCCTGATATACATCGGCTTTATGCTGCTCATAGTGAGGCACCGAAATGCAAATTCTGGCCTGAAAACGCAAGAAGACTTTGGCCGTTTAATCGCAAGAAACCGGAAATGAATCCCACGAAACTTATGTTAAAGCTATAATTGTAGCAACCCCAGCTTATTATTCCACTATATAGCAATGGGGCCCCGCGTGAGCGACTGGGCGAGACTGGGAATCACTGCCACCTCCATACCAGAGACCTTCACTGCAAATCAAACTCTGTAAAGGGGAGCAGCAGGATTACACGGAACTTCTACATTTCTCAGGATATAGAATGGAATCAATACCTGGGATATAATCAATATCCTGTGAAGGGATTACTTGGTAACAAATGGGTTAATAATGTTTACTATTGAGTCGGGAGGTTTTTACACACTGTATAGCAATGGGTTAATTAGGTATGTATAGCAATGGGTTAATAAACTCTGTATAGGAATGGGTTAATAAGCTCTGTATAGCAATGGGTTAATTAAGTATGTATAGCAATGTGAGAATAAGCTCTGTATAGCAATGGGTTAATAATCTCTGTATAGCAGTGGGTTAATAAGCTCTGTATAGGAATGGGTTAATAAGCTCTGTATAGGAATGGGTTAATAAGCTCTGTATAGGAATGGGTTAATAAGTTCTATATAGGAATGGGTTAATAAGCTCTGTATAGGAATGGGTTAATAAGTTCTGTATAGGAATGGGTTAATAAGCTCTGTATAGCAGTGGGTTAATAAGCTCTGTATAGGAATGGGTTAATAAGTTCTGTATAGGAATGGGTTAATAAGCTCTGTATAAGAATGGGTTAATAAGCTCTGTATAGGAATGGGTTAAGAGACACTCACATGCAGAGACTAACGAGCCTCAAATTCAGACCATATTATTGCCGCAGAGTCTCGGTCTCTTTCTTGTCCTCTCTCTCTCTTTTTTCCCGTTATTTGTTGTCACGATGAAAGTATCGACATTTTATTGTTTATTATATCGACATGACACTTTGTTAATAAAGAGCCGACATATTCCGTGGCGCTGTACATGCGCACACTTGGTAAAAGACAGACAGTGGCAGAATACAGTGAGACCAGATGAAATCTGACAGATACAGGAGGAATGGAGGAACCTGCTCCCATGTAACACCTGCATGGAGACTTCTCTACCACCCGAGCAGTATTTGCCATCTCCACAAGACTAGAGGTCGACCGTAGAAGCTTGACCATGAGCTCATTCCCCACAGACCTGAACGCATCCCTTGGGGTCGAATCTTTAAAACGAATGTCATAATAAAAACAGCAAAAATCAAGAGATTTACTAAAGAATAAACATTATAAGGTGGGTGAGCGAGTGATAACATCAACGCGTTAGAGGGTAAATACCTCCTGCATTATGATGGATTCATTCTGGTGTAGCAACCATAACCTCCACCACGCTCCGACTGGAATAACAGATTCTATCATGTATGATTTCTGCTCTCCTGTGTGAATTCTCTAAAAATTAAAAACTCGAGACACGGAGTTACGGCTGATACACGTCTGAAATTTAGCACATAAAGGGACATCTCTCTGGTGTCGTGTTATGAGATATGACCTGCCCTCTCTCCTATTGGTCCTTGTTTAGTAATTCTGTTTACGGATTATTTTGCTTATACACCTTCCATATGTAGCATTAAGACGGTGCCTATATTGTGTGAGTTTTCTGGTGGCTAATAAGAGTGGATCTATGGCTAAAACATTTCCCACAGTCAGAGCATGAATAAGGCTTCTCTCCGGTGTGAGTTCTCTGATGTGAAACAAGAGTTGAGTTACGGCTAAAACATTTCCCACATATAGAGCATGACACAGACTTCTCTCCTGTGTGAATTCTCTGATGTGCAACAAGGTTTCCTCTCTTAAGAAAGAATTTCCCACATGTAGTACAGGAAAATGATGTACCTCCTGTGTGCATTTTCTGGTGTTCGACAAGACTTGAGCTGGAGGCAAAACCTTTCCCACATTCAGAACACAACAACGTCTTCTCTCGTGTGTGATATCTCTGATGTACAGCAAGGTTTGCTCTACTGCTGAAAGATTTTCCACATTCAGAACAAGGAAAAGGCTTCTCTCCTGTGTGAGTCTTTGCATGAGAAATGAGATGTGACTTTGAGGAAAAACATTTCCCACACTTGGAACACGAAAAAGGCTTCTCTCCTGTGTGAGTTCTCTGGTGCATAACAAGACCTGTTTTATTGCTAAAACGTTTCCCACATTCAGAACATGAGTAAGGCTTCTCTCCTGTGTGAACTCTCCGATGTGCAACCAGGTTTGTTCTACTCCTAAAACATTTCCCACATTCAGAACAAGTAAAAGGTTTCTCTCCCGTGTGAGCTCTCTGATGTCTTGCAAAAGCTAATCTATAGTGAAAACATTTCCCACATTCAGAGCACGAAAATGGTTTCTCTCCTGTGTGAGTTCTCTGATGTATTTGAAGCCCGGAGCTACCGCTAAAACATTTACCACAGTCAGAACAAGAAAAAGGCTTCTCTCCTGTGTGGGTTCTCTGATGGACATCAACTTTTCCTTTGCTGGTAAACGATTTCCCACATTCAGAACATGAAAAAGGTTTCTCTCCTGTGTGAATTCTCTGATGTAAAACCAGAGCTGAGTGACCGCTAAAACCTTTCTCACATACAGAACATGTATAAGGCTTCTCTCCTGTGTGCATCTTCTGATGTGCATTAAGAGCCGAGTTATTGCTAAAACATTTGCCACAATCAGGACAAGAAAAAGGCTTATCCCCAATATGTATTTTCAGATGAGATATGAGACTTGACTTTAGGGTGAAACATTTCCCACATTCAGAACAAGAGAAAGGCTCCTCTGCTGTGTGATCCATCACATGAGAAAGGAGTTGTGGCTTAAATGTAAAACACTTCCCACATTTAGAACATGAATAAGGCTTCTCTCCTGTGTGAGTTCTCTGATGAGCATGAAGCACGGAGCTGTGGCTAAATACTTTCCCACATTTAGAACACGAATAAGGCTTCTCTCCTGTGTGAGTTCTCCGATGTATGACAAGATTTCTTCTGTTCCTAAACAATTTTCCACATTCAGAACATGAAAAAGTTTCCTCTCTTCTGTGAGTTCTCTGATGAGCATTACATGCAGAGTTCCCGCTAAAACATTTCCCACATACAGAACACGAGAAAGGCTTCTCTCCTGTGTGAGTTCTCTTATGTACAACAAGATCTCGTCTACTGATAAACCATTTCCCACAGTCAGCACATGAAAAGGGCTTCTTTCCTGTGTGATTCATGACATGGGATAGGAGCTGTGCTTTAAAGGTAAAACTTTTCCCACATTCAGAACACACATAAGGCTTCTCTCCGGTGTGCGTTCTCTTATGTGCACGAAGTGTGGAAGTGTGGCCAAAGCATTTCCCACACTCTGAACATGGATAAGGCTTCTCTCCTGTGTGAGTTCGTTTATGTACAACAAGAGCTGATATATAGCTAAAACATTTTCCACATTCAGAACAAGAAAAGGGTTTTTCTGCGTGAGTTCTCTGATGTCTAATGAAAGCTAAGCTATAGTGAAAACATTTCCCACATTCAGAGCATGAATAAGGCTTCTCTCCTGTGTGAAACCTCTGATGTGTTATAAGGTTAGAGCTTCGGCTAAAACATTTTCCACATTCGGAACATGAGAAAGGCTTCTCTCCTGTGTGAGTTCTCTGGTGTGCATTATGAGCAGAGTTACTGCTAAAACATTTCCCACAGCTTGAACACGATAGCGGCTTCTCTCCTGTATGAGTTCTCTGATGTTTATTGTAAGCAGAGATACTGCTAAAACATTTGTCACATTCAGGACATAAAAAAGGCCTCTCTCCTGTGTGAGTTCTCATGTGTATAACAAGCTTTGTTCTACTGGTAAAACATCTCCCACATTCTGAGCATGAAGAAGGCTTCACAACGGTTGTATCTTTCTGATGGGAAGAGAAAGCACTAACACTTTTCCTAAACGCAGAGCCTGAAAATCGTTTTGATTTGGTTTGTATTTTCATAGCTGTAGTCATATGGAAGTCTACAGAAGGCCTTTGCTTCTCTCCTGTGATTCGGGAATTCGTGTCACGTCCGTCGGGATGATTTCTGTTCCTGGAGGCACCTAAAAGAAAATTAAACTTAGGTTAAAAACTATAGCATTTCTTTAAACTATTCATTTTTTTACCAAATGGTGTAAAAATTACTACAGAAACAAAAAGTGGTGATAAAGTACAAATTTAAAAAAATCTAAGAGTGTTGTAGACGTTAGATATTAATGTCTATAAAATATTGAGTGTAATTTTCAGAATGGCAGTATAGGCCGAGACGGAGCCGGGAGAGGACGCTGCTCAGGATAGCGGGGACGCTGCTCAGGAGAGGGGGGACGCTGCTCAGGATAGCGGGGACGCTGCTCAGGATAGCGGGGACACTGCTCAGGATAGCGGGGACACTGCTCAGGAGAGGGGGGACGCTGCTCAGGAGAGGGGGGACGCTGCTCAGGATAGCGGGGACGCTGCTCAGGAGAGGGGGGACGCTGCTCAGGAGAGGGGGGATGCTGCTCAGGAGAGGGGGGACGCTGCTCAGGAGAGGGGGGACGCTGCTCAGGATAGCGGGGACGCTGCTCAGGAGCGGGGACGCTGCTCAGGAGAGAGGGGACGCTGCTCAGGATAGCGGGGACGCTGATCAGGATAGCGGGGACGCTGCTCAGGAGAGGGGGGATGCTGCTCAGGAGAGGGGGGACGCTGCTCAGGAGAGGGGGGACGCTGCTCAGGAGAGGGGGGGACGCTGCTCAGGAGAGGGGGGGACGCTGCTCAGGAGAGGGGGACGCTGCTCAGGAGAGGGGGGACGCTGCTCAGGAGAGGGGGGACGCTGCTCAGGAGAGGGGGGACGCTGCTCAGGAGAGGGGGGACGCTGCTCAGGAGAGGGGGACACGCTGCTCAGGATAGGGGGGACACGCTGCTCAGGATAGGGGGGACACGCTGCTCAGGATAGGGGGGACACGCTGCTCAGGATAGGGGGGGCACGCTGCTCAGGATAGGGGGGACGCTGCTCAGGAGAGGGGGGATGCTGCTCAGGATAGCGGGGACGCTGCTCAGGAGAGGGGGACGCTGCTCAGGAGAGGGGGGAACGCTGCTCAGGAGAGGGGGGGACGCTGCTCAGGAGGGGGGGACGCTGCTCAGGAGAGGGGGACGCTGCTCAGGAGAGGGGGACGCTGCTCAGGAGAGGGGGACGCTGCTCAGGAGAGGGGGGGACGCTGCTCAGGAGAGGGGGGACGCTGCTCAGGAGAGGGGGGACGCTGCTCAGGAGAGGGGGGACGCTGCTCAGGAGAGGGGGACGCTGCTCAGGAGAGGGGACGATGCTGCTGCCGCTCAGGATAAGGGGGGGGGAGAACGCTGCTCAGGATAGGGGGGGTTCGGAATGATGAAGAGCAGCACAACACATAGGAAAAACTGTGAAGCCAAAGCAAGCCATGAGGTGTAATAACTTAAGAAATACCCCCATCCCGTCAAAAAAATAAAACAATGTTACATATACACATAGGCGTCTCTACAGGGGGGCAATGGGGGCAATTGCCCCACCCTAGGTTATTCCTTGCCCCCGCCACCAAAAATCAACATCCAGCTTCCCACACTTTTTCGGACCGTGGTATCTCCGTTGCTATGCATCATATATGGACATTCTAGGTGGCATTGGAAAGGGCAGATTCTGGCCTTTCCAATGATACCCAACATGACCATATTCAGTGTAAAGTGAAAGTCATAAAACATTAAATAAAAACGTGCACTTAAACGTAAACATTTTCACAGGGTTGAAATGGCTCAGCAGTGAAGTGGTTAATGTTCAGACTATACATTACATTGTGTATTACGTTAGTTTTTGCCTTGGTTTAGTTGTATATTAAGGGTTAATGGCAGGCTTCATCCCTCATAGTATACATTTTAGTTTTTCATTGATTAATGGCATTTTAGGGGTTAATAGGTAGCTACATGCTTCCAAAGTGTATTCAGTTCATGTTTTCCCTTGATCAATTGCATGTTAGGGGTTAATGGGTTGGCTAAATGCCACATTGTTTATTATTTTTATTGTATTTCTCTGGGTTTATGGCATTTTAGGGGTTATTATGGAAGTTAGAATCTAAAGGGTCTAATGATCTGTAGATCCTCTGCTTTCCGTAACATTTCGGGGAATTTATTTTGCCAAAAATAAGGTGAATTCCCTATTTAGCGAATGGTTAGTGTATATTTCTAAAAGTGGAGTCGCTGAAGCAGCAATCAGACATTCAGCCAAAACTGCCGAATTGCAGCAAATCAAATATTGAATTTAAGTATCATTGCGTCACATTACTCGTTGCGTCACGTTACTCGTTGCGTCACGTTACTCGTTGCGTCACGTTACTCGTTGCGTCACATTACTCGTTGCGTCACATTACTCGTTGCGTCACATTACTCGTTGCGTCACATTACTCGTTGCGTCACATTACTCACTGTGTCACATTACTCATTGCATCACATTACTCTGGGGTTTTGGAATCTTGTTTATATATACTTATTTAGGGCACTATTACCTGGTGTGAGCTAACCCTTGCATCGGCATGGTTTTGCTTTAGCGTCAGGTTAATGGAGTCTATTCCCGGACCATCAGATCTTTTGCCTCCCGCTACAAACAGGAAAATTCACTTAGCGCGTTGCTATTAGCGTTTTGTAGCGCGAGCTTACTGTACTCTCCGTGTCCTTTTCTTAACAGGGGGATCATTAGAGATCTCTATGGCTTTTGCAGCTAACAGATCACTTGGTGCCAGCGCTAATTTTTTGAGGGGCGCTAATTGCACCATTTTACCTACTGCTCAACCCTGGTGCTAACTCCAAAAAGACAGAAAAAACAGGTCCTCACCCAGAATTAACAGGCAATTAATAGGCAATGTAAAGGAATGCAGCACAGGTGTTCTCTTGGCCCCATACACCATAGTAATGGATCTGGTCAGCAATGTTGTTGCTGTTGCAGTCGGCTCTATTATAAATGTATCCTTTATCCACATATATCCTAATTCTAATATATTGCCTAATTTTAAACATTTTATGCTGGGGGTTATTCATAGTATGGAAGCGGGTGATTATTAGGGTGACCGTGTGGACCATGTTTAAAGGGACACATCAATAAGTCTTGCCCTGAAACATGTATTTTTTATTTGCTGCAGCAGGGAAATTTGTGTCGCTCACCTGGCCTTCCTTTTGGATCTATTAAATGCAGTGTAATGATTCTACATGCTGCTGGGTGGCATTTATCATGCAATGCCCATCAGCCTTAATATATGTGTGCATCAAAACATGGAGGATACGACCACCGTGGAGGATTTTAATAATGCAGGGTGTGAGGTTATTCACTGGATGTGTTCATATTCAAGCTTGTGAGGGCGGGGGATCGGTATGACCCGGCACTCCGCACTGGAAAAAAAACAGTTCTATCCTGTACACAACCGCATTAGTTTCCCGAGCGTGCGCTAAACGACCTTGTTCATGGACTACCGCGGACAAGGTGATCTGTTAGTAGGTCGTCAGGCACTACGTTTTAGCGACTCGCACTCAATGTTTCCTTTAGCGATGGTGTTTTAGCTCACACCAGGTGATAGGGCGCTTAGTTTTATTCAGTGGCAAGATTTAGTGGTGAAAATTATTAGTGCCCCCCCAGTTTTGACTGTGGTACTCTATGTGCCCCCCCTAAATATTGTTCCTAGAGTCGCCACTGCATATACAGGAAAAGGGATATGTTCCTCCTCAGGGAGATAAGCTGGCCCTGATCCTCCATGTAACAGAAGGGAGATGGTGGGGAGGGCTTCATGGGGCAGCAGAGCTTCGTGGATCAGATCTCAGTCTCTCTGGACTCTTTTGCAGCCAATGATAGTCACACTGAGAGCGACTGGATTGGCTGGACGCTCGCTGCTAGACGTAACTGCACATCTAAACCTCAATAAGCCCACATACACCTGACCCAGACCCCGAGGACTACTGAAACGTTAACCTTATCCCTCTCCCCAACTTCAGCACTAAACCTGGACACACAGGTGCAGTGCGACCAATCAGCTGCAAGGAGCCCAGAGTTTGGATTGTAACATGAACAACATGCAAAATCCTTCAGTAAACGGTCTCCCATCGATCTCTGGGTGCCCACAGCACAGAAGATGCCCACAGCAAAGACAGGGGTGCTGGTGGAATGGATGGCTGTCAAGTTCTGTCAAGTACATATGTCATCATGAAGGGGTTAAACATACTGACTTGTGAAATGAGGAAAGAAACAATACAGAAAGAGCCGAAAAGATGACAGAGGGGGCGAGTGAAATAGTGAGGAGAGGCAGGACGAGGGAAAAGTGCTGGAGAGGGACGGGTGGGACAGACAAAGGGATTGGGCAGAAACTGATACAGATGGAGGTGTCTCACTGAAAATATATGAAGAAAGTGACATTAAACAATGAGATTATAAAACATCTCTAACGCTTTACAACAATACTGAACATTTCAGAAGAAAAGTCTCCATTAATCAAACCTGAAGGACACGAGTCCAGCTTTACTGAGCGTGGGTTAAATTGGACAGCCTTCCCAGGATCATCCATGTCCTCATATCCCTGGCGCCCCCTGACACGTGGCTTCTCCCCTCTCTCCATCTCCTGGCGCCCCCGGACACACGGCTCCTCCCCTCTCTCCATCTCCCAGCGCCCCCTGACACACGGCTCCTCCCCTCTCTCCATCTCCTGGCGCCTCCTGACACACGGCTCCTCCCCTCTCTCAATCTCCCGGCGCCTCCTGACACACGGCTCCTCCCCTCTCTCCATGGCGGATATAAGTGCAGGAATCCCATTGATCCGTCCTGTGTGTGTGAAGAGAAAATGTCCAGAAAGATCTTATGATCCAACAGCAATAGAAGATGTTTTGTATGAAGCTGCCTGTGAAGGAGGGGGAGACGTTCCTTACCCAGAGAGCAGAAGGTCTGGTAATTCTCCATCATCACATCCCTGTAAAGCTCCTTCTCTTCTTCCTTTAAACAGTCCCACTCCTCCTGGGAGAAGTAAACGGCCACGTCCTCAAACTCACATTCAGCCTAAACAGCAAATGACCTCATTAATGTGACGCCATTATTTATCAGCACAAACTCACATATACCATGAGGAAGATTTCCTGCTTTCCCTGGCAATCTGGCGTCTCCCCCCGTGTAACTCATTCAAGCTTCCCCTCCCCCATCACTGGAGGAAGAAGGGAGGAGATAAGAGACATTGCAATGTCTGGGTCAATGTCTGCCTTACCTGTCCGTTCAGCCGCTCCTCCGTCTCTGACATGTGACCCGGGGACCTCTCCATCACCTCCTCCTTCATCTGACATGTGACCCGGGAACCTCTCCATCACCTCCTCCTTCTCTGACATGTGACTCGGGAACCTCTCCATCACCTCCTCCTTCTCTGACATGTGACCCGGGGACCTCTCCATCACCTCCTCCTTCATCTTGGTTATTATCCGGCGTCACGTGGTGACTTGCTGCACCAAATCAATGGCCTCTGGTCCGCGGGGAGACAGAGACTGCGCTAAGTGCAATGTCTGGAGAGAGACAGCAAGATCTGAGCTCTATATATATGAGTATACGGGGAATTAGCGGATCCTGAGCTCTATATATGAGTATACTGGGAATTATATATAGAGCTCAGGATCCTCTAATTCCCTGTATACTCATATATAGAGCTCAGGATCCTTTGAGTATACGGAGAAATATATAGAGCTCAGGATCTTCTAATTCTCCGTATACTCAAAGGATCCTGAGCTCTATATATGAGTATACGGGAAATTAGAGGATCCTGAGCTCTATATATGAGTATACGGGAAATTAGAGGATCCTGAGCTCTATATATGAGTATGCGGGAAATTAGCGGATCCTGAGCTCTATACATAAGTATACAGGGAATTAGAACCTTTTAAATGATACCTTCATGACACAACTGGTAGAAACACCAACAATAGAGGATAACTGTCTGGTTATAACAAATAATGTGGATCTTTTCTCAAATATTAATGTAAGGGAACAGTTGGGAAACAGTGACCATAATATGGTGTCTTTTGAAATAAACTCAAAAAAACACATTCATAGGGGGCAGCTAAAACATATAATTTTAAAAAGGCCAACTTTATTAAAATAAAGGAAGCTCTCAATGTCATTGACTGGCAGAAACTCTTTTACGGGAAAAACACTGAGGATAAGTGAAATATCTTTAAACTAACACTAGAAAAGTACACGTCACAATATATTCCACTGTTTTTTTTTTTTTTTGTGAAAGGATACATTGAGATTTCTCTCGTTTTCAAGTATGTCCTGGGTGGCGAGTCTGTACCGTTAGGTGTCTTGCCAAGGACACTTACTGGAGAGGTTGCTCGCTGGGATCGAACCCATGACTCCACAGGCTCTCTCCATGCAGAGCGGTGACATTACCTCTACTCCACCCAGCCGGTACTTAATAAATATAAAAGAAACAGACTGAAACCAATGTGACTTAGTAGGAAGGTAACTAAGGAAATGAAAAATAAAAAGAAGGCATTTAAAGCTTTTAAATCTGAGGCATCCTATAAAGCATATAGGGCAGCCAATAAAGCATGTAAAAATGCAATTAGATGGGCTAAACTAGAAAATGAAAAAGAAATAGCCAAAGAGAGCAAGACCAACCCTAAAAGATTCTTTAGGTACATAAATACTAAAAAACCCAAGAGTGAAAATGTAGGTTCACTAAAATCTGAGTCAGGGTTATTATTAACTGAAGATCAGGATAAAGCAGAAATTTTAAATGATTATTTTTCTTCAGTATTTATCAAAGAGAAACCTATAACAGGAGACATGAAATTCATTAATAAAAACTTACTAATACAAAGTGACTGGTTGACTCAGGACAAGGTTTTGCAGCAATTAAACAATGTGAATGTGAATAAAGCCCCAGGGCCAGATGGAATTCACCCGCGAGTACTTAGGGAGCTATGTGTTGAAATATGTAAACCTCTGTTCTTAATCTTTCAAGATTCTTTTCTTTCAGGAATGGTACCAGAGGATTGGAGAAAAGCTGACGTCGTCCCTATATTTAAGAAAGGTTTAAAATTTGTGCCTGGGAATTATAGACCTGTGAGCTTAACATCTGTGGCTGGGAAAGTATTTGAGGGGTTACTAAGGGATAATATTCAGGAATTTATTGGGAGGTATAATGTAATTGGCAAAAATCAGCATGGTTTCATGAAACACAGATCATGTCAGACTAACCTAATTACGTTCTATGAGGAAGTAAGTAGAAGTATAGATCAGGGGGTCGCAGTGGATGTGATTTACTTGGATTTTCCCAAAGCTTTCGACACAGTTTCCACACAAAAGGTTACTATTTAAATTAAGAAAAATGTGTCTAGATGAAAATATTTGTTCTTGGATAGAAAACTGGCTAAAAGATAGGGTACAGAGAGTGGTCATAAATGGTACATTTTTAAGATGGACACCAGTGGTAAGTGATGTCCCTCAGGGGTCTGTTATAGGACCACAACTATTTTAAGCATTTTTCTTTTTAAAAAAAAGTCCGATGTGTTTTTTTTTTTAAGTTTACTTCTTTTTTCTGTATCAGCCCTTTTTATTATCGTTCATTGGATTTTATATGTAAATTTCAGACATTTTCGCTCAGTAGTTTCTTTGCAAACAGCGTTTCACTTTTCAAACATTCAAGCAAACGGTTTTGCTAATTTATTCACTTCATTCGTCTGCGGTGTTGGCTTTTTCCGGAGGCTTCGCTGCGTGTGATAGGCTCCTGCTTGGGTTTTTCCAGCGTCTTCGGCGGGTTAATCCAGATGTTTTTGCGGGTTTCGGCGTGCATTTGCTGGGTTTTTGCGGTGACTTTTCGCTGGGTTTGCGGCGGCTTTTCCCTGCGCTTTGACGGCCCTGTGGTGCTTGCTGAATACACCGCAGGGTCACCAAAATGGGATTGCCGAATCGGCCCGAATTGAAGAGAACAAAAAAAGTCACCGAACATGCGGTGCCTTTTGATTCTCTTTAAATAACCCTGTAAGTAACAATGTGCAATGTCAAACAGCAGCCGCCAAGGCCAGCAAGGTATTGGCATGCATTAAAAGGGGCGTTCACTCTCGAGATGAAAACATAATTTTGCCTCTGTATAAATCAATGGTCAGGCCGCACCTTGAATATGCCGTGCAATTTTGGGCACCTGTCTTAAAAAAAGATATTATATCGCTAGAAAAAGTGCAGAGACGGGCAACTAAATTAATAAGGGGAATGGAAGGGTTAAGTTATGAGGAAAGACTAACAAGCTTAAACCTGTTTAGTTTAGAGAAACGGCGCCTTAGAGGGGATCTGATAACCTTATATAAATATATACGGGGCCATTATCAACCATTGTATGATAACCTATTCATTAACAGGACTATACACAGGACAAGGGGTCATCCATTTACACTGGACGAAAGGAAATTCAGCCTAAAGCATAGGAAGGGTTATTTTACGGTGAGAACAATAAAGCTGTGGAATTCTCTGCCTGTTGAGGTGGTTGGGTCAGAGACTGTACAGACTTTTAAAAAGCGACTGGATGACTTCCTGCAGACACAGAATATTAAGGGTTATAATATTTAATATGTGGGTAAAAGCTTCTTGATAAAAGGAGAATCTGACGCCATCTGGGGGCAAGAAGGGATGTTTCCCAGTATGATGCATATTGGCGAGTATTTCAGACTGGGTTTTTTTTGCTTCATTTGGATCAGTAGCAGTAGGTGATGTGGGAGAGGCTGAACCTGATGGACGCATGTCTTTTTTCAGCCTATGTAACTATGTAGAGGATCCTGAGCTCTATATATGAGTATACGGGGAATTAGAGGATCCTGAGCTCTATATATGAGTATACGGGGAATTAGCGGATCCTGAGCTCTATATATGAGTATACGGGGAATTAGAGGATCCTGAGCTCTATATATGAGTATACGGGGAATTAGAGGATCCTGAGCTCTATATATGAGTGTACGGGGAATTAGAGGATCCTGAGCTCTATATATGAGTATACGGGGAATTAGAGGATCCTGAGCTCTATATAGGAGTATACGGGGAATTAGCGGATCCTGAGCTCTATATATGAGTATACGGGGAATTAGAGGATCCTGAGCTCTATATATGAGTATACGGGGAATTAGAGGATCCTGAGCTCTATATAGGAGTATACGGGGAATTAGAGGATCCTGAGCTCTATATATGAGTATACGGGGAATTAGAGGATCCTGAGCTCTATATAGGAGTATACGGGGAGTTAGCGGATACTGAGCTCTATATATGAGTATACGGGGAGTTAGCGGATCCTGAGCTCTATATATGAGTATACGGGGAGTTAGAGGATCCTGAGCTCTATATATGAGTATACGGGGAATTAGTGGATCCTGAGCTCTATATATGAGTATACGGGGAGTTAGCGGATACTGAGCTCTATATATGAGTATACGGGGAATTAGCGGATCCTGAGCTCTATATATGAGTATACAGGGAATTAGTGGATCCTGAGCTCTATATATGAGTATACGGGGAATTAGTGGATCCTGAGCTCTATATATGAGTATACGGGGAATTAGCGGATCCTGAGCTCTATATATGAGTATACGGGGAATTAGAGGATCCTGAGCTCTATATATGAGTATACGGGGAATTAGCGGATCCTGAGCTCTATATATGAGTATACGGGGAATTAGAGGATCCTGAGCTCTATATATGAGTATACGGGGAATTAGAGGATCCTGAGCTCTATATATGAGTATACGGGGAATTAGAGGATCCTGAGCTCTATATATGAGTATACGGGGAATTAGAGGATCCTGAGCTCTATATATGAGTATACGGGGAATTAGAGGATCCTGAGCTCTATATATGAGTATACGGGGAATTAGAGGATCCTGAGCTCTATATATGAGTATACGGGGAATTAGTGGATCCTGAGCTCTATATATGAGTATACGGGGAGTTAGTGGATCCTGAGCTCTATATATGAGTATACGGGGAATTAGAGGATCCTGAGCTCTATATATGAGTATACGGGGAGTTAGCGGATCCTGAGCTCTATATATGAGTATACGAGGAATTAGTGGGTCCTGAGCTCTATATATGAGTATACGGGGAATTAGAGGATCCTGAGCTCTATATATGAGTATACGGGGAATTAGAGGATCCTGAGCTCTATATATGAGTATACGGGGAATTAGAGGATCCTGAGCTCTATATATGAGTATACGGGGAATTAGAGGATCCTGAGCTCTATATATGAGTGTACGGGGAATTAGAGGATCCTGAGCTCTATATATGAGTATACGGGGAATTAGAGGATCCTGAGCTCTATATATGAGTATACGGGGAATTAGAGGATCCTGAGCTCTATATATGAGTATACAGGGAATTAGAGGATCCTGAGCTCTATATATGAGTATACGGGGAATTAGAGGATCCTGAGCTCTATATATGAGTATACGGGGAATTAGAGGATCCTGAGCTCTATATATGAGTATACGGGGAATTAGAGGATCCTGAGCTCTATATATGAGTATACAGGGAAATAACATACCCCTTAATATCCAGTATTACCTTTATATACAGAGAGACAGAAGCTGTTCTGACCTGTGACCTGGGATTAAGATTGGGCCTCAGGGTCCTTGGGAAGAGCTGGTGATCTTTTGGGTCTGTGATCTGATCCACTTCCTGAGCTTCTTGGGTTTGTGACGACCGAGCATTATGCACACAGTGAAAAAACGCAGCCAGTAAAGCCCAGAGGACATGTAGGAGGATTGCAGGAGACAAAGTAATGTTTGGGTGTTGTCTCTTGTGTTGTGAGCTCTGCAGCATTCCTTAATCTCAGTAATCTGATCCCCTCCCCCTCCCAACCTATGAGGCTCCTCCCTGCAGGTTGCAGAATCAATGCACCATGTCCCTCAGGCTGTATCAGACACATCGTCTTGTGTTTGCCGTTGTGTAGTTCCCGCTGTCTGATGATCGGCTGCGTCACAGATATTGTACGATTGATGGTTTAAGGGGGTTGGATTAATTAATTCCTTTTTTCCCCCCAATAAAATAAATTCCTGCTCTATCAGAAATACAATATACAGATTCCTGGCCTCGGGGCGGTGTGAGGATTTTTGGGTGAAGATCTGCTTTGTTACCCCGTGTTGATTTGTGATGAGGTGTGGTGTGTGAGGGTATACGAGCTGCAGGTGTGTAACTAGACCTCACTGGGTACTACGGGAAAGAGTCTGCCTCCTGGGAATCTCCATCACACCCTCATCACCCACCCCATCACTAGGGATGGGCTGCCGGTTCGAATCGGTTCGATGTTCGCATCGAACATCGGCTGTTCAAAAGTTCGCGAACTTCGAACTTTTCAGGGCGTTCGCAAAAAGTTGGCGAAAAAAAAATTGGCTTTTTTTTTAAAAAAATGCTTAAAAAAATCCTAAAATAAATCTAAAAATATAGCGACGCTTTACTGCAGAATATTATAAGCAACGGTTTATTAGATATTGTATTAAAACGGGAATATTTTTAACATTGAAGCCTATGGGATAAAACAATCTTGTTGCTAAAATATCAGGCAGATGAGGCCCTCTAATCAGGCACTGTAGAGGGCAGCCCAAGGGGCCTCCCAAGGATCCCTTGAGGAGCATGCGGCCGCCGGATGACAGAGCTGCGACTGTGCGTCCTGGCTGGCCGGGTGCATGTGGCAGAGACAGGCAGCGCAGGGAGGGAGGGAGCCACTGCGGCAATGGTAGACCCCCACCCCCCCACAACCAGGGAGCCCCCACTGACTGACCACTAGGCTAAGGTAAGAAGACACATTTCTAAAAAAAATAAAATCCGAGGACATTTTTAAATGTCCCCGGGAACATAAAATAAAACTTTATTTTTTTCTTTCTAATACTCACCTGATTCCTGGATCCACCAACAAGCGCAGCCTCCCGTCTCTGCAGGGGCAGCCGCAGAGATGGTGAACACCACACCAGCTTGAGCTGGGAATGGTCGACTGTTATAATGGCAGCAACCTTCTCTCCGCCCGAAGCCTGGGTAAGTTGACGCATGTACCATGCCTAGCACACGTCCTAAATCTGGTGGTACAGCGTTTCCTAACCAGGTACCCAGGACTGGCACAGCTTCTCAGCCAGACCAGAAAAGTCTGCAGTCACTTCAGACGGTCATTCCCAGCAAGTGTTCGCCTGGCAGAAATTCAGAGAATTCCACCTTCCCACAAACTGATGAGGAGGAATATTTAAGTCGTGGGGGCATTGAAGGTGGAGATTCCTCAAGGGAGGGTTTTGTGTCCCCAGAAACCCAAGAACTAGTACGTGGCTGGGAGGAGGTTGTGTACGATACGGTCATCCTCAGCGACCAGGAACACTCAGAAGCTAATGCCACCTCCAACCTATGCTGCATGGACTTCCTTATCCTGCAAAGCCTGCTAAAGGACCCCAGGATTCGTGCTATCAAGGAGAGGGATCATTACTGGTTGGCAAGCCTTCTTGATCCACGATACAAGGGTAAAGTTGCAGAGCTCATCCTGCCCGCACAGAGGGAGGACAGGATGAAACAACTTGAGGACGCTCTAAAGTGACACTTGTGTAACACCTTTCCAGGCACTGGTAGATTACCAAGTGATGACACAGGTGCTTCTGAGGCTGCGGTTGATCAGAGGAAAGGCGGTGAAGGCCGGGGCCGCTTGACTGATGCCTTTTGCAATTTTTTTAGTCCACGACGCCCAGGGACGTCAAATGTAGGCACCCATTGCCAGCGTCTTCACCATATGGTGCAGGACTACCTAGGGGCAAGGGCAGACCTGGATACCTTTCCAGCAGATGATTCACTGGCTTACTGGGTGTTGAGATTGGATCACTGGCCAGAACTTAGCCAATATGCTATGCAGCTACTAGGTTGCCCTTCATCCAGCGTGCTTTCTGAAAGGACGTTCAGTGCCGCTGGAGGTTTTGTCACACAAAAGAGTGCGTCTGTCCACTGACTCTGTAGACCGGCTGACATTTAAAAAAAATGAATCAGTCCTGGATCAGCAGCTATCAATCCCCTGATGCTGATGTAACTGAATAGATACATAGATCTCTTCTGCATTCCAAAAACCTCCACCACTGCACTCTTCCACAATACCTCAGAGGGGTTACATTGTGAAGGCACTAGCTGGCACCAAAGGCCCAATATTTGGGTGCACTGCCACTGACGCGTGTACCAGATTCATATCATTTTAATATTTTTTATAATTAAAGATTTTTATTTTCAAACATACAAATGGGGTACAAAAGAAGAAAAGGGGGATAAACGCTCCTGTACATATTAGGGGGAACATCCGTTACATTGTATGGGCGCGAAAAAAAGAAATAAAAAATATCCGTTTGGTGACCTTAAGTTACACAACAGAACGACCTTGTGTCCAGAATATCGCGAGTTTACCTTATAGGAGCAATAGCAGTCAGTGATCAAATTAAAGAGATGAAAACTGTAAAGGGGAAAAGGAAGGGAAAGAGAACGGGGGGGGGAATCACCAGGGTTATAGATGTAGACATTGGCATTCTGAGAACCTTCTCTCGGGCAGTTGACATCTGTCGAGGTCCACGTCTCTTGCCATAAATGAACCATAGGTCTTTCACAGCCCACATGCCTTCTATAATTTATGGACGTCCCGCACTGCCCAAGGGTCCTTCTTAGGGGGTCTCAAGCTACACGAGGATGTCACCCTCGTCACCACATCAAAGGAGCGATATTGATCTAGCAATGTGGTGATCTGACGAAGTGTTGGTACCTCAATGAATTTCCAATGACGAGCAAGGAGCAAAAGTGTCGTGGAGACAATTATGAACAGCATTTTGAGATGTGTACAGGGGAGGCGGACCATACCTAACAACAGTACTTCCGGGGAACATGCAATCTGTTGTCCAAGGGCCTCAGTGGCTAAAGATGCGACGCCTTCCCATAGTGGTCTCACCGCAGGGCAGTGCCACCATATGTCACCCATAGTTCCCGCCGCTGAGTTACACCTCCAACATTGGTTCGAAACATGGGGAGCAAATTTGTGTATCTTAGTCGGCGTCAAGTACCAGCCATACATCATTTTACGTTGCGTTTCGATTAAAAGGTGGCACATTTAGAGGCACCTATCGGGTACATATGCGCCTGTGCCCATTGAGTAGGAGTAAAGGTCATAGAGAGGTCTCTCTCCCAAGTTGCTTGAAAAGGCCAACTCGCGGCTATAGATGGGGTGAGCAGTTGTCGATAAAAATGCGTGATTGGTTTACTGGAGGAGAGGGGGTCTAGGGGAGAGGGAGCTGGGATTGAGTGTCGCCGTTGAAGTTCTGGGAAGGACAGATTGGCAGCAGGCGTGAAGAGGTGGTGTAGGTGGGTCACTCCATATCGTGTCCAAATCCTAAACCTAGCATGTGGTTGGAAGTAAGAGAGAGCTGACAATGGTGTCGCATTGGATCAGTCAGAGTGGTTCGTGAATAAAGAAAAATTTTGATCCCATGCTTTTAGATGAAGTTTTGTGGATGGTAGCACATGGGGCATTTCCGGCCGGTCTCCCCATTTTAGCCAGACCATATCAGACAACAGGTGACTAGACGTGAAAGAGGACTCCATGGCGAGCCACTGGGGCAGAGGTCGAGCCTGAAATAAGGCCATTATAGGAGGCAAGGTGTGTCACCCAGTAATATCTCTGGACGCAGGCCATATTGAGGCCCCCATCTCAATGTCGAAGGTACAGCAAGCGACGTGCTATTCTCGGACGTTTACGCGCCCATATATGTTATCAGGATCGACTGCATCTTTTCCAGGAACGCTCTGAGTACCTGAATAGGTAACGAATGAAAAATAGAGTATCTTAGGAAACACCACCATCTTCACCGCCGCCATCCTTCCCAACCAAGAAACCTCCCATCCACGCCATCTGGACAAAAGAGAACTTACTTCTGATAACAATCTCTCATAATTATTGCGGAAAATATGATCTATCGAGGGTGTTATCCTTAAGCCTAGGTACGTTATGTAGGTTGTTCGCCATTCAAAGTCGTATATCCGTTTAAGGGAGGTGATGTGTGTATTGGTCATGTGGACAGAGAGTGCTTGTGTCTTTAGGGTGTTTATCTTGTGGTACGAGACCTGACTATATTGGCTCAACTCCTGCTGTAAAGCCGGTAACGACACATCCGGATCTGTTAACGTGAGTAGATCATCATCAGCGTACAAGTTTAACTTATATGTCATGGTCCCACTGGCACCCCCCTTATATAATCATTTTGCCTGAGCCAGAGGCTCAAGGGCCAGATTGTACAACAGAGGGGAGAGGAAACATCCCCGGCGTGTGCCGTTCGTGATGACAAACTCGTCCGACATGAAACCTGAATTTAAAACTCTAGCAGAAGGGGAATCATACAGAACCTGAATCGCCCTCATGAAAGAGCCCAGGAAGCCAAATTTTGGCAGAACTAATTGCAAGATACAGCTGACCCTGTCAAAGGCCTTCTCAGCATCCAATGACAGGATCAGACTGGGTAATTCAGATTGTTTCATCGCCTGTAGCAGGTTAAGGAGCTTCTTGGTGCTGTCAGGTCCCTGTCTCCCGTGTAGAAATCCCACCTGGTCCTGTCCCACTATTTGAGGGAGAATCAGTTTGAGTCTAGTCGCGATGATTTTACTGTACAATTTGATGTCCACATTTAGCAGAGATATGGGTCGCAAGTTCTGACAACGGTCTGGTGTTTTGCCCGGCTTGGGAAGTGTAACAATGTGCGCTCTCAACATATCTACCGGGAATGAGCCTTCATCCCTAGCCATCTCATAAGCTGATAACAAATGCGGCGTCAGCTGGGCTGAAAATGTGGCGTAATAAATTCCAGGGAATCCATAAGGGCCCGGCGATTTTCAATTTGGTAATGCTTTAATGGCTGTGGATAACTCCGTCAGGGTTATTGGAGAGGACAATGTATCTGCTTGTGTTGTCGTTCTTGCCGGAAGGTTGATTTGGGGCTGGTCTCCGCATCGCTCGTGTCCAGATTGTACAAGTCCTAATAATAGCAAGCGAATTCATGCGCAATGTCTGTGAGCTTACACAACTGGCCACGAGCAGACGCGAGAGCTGTTATGCGACGCAGAGCTTCTGCGGGTTTTGGTTTGCGGGCCAGCAACCAGCCAGGTTTATTCTTCAGCACATAGAAAGTAGCCTTTAATCTGTCCATGGACCTAAGATAACCTTCCGTCTCTAAGTCACTCAGCTGTTGTAGCGGTGCGTCTAGCTTTTCAGCCAGTTGAGGGGATGGAGCTATTTTATTTTGTGTATCTATATCGTTTATTTCCTTTAGTATATCTAAGCTGCGCAAGAGGTATGCCCTCCTAAGCTTAGCTGACCATCTCATACAACACGTCTCGCACGACGGCTTTATGCGCCTGCCATATTGTAAGGGGGCTCACGTCAGGGGTCATATTCTCCCAAAAATAACTCATCATGGTCTCCCTGATGTCCTGCAGCACCTGGTCGTTTTTCAGTAACTCGTCTCGAAATAGCCAAGGGGGCCTGGAATGGCTGACGTATACGTCACTCAATGTCAACACTATCGGGGAATGATCCGACCACGTAAAAGCTAGGATATCGCAATTAGTCACATAAGGGAGAACCGACCTCGGTACCAGGAAATAGTCAATCCTGGTATAGCAATTGTGGACTTTAGATCAGAAGCTATAGTCACGCTCGTTCGGGTGGAGTAGTCTCCATGTATCATATAGGTCATACTGGCCCATCAAGGTCTGCATTCGCTTCTGGGAAACATCCATTCGTGTCTGACCACTCGTTGATTGGTCCCGAACCGGGTCCATACTTAGGTTGAGGTCTCCGCATATTACTAGGGCCCCGTCCGAACTTCAGACAGTTTGAGGAGGAGGCGGGATAGGAACTGCGGTTGGGAGGAGTTGGGGGCGTAAGCTGACACCAATGTGTATGCTCTCGCATTGATCGTACAAACTAAGATGATAAACCCCCCCGTGTCCCTGATTATGCAGTGTACTTCGAATTGTAGCCTGTTGTGTGATAAGCGAGTCACCCCCCTAGATTTAGTGCGAAACGTAGAGTGATATTAATTGCGATATTGAGGAGTCATTAGTGTAGGATGATCCAACCTGCGGAACTGTGTCTCCTGTAAGCAGACCACATCCGCGTCATGAAGTCGGAGGTCCCTGTAAAGGGAGTGGCGTTTGATTGGGAGGTTTAGACCCTTCACGTTATAGGTCAGAACTTTCATTTAAGAAGAGGGTTGCGTCTGTTCCGAGGTTGTGACGAACGAGAGAGGGTTAGACAAACAGAAGAACTGGTCCCTATGTGCTAAAATACCCCTGGTAAGAAGAGGGGAGGAAGGGGGGAGGGAAAACAGAAGGTAGACGAAAACCAGCAAATGGAAAGTGTGCACTAGAACAAGTACCACCTAGTAATACAATTATGTGCAAAGCTGACGTCAAGAGAAAAAGAAAAGAGCTCCAACAGGAGTTCTCAACTAGAGATACCCATGCTCTTCCTTGGAAGAGGGAGACTGGGGGGTTACATGGCCTCTCTCCCCACAGCGAAACAACAGTTCATTTCCATATGAGCGTACCATCACATGCTCACCTCGAACAGAGGAGCCATGTGTCTAGATAGATATCGAGCAGTATCTTACGTCTGAGAAACAACAGCAACCAACTGCATCGTGGTCTTCATTTAGTCACTGCGAGTTTGGGAAATGTGATGTCCCATCGATCCAAGACACGGCGACCGTCTTCTAATGATGAAATTACAGTAATCTCCCCATCTCGCATAATCAGCAACTTGGTGGGGTAACCCCACCTGTATGATACACCCGCCGATCTCAGAGCTTCAGTGAGGGGACAGAGATTGCGCAGACGTTGTAGGGTCGCTTGCGACAAGTCCGGGTATACCTCCAAATGTTCGTAGTCCGAACCCAAGGCTCCAGGCTTGCGCAGAGCACGCATCAGATCTTCCTGGGGTTTGAAGTAATGGAGCCGCAAAAGGACGTCTCTCCGCGCCTTTGGGGGTGCAGAGGGCGGTTTCGGGAATATATGTACTCGGTCCATCAAGAAAGTATCAGGCACTGCATCCGGTAACAAATGGGAGAAAAAGTCTGTGACATACGTGCGTAAGGCCCGAGGAGCCACAGATTCCGGCACTCCACGTATTTTTAGGTTATGGCGGCGGGATCGATCCTCCAAATCCGCCAGTTTTGCAGCCTGTCGCTCCAGCATGTCCTCCAGCTCCTTCACTTTTACCGCCATGTGATTGTGGGCCTCAGCAGTATCCGCCATTTTCTCCTCGATCTTGGACGTCCGGTCTCCGATATCCTTTATTTCTCTGCTGATGTCTGCCATCATAACATCGAGATGGGAGGTGAGCGCGGTCGTAAAGTCCTTGAACATCCCCTCTATGCGGGTGGAGAAAGCCTCCAGGTCCGAGTCCGCTCCGATGCGCTGGCCTTGAGACGCCGAGGGAGGAGATCCGGCGCCATCTTGCCGCTCCACTCCTTCCCGGCGCTTGCTCAATTTAGGGGTGAAAAAGTCTTGCTGATCCGTTTTTTTGGTCTTGGCAGCCGCCATATAGGTCACCTTTCCCGGCGCCGTGTCTTGGGGCAAATCTGTATGTTATTTGGGTGAGATATCCGCTTTGTTTCGCCGGGCGAGTATGGAGCATCTCTAACACACGTCCGCCATGTTCAAGCGGTAGCCACGCCCCTATATCATTTTAATATTTGAATGCAGAGTCCACCCCTGCACTCTTCCACAATACCTCAGAGGGGTTACGGTGTGAAGGCACTAGCTGGCACCAAAAGGTCCAATTTTAATGCACCTGTTGTTACTTTCATCCAAAGCCTGCATAAATTTCACCATAATTTAGCCAAAAAAAAAAAAAAAACACTAAACTTGTTCTGTGTGTCCTAAAAACGTCTCCTCTTTTCATACAGGCTGCCTCCCCAAGCAGTTGTTTATGAATAGATTAAAGGAAAACCATTTACCGTCATTTGAAATGGCTTTTTCTTTTTAAATGTTTCTATACATCCTACAAATTCGCCACTTCACGGGTAGGTTATGGGGACCTCCTAGGCACGATATTTGAAGGAATTTTTCGTTTGTATTCTTAACCTTTATGTCATGGAAAAATCACTGTTCCTTTAAAAATGTAATTTTTTTTACTTTTTGTCCTTGTTTCCTTTCCCCCAGAGCACTACTCGGACCCCTTTTACACCTTTTATGGCCAATATCTTGCATACAGTATATGCCCTCTTGGAGGGCACTGTAAAAATCGAACGTTCGAGTCCCATTGACTTGCATGGAGTTCGAACCTTTTAAATTGTTCAAGTTCGAATGCAAACCGAAAGGGGGGGGGTTCGGCCCATCACACAGCCCACATCTGACATGCAATAACAGAGTTATGCGGCAAGCGTGCACACACACACAGTCCCGGAGGTTGATTGATGATGCGGCATGGCTCAGCCTTTCGTGTGCCTTGCAAGAAACATAGGAGGGGTTCACACATCTCCTTATCATCACAGTAATTGGGGTCTGTAAGTGTGAAGCGCAGCTCACAGGGCACGAGAGGCGAGTGAGCCTGTGGGAGGCAAACCAGCAGTGCAGGGGTTAACATCTCCGCTGCGTAAAGTGCGAGTAAAAGGGGCCCATCTCCCCTGGGTTACAGCTGATCTTACACAAATCTACCAGCTTAGAGATTCACTTTGGTCAAATTTCAAGAGCACTGGTTCCAGGAACGATCACTATGAATACCGACAATGCCGGAATGCATGCACAAAACAAACAAAAATGGCTAAAGCCCAATACTTCAATGAAAATCTATAGAATAATATAATCAAACCCTAGAAACTTTTGGAAAATCATAAGTAACATACAATCACCCCCTGTCCACTCTCAGCCGACTGCTGTCAAAGTAAACAACCAAACCCTGCAACACCCCCTAGATGTAGCAAATGCCTTTAATAATTATTATTTTGTTGGATGCGCCACCACCCTGATTGCTAAGCTAAAGAATGACACGCATTCTGAAAAGCCGCACACAGGTCAGGCCCCTCCAACTGTGCAAAGACCCTGTTATCAGAGAAAAATTCTGTTTTAGACTAGTGCCATTACTAAACTTCTCTGTAACCAAAAAATGAAACACCAGTCAGGACCTGACCAAATCCCAGCAATGCTGCTGAAAATCAGCGCGCCGGCAATTGCAAAACCTGTCGCAACCCTAATCAATGAATCACTGGCGACTGGATACATACCCAAACTCTAGAAGACTGCGAGAGTGGTACCTATCCATAAAAGTGGAGACAAGACTTTGGTATCCAACTACCGCCCGATATCATTGCTCCCTATAAAGTCAAAAATTCAGGAAAAATGCGTCTGCACACAATGTCTCACTACAAATCCCAGACTAGCGTGTTGATTACTGTACACCCTGGATGTGAGAGTATCACTGTACACCCCGGACATGCAAGTATCACTGTACACCCCAGGCATGCTAGTCTTACTGTACACCGAAATGCAAGTCTTACTGTACATCCCAGACATGCTAGTCTTACTCTACACCCCGGACATGCGAGTCTTGCTGTACATACCAGACATGCGAGTCTTGCTGTACATACCAGACATGCAAGTCTTGCTGTACATACCAGACATGCGAGTCTTACTGTACACCCCGGACATGCGAGTCTTACTGTACATCCCAGACATGCGAGTCTTGCTGTACATACCAGGCATGCAAGTCTTATTGTACACTCCGGACATGCGAGTCTTACTGAATATCTTGGACATGCGAGTCTTACTGTACATCCTGGACATGCAAGTCTTACTGTACATCCCGGACGTGCTAGTCTTACTGTACACCCTGGACATGCAAATCTTACTGTACATCCCAGACATGCGAGTCTTGCTGTACATACCAGACATGCGAGTCTTGCTGTACATACCAGACATGCAAGTCTTGCTGTACATACCAGACATGCGAGTCTTGCTGTACATACCAGACATGCAAGTCTTGCTGTACATACCAGACATGCGAGTCTTACTGTACACCCCGGACATGCGAGTCTTACTGTACATCCCAGACATGCGAGTCTTACTGTACATCCCAGACATGCGAGTCTTACTGTACATCCCAGACATGCGAGTCTTGCTGTACATACCAGGCATGCAAGTCTTATTGTACACTCCGGACATGCGAGTCTTACTGAATATCTTGGACATGCGAGTCTTACTGTACATCCTGGACATGCAAGTCTTACTGTACATCCCGGACGTGCTAGTCTTACTGTACACCCTGGACATGCAAATCTTACTGTACATCTCAGACATGCGAGTCTTACTGTACATATCGGACATGCAAGTCTTACTGTATACCCCGGACATTCGAGTCTTAGTGAATATCCCAGACATGCAAGTCTTACTGTACATCCCAGACATGCGAGTCTTACTGAATATCCTGGACATGCAAGTCTTTCTGTACATATCAGACATGCAAGTCTTTCTGTACATATCAGACATGCAAGTCTTACTGTACATCCCGGACATGCTAGTCTTCGAGAACATCCCAGACATGCGAGTCTTACTGTACAGGTACAGAAATAAGTAAAAATAGGTAGCCAAAACTCTAAAAAGTTTAATAACAAATCATAGGGTAATATAGCTAAGACAATGTGAACTATAAACCCCCACTATAAATATTCCCTCACAGGAATCAACATAATTCACCCATCAAGCAATACTCCGCCTCCATGTTTCCATCAGCATTGCTCAGATGCCTGGGTCAGTTGACCATCCAAATAGGAACGAGACACAAAAAGTGAAAAAGAGGCGAACATAGAAGACAACACAACACAAAGGAGTCAGCTTGTTGAGCAATATGCCACGCTTACCCCTCCTTACCTCCCCCTCCCTAGGGCTGATCTTCAAAAACTCCACCGACGGGCTTTGAATGCATCTTGGCTGGTGAATCTGTGAAATCATCTTTACGAAAAGCGGGTTCAGCCTAACCACCAGGTCACTGCTCTACAATCATGGAAAGACGACCCGACCCCACTCAGAAGACGCCACCAGCGATTGTCCTTGGGCAAGACACCTAACGATATGGATGCGCCTACCTCACAAAATACCTGTACATCTCATAGATTGTAAGTTCTGTTGGCAACGGGGACCCTACGAATCAGGTCATATCATCCATGTGTTGTTTTTTTAGTGTCATTTTCCCTTTTCTCAATTTTAGCCAATAAAAACGATATTGAATAAGACTGGATTTTGTTTCTCCACAGGGGGCGCACAAATCTGGGTTTTGTTATGACGATGATGGCTTTTCAATGTATCACAATGCAAAAAAATACCGTTAAAGATCACTAGAATGACCAAAAAAAATAAAAAAAGACAATGACTTTATTTAAGTGGAAAACGGCAAATATTATGCAACGTACAACCTCCTCACATATCTGGAATTGCACAGATCTTCTCATCCGTACAAGACATGATTTTTAACACGTAACGTCTTTCGTCCTATAGCGCTACCTCGCGGCGTGCAGGAAATGGGCTTGGCGGTGTTTCTGGGCAGAAAACCTTTCGATAATTAGCTTATTAAAGTCGGGGATCTCCTCAATGAGCTGCTTCTCGATGGTCAGCATCGCCAAAGCGTTCAACCGATCACTGGGCACGGCGCTGCGGAAGAACGTCTCGATCCTCTGCGAGGTGGAGAAGCAGCGCTCCGGCTCGTTAGTCGTCATGGGAGTCGTGAGAAGAATTTTCAAGAGCGTGAAGGTCTCATTGAAGGATTCCGTCAAGTTATTTCGCATCAAAAATGAAAAGATATCGAGTGGTCCTCTGCAGGAATGGAATTCCTTGTTTTTGTTGATGACGCCCAGCTCGATGTGCATCTTTTCCTTGTCCAGCATGGGATAGGCATCCATCACCTCGGGTAGAACGTCGGCAGAAAATCGTAACATGTCTTTGGTCGAAAAAACAACCGAAACCAGATTGGCGATTACAAGATGTTTATAAAACTCGTAGCGTTCATTTGTGTGAGTGATTATGATGTCACACGCCTGCTTTCCGATCTCATGTAAGGCTGGGATCGACTTTCCGGTACATCTAGTGTGTACGGTCAGCGCGGCCAGTTTTCGTTCTATGTCATCAATGGATTCAGACACCTCTTTAATGCCGCTGGTGAAATTGGCGACGGCTTTACGGATCGCCTGAACGCTGATGTCCTTTATCAGGAGATTGTGGTGTAGTTTGTCCACGTGTGGAATGATCTCGTGGAACAGATGGAGGAAGTACAAGAAATCCCTTCCGTCCAGCAATCCGGCATACGATTTGGCCTCACTAACGGACACTGTATCGAATTCTCCTGCACGAGACACAATGGTTTTGAAGCATTCTACCAGATCGTCCCGGTGCTCTAAGACAACTGTCAACGATTGTGAACTGAAGTTCCAACAGGACGGTGCATCACCCTGAACCCTTCTGGCCGCCATTTCATTGAGGACAGCTGTCCTCTTTGGAGATCCTTCAAAATAGGCTGCGATCGATGCCAAGTGGCAGAAGAAGATCCTCACTGTTGATATCTTGGATGCCGCTTGCTGCGTGATCCGATGGAGCTGGTGGGCGTAGCAGTGCAGGTAATGAGCATTCGGGTAGATGCTCTTTACATGGTACTGAACGCCTCTCGATGGTCCATGCGCCACACTGGCCCCATCATAACTCTGAGCTATTAGTTTTTTCTTGTCTTCAGGGTTTGGTAAAATGATATTTAATTGCTCTAACACGCACTTGGTAAATATCTCCGGAATAGACACTTCCAGAGACGTGAAGCCGAAAAACCTCTCGACGACTCTGGTTTTATGAACGTACCGGCACACCAGAACGAACTGGGTCACCATGGTCACATCCGTTATCTCGTCCACCTGCACCGATACAAAATCGGCCTCTTTGATTTGTTCGATAATGACCCCCTTGATTACCTCGTACATGCAGTCCAGAAGCTCGTTCTGGACAGCTTTAGAGCCGTTCCTAAAAAACGTGGCAGACTTTAAGTGTTGTTGCATGGCGCCATCTAACACAGCAACGAAATCCATGAAGCCTAGGAGCAATCCGCGATTAGGAGACGACTCGGACTCATCACGGCCATGTAACGGCAACTCAAAAGCACTGCAAAACCGCATGCAGTCTATCAGCTTTGAAAGGACATGCCGGTTCTTGTCCACTTCCTCGTTGTGTTTTCCGATACTCGCGAGAGACCTCTCACTGGGTTGCGGTATTATATCCACGGTCCCAAACATCCCAATCTTCAGGCTGTTTTCTATGTGGGAGAAGGTGGCTTCGTGCTTCTTAATTTTCGCTGGCAAATGCTTGATGTCCCTCACTCCGTATTTGGTCCAAGACGCCTCGCCGCCAAAGAGTAAACATGGGAAACAAAACAATGCTGACTTTGAGACGCTTGCACACAGCCATTTATGCGTCATATACAAATGTGGGTTGAAGTTGCGGTTGTACATTTTTCCTCTGTCCCTTGATAGCTGTACTATGGAAACGGCTGGCTGGTGGGGACCCAACCTTCTCAGTTCCAGCTTCTCCTCCTCTGTCAGAGTCAGGAAGGGCCTCTCCAGTAGCTCATCAACTGAATTCTTTAGGACGGATCCTGAAATACAAAGAAAAGCACAAAACATTTATGATAAATCATCATTACAAATGGAAAACACCCAGCAATACGTCACCCCATTGGACGGCTCCATAATTCATGGCCTTTAAGTAGACGTGGACAAGGCTAGGACTCACTGTAACAGATCTCAATACCCTGACTGGGTCCCATCTGTTAATGAAGCTTCCTTGCTGGACCACCGTGCTCTCCCCACCAGGCTTTTGTGCCTTCCTCCAGTCCTTAGACGAAGCTTAAGGACAGGTACGCGTAAAGAGCCTGATAGCATCCCCAGAAATAAGACAACGCTCTAGATATGGGACTTGGACAGCTACAAACTGTATACAGCTGCTATGAAAGAGAAATGGAATCAGCGCCTACACAATGTCCCCCATCCGTGGAAGGCAAAAAAACACCTAAACAGAGCACCCAAATGAGAACTCGTGGGTAGACAAAGTAGGATATAGATCAAAAATATTACCCTATGTGCTCTGGTACCCAATAAGGCGAATGATGATCACAGGACATAGAAAATAAAGAAACACATATATGGCGCAGTATATCAGCACAAGGTTAAATGATAATCACACGGGGAGGAAGAAAACTCACAAATGATGGAGCCTGTGCAATATAGGCTCAATATGAAGGCAGTGGGTCCCTTCAGGGATGACCCCGTCCCGTCCTCGTGTGGTTCTTAGGTTTACTTGCGTGGACCATATATGGAGTAGAGCAGAAACAGACCATAGTATAGCATTGTATACCACAACAGGTGTAAATCAAATAATTGTAACACTCACGTGGTAAGGAACCTGTGTAAAAACACTGGCTCCGTATATGCGCCTGGATGCAATTGAGGATGCACCAGTCCCCTTTAGACGAATAAAAAGCTGGCACGATCTCCACCGTAAAAACAATTGTATTTAATATACAAATCAAAATAGGTTCAATGAATAAAAGATAATACAACCAAAACGCGTTTCGCTGCTTCCGCAGCTTCCTCAGTTGGTATGAAAAATAAATAAAATAAAAGATAGTGTTATATGGTCCACGCAAGTAAACCTAAGAACCACACGAGGACGGGACGGGGTCATCCCTGAAGGGACCCACTGCCTTCATATTGAGCCTATATTGCACAGGCTCCATCATTTGTGAGTTTTCTTCCTCCCCGTGTGATTATCATTTAACCTTGTGCTGATATACTGCGCCATATATGTGTTTCTTTATTTTCTATGTCCTGTGATCATCATTCGCCTTATTGGGTACCAGAGCACATAGGGTAATATTTTTGATCTATATCCTACTTTGTCTACCCACGAGTTCTCATTTGGGTGCTCTGTTTAGGTGTTTTTTTGCCTTCCACGGATGGGGGACATTGTGTAGGCGCTGATTCCATTTCTCTTTCATATCATTACTTCTTTTTGGGTTTTTGGGAAGACCCACGGGGAACATAGCTGCCGGACTGTTCCACTACCGTGATACTATTCCCTCCACCATTTGCCTGTCCAGCGCCTCCAGTGTGTTGTTGATTTCTGTATACAGCTGCTACCCACAACATGAGCCAAGACTGTATGTAGAGCCAAGACTGTATGTAGGGCCAAAACAGAACTGGCTTTCATTAGGGTCAGGCACAGATAACTATGCGGTCAAACATAGGTCATTTACATACACAAAACCTCCCCCTAGAAAATGTTGTGAGTTTCCCATGTTCTTAAGTTCTGATGTTATTGCTTCTTCTGCTTCATGGCATTTGGGACATCTTTAGACTAGGACAGTAATGGAATAAACATTGCGTAACATTCCTAGACAAGGCAGGACAATGACAGTCGTGGATGGTAAACAGGATTACAGTCTAAAACATCAGATAATGGGGCAGTGTTTGCTTGACAAGGCAGATTGACCAGAAGCCACTCAAACATACACAGATAATTAAACACATTCCTGAGAGGGGATGCTGGAAAAGGCCATGATAGCCCAGCAAGCAATCCTATCAGCAGATAGATTATACAAACTCCCAGCATCCTACAGGCACAGGGAGAGACTTCAACATAAGAGAGGGCAGGGAAATAATATAGAACATGAGGCCTGTATCTCCCAAACTCTTTTCTAGGCCCAGGTACCCCAAGTTCAAAGTGAAGCACGTCACACTCACTATACAGTTTTCAGGCTAACACGTATCGGTAGTGATCTCTGGCTGTGCTAATATTTTGTAACGTCTCCACTTAAGAGGTTATTCCCCGAGCACTATTGTGTAATTGAAGCTCAGGGTAGTTCCCTAGGATGGTAACAATGACCATTACTGCAGCTACAGTGGACTTCAGCTTGCCACAGAAACACAAGTCAACAACGGGAGGGGACTTTGTTGCAAACAGCAGTGAACAACAGTAACAACGAGTGTCCCTTTTGTTGGGGTAACAGCCATGTGACTTTCAAACCACGGTCTTGCAAAATTAGAAATATAATTGGATTCTGGGAATTGTAAAGGTGTGTGTATCACACCCTGCTTCCGGGAATATCTCACACGACCACTCAAATGATAGTGATCAACTTAAGTAGACGTCAAATGGATTTTATAGTGATTGTGTGTTGGGGCTCAGATATAATCTTCATGAGAAAAACCGATGTCGAAAATATTGATAGAACAGAGTGTCACGTTCCCAGCCCTGTCCCCTGCTTTCGTTATATCCTATTCAGGCCTTGTGTTATGCTGCCATTCCTGGGTTGCAGCTAAAGGGTTAATTGTATCTGCTCTGTCAGCTCACCGGTCTACCATGTTTTGTTTCCCTCCCTACTTAAGAGCAATCCTCCCACAGTGCATTGCTCCATGATTTCCACTTCCTGATTTCTTTCAGTGTGTTGTATTCTGAGAGCTGCTATTTTCACCCTGTTCAGTTTGTATATTTTGTATTTATATACTTTTGGTCCTCTTTCCCTGTCTGTCTGTTATACCTGTCATTGTGTTACTGGTTTATTTCTAGTTATTCACTTCGTGGTTTTCCCTTGCTGTGGTTTTGTTTTCTGTTTATTGTGTATACGGATTCCCGTGTACCGACATTTGGCTTGTGTGACTACCCTCCTGGCTCTAGAACCCTGGCATCTGGATTACGTATTCTCTCTGGCTTTCTGACTCCTGGCTTTCCACATGACTAGGATTATGCCGATTCCCTGACTGTACTTTTTATAGTGAGTTCCTTGTATCTTTGTTTATTCCTGAGATTCTGCGCGGCTCTGGGGTATTTTCCTCTAGCGTAGATCCGGCTACCCTAAAGACCGGCCTATCAGTTCAGGGATTCTTTGGGTTTTGCCATGCAGGGGTCTCTGTTTAACCCTGTGTTGCTTTTACCACCTGTTGTCTGCAGTAGTATCCCTGCATATAGGGGCTTTCCCCTTAAACCTGGGCCCCACCTTGGCGCAAGCCTGGCGCTGCCAACGTGACACAGAGTGAATGGCGAGAGGGAGCCTTTCTGCAGAGACATCTCGCCCTAGCTACTGATCTCGGTTACAAACAGTGAATTAACTAACCTGGGGGATTCTTTTTGATTTTTCCAGACTGCTGTTGATCTACGACAGTCGGCTCACTCGCTGTTATAAGTGGAGGTGACACAGGAGCAGGTAATGCAGGTGGAGGTTGCCGTGCCGCTGCAGGTGGAAGCTGCTTCGCCGCTATAGGTGGAGGCATTATTGCTAAAGTTGGGGGCATCATAATGACCGGCACTGATTACACAAGATAAAAGGGATATTAAACTCTGAGATTTTATCTCTCGGTGTGAATTAGACATTATGTAAGAAAATCCACAGCTAAACAAACCTGGAGGAGGACATGGTTCCAACATCAGATAAAACATGTTACACGGAGCAGCTACCGTATTCCCAGCCTGCGGATATACCTGGTGGTCCCGCACGGTCAGGTTCTCCCGTCTCTCGTCAGTCATGTAACACGGAGGAGCAGTCACAGCAATCTCTGCCTCCATATCTTCTTGGTGGTCCCCCATATACAGCTCCTCCTGGCTCACGACACTAATATTATACGGAGACATCACGCCGTTTTCTGTCTTCATATCGTCTTCGTTGTCCTCCATGTACGGCTCTTCGTCAGTCATGTTGTTTGGAGAAGTCACACCGTTCTCCAGCTTTACATCTTCATGGCCCTCCAGATATAGCTCTTCCTCTTCCTCGAGAATCCCATTATATGGAGTAGTCAGACCATTCTCTAGCTTCATATCTTCTGGGTGACCCATGACATACAGCTCCTCCCCTCTCTCGATCTTGGAGATGATGGAAGGAATGGCATCGATCCATCCTGTACGTGCGAGAGAACATAAAATGTATTAGGATCCCAACACACGTCTATTACTTGGTCTGGATAGCCTCAATTCCCTCTTCTTTTTGGGTGCGATTCATTTGTTTTTCGGTTCGGCAGGTTTATATTGGGGCATTTCGCTTTCCATTACACATTCAGCTGAATTATAACCACTAGCGTCTAAACGAACCAATGGAACGGTCAGCTTTACCGATTTTTGGGTAAAAAGATCAAATGCTGAAAAGGTGTCGACTCTTTGGGCAGGGGGAAAAAAACATCCCTCTGGAAACCTCGGAGTTATCACCACTGCAGGTTCATAGCTTCCTCCTTCAGAGCCTGCAGGCTCATCTTAACCTCCCTAGGGATCTACTTTTTTCAAAATTTTGTGTCTAAAAGCGTCTAATTTTTTTTTGAAAGGAAACGTGTTGTTTTATATAGTAAGCCAGTAATAATTAGGAATAACTCACTGAAATCCGTGCAAATAAGAGATCTTCAAACCATATATACAGTAAAGTTCAGTCTTAGAATGTGTATGGTCTGTTTCTGATCTGTTAGTGCCACCTCGTGGCCGTTCATGAGAAGGTCATGCTGCTGGGGATTTTACATTGGAATATTTTTTTTACAGTTTGCTGCCTGGTCCCGCCCCCCTGCATCATGTGACTCACAGGGAGCGTTACCAGGAAGCAAGTCGCCGCGATCACACTGCGGGGGACAGCGAGGGAGCGCAGGATGAGGTGAGTATGCAGTCCGAGTGTGGCTCGGGGTTACCGTTCGCGGTAGCGAAATTTAACCCTGAGTCACACTCAGGAATACCACCAGGGAGGTTAATGTCCAGCCGTCCATGAACAAGTCTCGGCTCTCTGCTACGGGTTACCCCTAGTTCCTGAAGGTGAGACATGTTGATGGCCGGACATGTCAGTCTAAAAGCAGTGGTAAACCCACTGTTATCCTAAAACCCAAATTTCTGTCAGAAAATGTGTTTTACCAGGATCGATGGCCGCCTTAGATTGACTTACCCATAGAGTTGAGGCTCTGGTAATTGTCCATCATCACATCCCTGTAAAGCTCCTTCTCTTCTTCCTTTAAACTGTCCCACTCCTCCTGGGAGAAGTAAACGGCCACTTGCTCAAAAGGACAATAAGCCTAAACAGGAAATGACATTAATGTGGGATGATTTGTCACAAACATGGTCTCCTAAAGGTCTAAAAACCCCATATCCTCCATAAAACATCCCGATATTCTTTGGAGTAAAGCGTCCGGCCCAACTAACCGATCTACACTTCCCTCCCATCACTGGAGGAGATAAGAGATGCGTCTGTGTGTATGTCTGCCTTACCTGTCCATTCAGCAGCTCCGTCTCGGAGATGTGACCTATGGTCATTTCGATCACCTCCTCCTTCATTTTAGATATTATCCAAAGCCAGTTGGTGACTTGTTTTCCCCCAGACACTGAGCTCTACGTCTGGTGGAGATGTTGGCTGTTCTGGGTGCGATGGGATTTCATCAATAAAATCAATCTGTGGAAAGAGACGAAGACATAAGACTTTCACCAAAAACATTCAATCACAACCATCATTTCACAGAGAGACTCAGGCTGGAGGCCCAGAGGAACTAGGGCTGTCAAAAATAAACGTACATGCGTTGCATCGATTCTGCCAGAGCACGGACTGAGTGGTCAGGCAAATCAGACCTTTGTCAGTGATGGCCGACGCTCGAGCTGTCCTGCGTGGAAGGTGCATTGTAATCTATCTCAAAGCACAGATCGTATTGCAAACCCCCAGGCCACTCTGACCTCCAGCGATGTGGGGGGACTGCAGGCCAGAAGTAGTGGCCCAGTGTACTATCGCAGGCCGGACCATCCCTCCCCCTCCTCTCCCTCTGCCACTGGACCACCAGGGATTCAAGTTCAACCCCTCCCCCCCTGCAAAAAAAGGTAAGCAGCAGAGGGGAAGGATTATAATATTATATTAATATACGTATGTTTAAACATTTTAGTAATTTATATTATGAGAATTTTTAAATGCTTTCATATAGAGTTAAAAAAATTATAACACATTACCAGTAATGTGCAGTGTGTATGAGCGCATCACAGAATCCACAGCAATAAAACTCACAGTAAATAGAATTGTTTTTTCTTCTATTGCTGTGGATTCTGTGATGCCATCATACGCCGTGCACATTGCCAACACAGAATCCACAGCAATAAAACTCACAGTAATGTGCGGTGTGCATGAGTGTATCACAGAATCCACAGCAATAAAACTCACCGTAATGTGCGCTGTGTATGAGCGTATCACAGAATCCACAGCAATAAAACTCACAGTAATGTGTGGTGTGTAAGACCGTATCACAGAATCCACAACAATAAAACTCACAGTAATGTGCGGTGTGTATAAGCGTATCAAAACTCACAGTAATGTGCAGTGTGTATGAGCGTATCACAGAATCCACAACAATAAACTACCAGTAATGTGCAGTGTGTATGAGTGTATCACAGAGCTTAAAACTCCCAATAATGTGCGCTGTGTATGAGTATCACAGAATCCACAGCAATAAAACTCACCGTAATGTGCGCTGTGTATGAGCGTATCACAGAATCCACAGCAATAAAACTCACAGTAATGTGTGGTGTGTAAGACCGTATCACAGAATCCACAACAATAAAACTCACCGTAATGTGCGGTGTGTATGAGCGTATCACAGAATTCACAGCAATAAAACTCACCGTAATGTGCGCTGTGTATGAGCGTATCACAGAGCTCCACAGCAATAAAACTCACAGTAATGTGCTGTGTGTATGAGTGTATCACAGAATCCACATCTCTCCATTGACACCAATATGGCGATGATCCTGTTCTAAGGCTTCAGAATGAGTATTTCAAACAGCTACGATTTAATACATCTACAATCACTTCTTCGCTTAACTGGAAATATTTCAAACATGGACCTGATAATAATTTGTGCTCATTAGGAATGTAGATATACTAACTAGGGATGCACCGATACCGATACTAGTATCGGTATCGGGGCCGATATTGCCGTTTGCACGAGTACTTGTTACTTGTGCAAACGGCCCGATACATCCCGCCGATACCGGAAGCCGGCGCTGGGCCGGCTTGCCAGTATCCGCTGGGCTGGGGAAGCTGGCCGCGTGCATCAAAAGCACGCGGCCAGCGATCCCTTCCGGCGCGCCGCGATAATCACCCTTCCTGAAGGTCCGGTCGCTTGGCAGTGATACGTTCCCGCGGCCACTGGGCGCTCCTGTGACGCTGCCTCTCGGCTGGAGGCAGCTTCACAGATGCGCCCGGCGGCCACGTGATCGCATCACTGCCAACAAGCGACCGGACCTTCAGGATGTGTGAGTATCGCGGCGCGCCGGAAGGGAACGCTGGCCGTGTGCTTTTCATGCATGCGGCCAGCTTCCCCAGCGTTCGAGCTGGGGGCAAAGCCATGAGACCTGGGGGCAAAGCCATGAGACCTGGGGGCAAAGCCATGAGACCTCGGGGCAAATCCATGAGACCTCGGGGCAAATCCATGAGACCTCGGGGCAAATCCATGAGACCTCGGGGCAAATCCATGAGACCTGGGGGCAAAGCCATGAGACCTGGGGGCAAAGCCATGAGACCTGGGGGCAAATCCATCAGAGCTGGGGCATATCCATCAGAGCTGGGGGCAAATCCATCAGAGCTGGGGCATATCCATCAGAGCTGGGGCATAATCCATCAGAGCTGGGGGCAAATCCATCAGAGCTGGGGGCAAATCCATCGGGGCAAATCCATCAGAGCTGGGGGCAAATCCATTAGAGCTGGGGGCAAATCCATGAGTGCTGGGGGCAAATCCATGAGTGCTGGGGGCAAATCCATGAGTGCTGGGGGCAAATCCATGTGAGCTGGGGGCAAATCCATGTGAGCTGGGGGCAAATCTCATATAAATTTTTATATGAGGTCTGTTCTTATTGGAAAGCGTCACATGACATTAAATAAAAGTATCGGTACTCGGTATCGGTGAGTACTTTTAAAAAGTATCGGTACTCGGCCTTAATAAAGTGGTATCGGTGCATCCCTAATACTAACAACGGTGTTGAAAATTCTCCAGCTTTCTGTAGTGTGTGTCAGTCCTTAGTTATATTCTGAGCTCCCATTGAATGAAACACCTTATATACAACACACACTATATAGCGCCGTAATAACCCATCTAAAACCTATGATATAATTACATTTTCATCTTGTTTATTGTTTCCCTCGTATATCACTGAGTTACGATGGATTATTGTCTCCAGCACTGTACTTGGAGCTATCTCTCACGGATGGTTGGAGGTGCAGAATTTAAAATCTTTTACTGACGTCCGGCCTGACATGTGTATTATTAACATGCAGGCTATTAGTGTAAGTGAATAACGACACACCGATTCTTTATATCTTCCGATCGGCACGATATGTATCCGCCGTGAGATCCAGCAAGTTTGATGTCAACGATGGTTACCATAGTGTTACCGGGACGCGCACATCCCATTGGTCTATAGAAAGGCCATCTACACTCCTGTCTTTTGAGTTGTAAGGGTTGGGTAAGTGCGAGTTGCATCCTGATTGGACCGTTGATACGTCCAACACTGTCATCCACGAATACACTGCACACCCACCCAATTCCTATTAGTTAATTAAGGGGCTGGCTTAGTAACATATGGAGCTTAAGAGATGCACCGTCTTCTTACTTTTCACGCACTCCTGACGAGCCCTTGAGGCGAAACGCGCGTCGGCTGCTCCCTCTGTGGTTTTATATTCTGAGACCATGGCTTATTTACTGAATGATAGAAACCCCATGTCTATGCAATTCAATGAGCGACAGCTAGCTTCCTACCCCCAAATCTCCTCTTTCATTGAATACAATTGTGGTGCAACTTGGTGTTTTGGTGATAACTGGCTGTTTTTTCAGCATTATATGGAAACCTTTGATCTATTTCTGATGTACCAGCAATAATAGCTTCTTTACCCTTTACCCTTCTAGGCCCAACACTGACCTTATGGTTCCACATTATAATTGTAGGCAGGAGTGAATTGGTAATTGAACCTCAGCTGTGGGTCTCACAAGTCTCCACTATTGGTTCCCCAGCCTCACATAGGTTTTGAAGGTTAATTGCATATAGCACATCAATCTGGGGCAATCCTTTCGTTGTGGACACTTCTCCTTTTTTATATATGTGTTGTATTCAAGTCCTTTTGTGGATCATGAATTTGATCGGCCTCCTTGCACTTTTTATTCACCTTTATTAAAAATTATGTTTTAATACTTATCCAGGTAGAATCTGTAGCACATCTGAGTTGTCAGCTGTACTTGTGTGTTTCTAGATCTTTCGGGTTAACCCCGTATTCTCCTGTGAACATAAACTAAGTATATAAATTGTTTCAGTAATCAAGTTGCATCACACTACTACGATTGTAGTAAGTGTTCTTTGTGTATGAGGGTATCACAGAATCCACACCAATAAAACTCACAGTAATGTGTTGTGTGTATGAGCGTATCAAAACTCACAGTAATGTGCAGTGTGTATGAGCGTATCACAGAATCCACAACAATAAACTACCAGTAATGTGCAGTGTGTATGAGCGTATCACAGAGCTTAAAACTCCCAGCAATATGCGCTGTGTATGAGTATCACAGAATCCACAGCAATAAAACTCCTAGTAATGTGCAGTGTATATGAGCGTATCACAGAATCCACAGCAATAAAACTCACAGTAATGTGCGGTGTGTATGAGCGTATCACAGAATCCACTGCAATAAAACTCACAGTAATGTGCGGTGTGTATGAGCGTATCACAGAATCCACTGCAATAAAACTCACAGTAATGTGCGGTGTGTATGAGCGTATCACAGAATCCACAGCAATAAAACTCACAGTAATGTGCAGTGTGTATGAGCGTATCACAGAATCTAGGGATGCACCGATACCACTTTATTAAGACCGACTACGAGTACAGATACTTTTGTTCAAGTACTCACCGATACCGAGTACCGATACTTTTATCTTATGTCATGTGACCGCTTTCCAATAAGAACAGACCTCATATAAAGCCCCCAGGTCTCATGGATATGCCCCCCAGCTCGTGGATATGCCCCCAGCTCGTGGATACTGCCCCCCAGCTCATGGATATGCCCCAGCTCATGGATATTGCCCCCCAGCTCGTGGATAATGCCCCCCAGCTCGTGGATACTGCCCCAGCTCGTGGATAATGCCCCCCAGCTCGTGGAAATATGCCCCCCAGCTCGTGGAAATATGCCCCCCAGCTCATGGAAATGCCCCCCCCCAGCTCATGGATAATGCCCCCCCAGCACATGGATTTGCCCCCAGCTCATGGATAATGCCCCCCCAGCACATGGATAATGCCCCCCCAGCACATGGATATGCCCCCCAGCTCACTCTCCGCTCATACTTACCTTCCTTTAGCGACGTCGGGAAAGTCTTCGCGCGCGCTCGCTCGCTCCTTGGAAGGTCCCCAGCCGCGACCACGTGGGACCATGTGATCGCGGCTGGGGTCCTTCCAACGAGCGCACGCAGGGAAACTTTCCCGGCATCGCTAAAGGAAGGTAAGTATGAGCAGAGAGCAGCTGCAGGGCCTGTCCGAATGCTCTATCGGCATTCGGACAGGCCCTGCAGCTGCTCACTTTGTTTATACTTATCTTCCTTTAGCGACGCCGGGAAAGTCTCCGCGCGTGCGCTCGTTGGAAGGACCCCAGCCGCGATCACATGGTCCCACGTGGTCGCGGCTGGGGACCTTCCAAGGAGCGCGCGCGCGCGAAGACTTTCCCGGCGTCGCTAAAGGAAGGTAAGTATAAACAAAGTGGGGTGAGCAGCTCCAGGGCCTGTCCGAATGCCGATAGAGCATTCGGACAGCTGCCCCAGTCCCTCGGATACCGGCAAGCCGGCTCAATGCCGGCTTCCGGTATCAGAAAAAAATATCGGGGTACTGCACGAGTACTAAGTACCTCTGCAGTACCCGGTATCGGCACCGATATCAATACTAGTATCGGTATCGGTGCAACCCTAACAGAATCCACAACAATAAACTACCAGTAATGTGCAGTGTGTATGAGTATCACAGAATCCACAGTAATAAAACTCCTAGTAATGTGCGGTGTGTATGAGCATATCACAGAATCCACAGCAATAAAACGCAAAGTAATGTGCGGTGTGTATGAGCGTATCACAGAATCCACAGCAATAAAACTCACAGTAATGTGCGGTGTGTATGAGCGTATCACAGAGCTCCACAGCAATAAAACTCACAGTAATGTGCAGTGTGTATGAGCGTATCACAGAGCTTAAAACTCCCAGTCATGTGCAGTGTGTATGAGCGTATCACAGAATCCACAGCAATAAAACTCACAGTAATGTGCGGTGTGTATGAGCGTATCACAGAATCCACAGCAATAAAACTCACAGTAATGTGTGGTGTGTATGAGCGTATCAAAACTCACAGTAATGTGCAGTGTGTATGAGCGTATCACAGAATCCACAACAATAAACTACCAGTAATGTGCAGTGTGTATGAGCGTATCACAGAGCTTAAAACTCCCAGTAATGTGCAGTGTGTATGAGCGTATCACAGAATTCACAGCAATAAAACTCCTAGTAATGTGCAGTGTATATGAGCGTATCACAGAATCCACAGCAATAAAACTCACAGTAATGTGCAGTGTGTATGAGCGTATCACAGAATCTAGGGATGCACTGATACCACTTTATTAAGACAGACTACAAGTACCGATACTTTTGTTCAAGTACTCACCGATACCGAGTACCGATACTTTTATCTTATGTCATGTGACCGCTTTCCAATAAGAACAGACCTCATATAAAGCCCCCAGGTCTCATGGATATGCCCCCCAGCTCATGGATATGCCCCCCAGCTCATGGATATGCCCCAGCTCGTGGATACTGCCCCCCAGCTCGTGGATACTGCCCCCCAGCTCGTGGATACTGCCCCCCAGCTCGTGGATATTGCCCCCCAGCTCGTGGATAATGCCCCAGCTCGTGGATAATGCCCTCCAGCTCGTGGATATGCCCCCCAGCTCATAGATATGCCCCCCAGCTCATGGAAATGCCCCCCAAGCTCATGGATAATGCCCCCCAGCTCATGGATATGCCCCCCCCAGCTCATGGATAATGCCCCCCCCAGCTCATGGAAATGCCCCCAATCCACAGCAATAAAACTCACCGTAATATGCGGTGTGTATGAGCGCATCACAGAATCCACAGCAATAAAACTCACACTCATACACACTGCACATTACTGTGAGTTTTATTGCTGTGGATTCTGTGATGCGCTCATACACACCGCACATTACTGTATCACAGAATCCACAGAAATAAAACTCACAGTAATGTGCGGTGTGTATGAGCGTATCACAGAATCCACAGCAATAAAACTCACAGTAATGTGCGGTGTGTATGAGCGTATCACAGAATCCACAGAAATATAAAACTCACAGTAATGTGCGGTGTGTATGAGCGTATCACAGAATCCACAGCAATAAAACTCACAGTAATGTGCGGTGTGTATGAGCGTATCACAGAATTCAATAAACCTCAGACTAGTAATTAAGAGGTTAAACCCTCCATAGTGGGTGATAATGATGTTACACAGTGGTGGGTCACACAGTGGGGGAGGGGTCACACAGTGGGGGAGGGGTCACACAGTGGTGGGTCACACAGTGGGGGAGGGGTCACACAGTGATGGCTCGGGGTTGCCCCCCATGGGCAGTTTGGGGTCACATAAAGCAGATAGTGGCTACAAAGAAGCTCCTGATGGATAGAGCGCTAAGCACTGGAGACAGCACAGGGTAAATCATAACGCAGCCTCATGTTCCCTGTCAATCCACAATTATAAACCTCCATATAAAGCCCAGCCCTGTGTGAAGAGACAGAGCCAGCACTGACCTGCAGACCGGGTGCACCTTTCAGCGGCGGACAATCTGACACCGGAAATGCTTTGCACCTACTACTTCCGGTGTGTACCAACATCCCTCGCAGGTTAATTCGTAGAGTTGTAATTACCAGAGACAAGTTGCGTCTTGTAAAGTGTCTCATTGTGGCAGGAATGTGTGTAGTCACATGACAGGAGGTTATATTTATTTATGAAGTATTTTAGCAGGAAGGATACATTGAGATTTCTCTGGTTTTCAGTTTGTGCAGCATTGTGTCTCCCAGCCCCCACTCCCTGTGTCAGGCTCTCCTGTCATGGTGTTGCTGTGTGGTTTCCACATATTCCCCTGCTTCGCTTTTGGGGGTTTATCACTTGTGGTGTAACGGAGGAGTGGGCGCTGTGCCTCCTCACTTCACACTGTCTCACCCATTGCACAGCGCTACGGAACCTGTTAGCGCTTTATAAATTTATGTATAACGTATTTTACCAGGAAGAACACATTGACATTTCTCTCGTTTTCAAGTTTGCTTGTAACTCTCAGCCGCCTGCTGGGTCTGGCACTGCCCATTCTGCCAGATTTTCCTGTGCGCAGTGATCCACCGAGTGCAATCAGGCGGGAAATGCACAGCACCGGATCCTCCAAGTGCAATCGGGCGGCACAAGCGCAGCACCGGATCCTCCAAGTGCAATCGGGCGGCACAAGCGCAGCACCGGATCCTCCAAGTGCAATCGGGCGGCACAAGCGCAGCACCGGATCCTCCAAGTGCAATCAGGAGGTACATGCGCAGCACCGGATCCTCCAAGTGCAATCAGGAGGTGCATGCGCAGCACCGGATCCTCCAAGTGCAATCAGGAGGTGCATGCGCAGCACCGGATCCTCCAAGTGCAATCAGGAGGTACATGCGCAGCACCGGATCCTCCAAGTGCAATCAGGAGGTACATGCGCAGCACCGGATCCTCCAAGTGCAATCAGGAGGTACATGCGCAGCACCGGATCCTCCAAGTGCAATCAGGAGGTACATGCGCAGCACCGGATCCTCCAAGTGCAATCAGGAGGTACATGCGCAGCACCGGATCCTCCAAGTGCAATCAGGAGGTACATGCGCAGCTCCGGATCCTCCAAGTGCAATCAGGCGGTACATGCGCAGCACCGGATCCTCCAAGTGCAATCAGGAGGTACATGCGCAGCACCGGATCCTCCAAGTGCAATCAGGAGGTACATACGCAGCACCGGATCCTCCAAGTGCAATCGGGCGGCACAAGCGCAGCACAGGATCCTCCAAGTGCAATCAGGGGGTACATGCGCAGCACAGGATCCTCCAAGTGCAATCAGGGGGTACATGCGCAGCTCCGGATCCTCCGAGTGCAATCAGGAGGTACATGCGCAGCACCGGATCCTCCAAGTGCAATCAGGAGGTACATGCGTAGCACAGGATCCTCCAAGTGCAATCAGGCGGTACATGCGTAGCACAGGATCCTCCAAGTGCAATCAGGCGGTACATGCGTAGCACAGGATCCTCCAAGTGCAATCAGGCGGTACATGCACAGCTCCGGATCCTCCGAGTGCAATCAGGGGCACAAGCGCAGCACCGGATCCTCCGAGTGCAATCAGGCGGTACATGCGCAGCACCGGATCCTCCAAGTGCAATCAGGGGGTACATGCGCAGCGAAGGATCCTCCAAGTGCAATCAGGCGGTACATGCCCAGCACCGGATCCTCCAAGTGCAATCAGGCAATACATGCGCAGCACCGGATCCTCCAAGTGCAATCAGGTGGTACATGCGCAGCACCGGATCCTCCAACTGCAATCGGGCGGCACATGCGCAGCACCGGATCCTCCAACTGCAATCAGGCAATACATGCGCAGCACCGGAACCTCAAAATGCAATCCCGGCGGCACATACGCAGCGCCGGATCCAACATGCGCACGCATTTGAGAGGAGATTGTTGTTGTGTTAGTGTGTGTTCTCACTGCCAGTCTGCCACCAGCTACTGGGGGGGGTCTCTGGGGGGGCTCTCATTTCTACAAAATATCTGGGAATTGTTCTAATCTGTGTGTTCTCACTGACACCCAGTATTTTGGGGGTCAGTCATTTATACAAAATATTTGGGAATTGAGGTGATCTGTGTCTTGTCACTGCCACGCAGTATTTTGGGGGGTCAGTAATTTCTACAAAATATTTGTGAATTGAGGTGATCTGTGTTTTGTCACTGCCACCCATCAGTGGGTCTCACTGATTTATAGGAGGTTTCTGGGAATTATAATCTGTGTCTTGTCACTGGCTGCAGCTATCAGGTTGTCTCACTGATTTATACCAGAGTTGAATCAGAGTTCTGTATATCTTTAATCTATATATCACTCACCATGTCAGAAAGACCAAAAAGGACAGGCAGACGCTCCCAGACACAGATAAGAGGGCAAGCAGCCTCTGTGTCGGGAGGCTGTGCCTCTGGTCGTGGTGGACGTGGTGCATCCTCTGCAGGGGCACGCTTGTCCTTTCTAACTGGTGCTGGCCGTCTTAAGCAGCAGCAACATACAGAGGACTTGGTGGATTGGCTAACCAGGCCATCCTCATCCTCCGAGTCCTCTGCCAGCCAGGCGTGTAGTGCTTTACAGTCCACCTCAGCTGCCAAAGCATCTAATGCAGCCTCCAAGTCCACAGCTACTCCTGCCGTAGCCTCACTATCACACACGGAGGAGTCAGCTGAATTGTTTGACTACAATGACAGTGACATGCTGCTTGAGGATGCACAGCAAGTTGATTCAATCTCTGAGGTTGAGGAAGGGAGTATAATCAACCTAAAGGAAGGGGGTGCCAGTGATGACACACAAATAACTGGCACTCATGTTGTTCCAGCAGCTGCAGCATACTGCCAAGTTGGCTCCAGTGACGAGGAGATAGGGGTGATAACAATGATGATGAGGTCACTGACTCCACCTGGGTGCCTGATCGAACAGAGGAGTCAAGTGAGGAGGAGGAGGCACAACATCCTCTATGACCAACTGTAACACTAGCCAATCCAAGGCATCAGATGTCATAGCTGCTCAGGTGCAGAGCGCTGTTGTCTCAAAGCACACATCCAGGAACTCTGCTGTCTGGAAGTTCTTTAAGAAATCTGCAGCAGACCCCACCATTGCTATTTGTAATCTATGTCAGATGAGGCTCAAGCGTGGGAAAGACACCAGACGCTTGGGTACCACGTGCTTGAGGCGACATATGACCACCTGCCACACATCCCGTTGGCGCAAAACTTTGCGTAGGTCCTCCTCCTCCTCATCTGTCTCTACCCCCACTGTATGTCCTGCCATGTCATTGCCTACAACCTCCACTAACAAGGATGATGCTACAGTAATGGATGTACCAGCTCCTTCCTCACAATGTGACAGCATCCCATCAGCTGAAGATTTACGCAGTCAGATTACGTTGCCCCAGCTGCTGCAGCGTAAGAAAAAATATAGTCCAACCATCCCCAAGCATAGCGTCTAAATGCCAGCTTAGCAAAATGACTCGCATTGCAGCTGCTGCCTTTCCAGCTGGTGGACTCTGCTCCCTTCTGTGAATTTGCTGAATGTGCTGTACCACAGTGGCAGGTTCCAAAATGCCATTACTTTTCACAGAAGGCCATTCCAGCACTATACCAGCACGTGGAAGACAATGTTATTGAGTCATTGGGAAAGGCAGTCAGCAGCAAGGTGCATGTGACTTTAGACAAGTGGTCCAGCAAGCATGGACAGGGCCGTTACATTTCCTTCACGGCACACTGGGTAACTCTGATTGCAGCTGGGAGGGATCCAAGACAGGGCTCTGTGCTGGAGCTTGTTCATCCACCATGCCTCCAGAAAGCTGCTTGTATGAGGTCTGTCTGCTCCACCACCACCTCTCCCTCTTCCTCCTCCTCCTTCTGTGTCTCTGGCGAGGTGGCAGTTAAACCGACGCCTGACAGGGGCTATGCAATGGCTCAAGCAAAAAGATGCCATACTGTGCTTGAGCTGGTTTGTTTAGGGGACAGGAGCCACACCGGGCCAGAAATTCTGTCAGCTCTGCAGGGGCAGGTGCAGAGATGGTTAACACCACGCCAGCTTCAGCTGGGAATGGTCGTCTGTGATAATGGCAGCAACCTTCTCTCCACCCTATGCCAGGGTAAGTTGACGCGTGTACCATGCCTAGCACATGTCCTAAATCTGGTGGTACAGCATTTCCTAACCAGGTACCCAGGGCTGGCAGAGCTTCTCAGGCAGGCCAGAAAAGTCTGTAGCCACTTCAGACGGTCATTCCCAGCAAGTGTTCGCCTGGAAAAATTCAAAGAGAATTCCACCTTCCCACAAACCGTCTGATCTGTGACATGCCCACCAGGTGGAACTCGACATTAGCAATGCTGCAGCGTCTGCACAAACAGCAGAGGGCCATCAACGAGTACCTGTGAGTATGGCACAAGGACAGGTTCAGGTCAACTTGTTTTTTTTTTCCCCCCCGCAGTGGCTGATGATCAAGGATGCATGCACTGTACTGTCACCATTTGAGGAGGCAACGAGGATGGTGAGCAGGGACAGTGCATGCATCAGTGACACAATTCCTTTAGTGTTCCTGCTGGAGCACACTCTGTGGGGAATTCTAGATGTGGCTCCAGAGGCAGAGCAGCGGGAAGAAGAGGAGGCCTTCTCTAGCTCTGAAGGCCCCAGTCTTTCCGCAGACAGCATTCTAGCGGGTCCTCCTCAGATCACACAGGAGGAGGACGAGGAGGAATATTTAAGTAGTGGGGGCATTGAAGGTGGGGATTCCTCAAGGGAGGGTTTTGTGTGCCCAGAAACACAAGGACTAGTACGTGGCTGGGAGGAGGAAGTGCACGATGGGGTCATCCTCCTCATTGACCAGGAAGACTCCGAAGCTAATGCCACCTCCAACCTACGCTGCATGGGCTCCCTTATTATGCAAAGCCTGCTAAAGGACCCCAGGATTTGTGCTATCAAGGAGAGGGATCATTACTGGTTGGCAACCCTTCTTGATCCACGATACAAGGGTAAAGTTGCAGAGCTCATCCTGCCCGCACAGAGGGAGCACAGGATGAAAAAACTTGAGGACGCTCTAAACCGACACTTGTGTAACACCTTTCCAGGCACTGGTAGGTTACCAAGTGATGACACAGGTGCTTCTGAGGCTGCGGATGATCAGAGGAATAGTGGTGAAGGCCGGGGCCGCTTGACTGATGCCTTTTTAAAAAATTTTAGTCCACGACGCCCAGGGACGTCAAATGTAGGCACCCATTGCCAGCGTCTTCACCATATGGTGCAGGACTACCTAGGGGCAAGGGCAGACCTGGATACCTTTCTAGCAGATGATCCACTGGCTTACTGGGTGTTGAGATTGGATCACTGGCCAGAACTTAGCCAATATGCTATGCAGCTACTAGGTTGCCCTTCATCTAGCGTGGTTTCTGAAAGGACGTTCAGTGTCGCTGGAGGTTTTGTCACAGACAAAAGAGTGCGTCTGTCCACCGACTCTGTAGACCGGCTGACATTTATAAAAATGAATCAGTCCTGGATCAGCAGTTCTCAATCCCCTGATGCTGACATAACGGAATAGATCAGGGATGTCTTCTGCATTCACAAAACCTCCAGCACTGAACTCTTCCACAATACCACAAAAGGGTTACGGTGTGAATGCACTTGCTGCCATGAAAGGCACAATATTTGGCTGCACTGACGCCTGTGCCAGATTTATATCATTTTAATTTTTTGAACCGCAGGGTCCAACCCTGCACTCTTCCACAATACCACAGAGGGGTTACTGTATGATGATACTTGCAGGCCTGGCACCAAAGGCACAATATCTGGGTGCACTGCCACTGACGCCTGTACCAGATTCATATCCTCAGAGGGGTTACTGTGTGACGGCACTGTTGCCGATGCTAAAAGCCCAATTTTAAAGCACCTATTGTTACTTTCATCCAAAGCCTGCATAAGTTTCACAATAATTTAGCCAAAATATCACTAAACTTTTTTTGCGCGTCCTAAAATGTCTGTTCATACAGGCTGCCGCCCCAAGCAGTTGTTTATGGATAGATTAAAGGAAAAGCATTTACCGTCATTTGAAACATCATTTTTTGTTTTAAAATGTTTTTATACATCCTAGAAATCCGCCACTTCACGGGCAGGTTATGGGGACCTCCTAGGCACGATATTTGAAGGAACTTTTCGTTTTTATTTTTAACCCTTATTTCATGGAAAACTCACTTTCCATTTAACCCTTTCGCTGCTGAGGCGTTTCACGCCTCTGTGCTGAGGTCATTTTTACCGGTTTTGCTCATCATGTTTAAACGTGTTTTGAAGGCTTATTTTAATATATGACCCAGACATATTATATATCGTTCTTTCCAGCAGACTCGGCAGATTAATAATATGTCATTATTATATGTATACATCATGACCGGTCTGTATATTATAACAAAAAATGCAATAAAATATGAATTTTCAATAATTTACAACGTGTAAAGTGTATTTTTTTCACATTTTAACATGCGAGCAATTGCGGTTATATTTTGTATGGGGTGCGCTTGTTAAAATAATTAGAGATGGGGTCTCGTTACATTTTTTTTGGGGGAAATTACGTGATTTTTAACAAACGCACCGCATACAAAAATCGTTAGTGCAGCATCATTGTTCACATCATAATTGAAATGGGAACAATATTGCTGCATTAACGAACCAAAAAAAAGAAAAAAAACTTGTTTATTTTTTTTTTATAATTTTTTTTAAAATATTTTTTTATTTTTATTTTTAATTTAATTTTTTTTTTAACCCCTTAAGGACCGAGGACGTACCATGTACGTCATTGCAGCGGGTCTCTCTTAGACCCGCTGACGTACATGGTACGTCCTGCCGTTTTTGAGCTGCTGGAAGCGATCGGATCGCTTCCAGCAGCTCAAACGCCATTGCAGGATGCCTGGGAGTCCAGGCATCCGTGCAATGGCCGTTAGAAGTGCCGGGGCACCATGTGATCGCTCCCCGGGAGCGATCTACATCCGGTTGCACCGGAGAGGTGCCCGGCACTTCTACAGAGCGCTGGAAGCGATCGGATCGCTTCCAGCTGCTCTGAGCATATTACAAGGATGCCTCGACATCGAGGCATCCTTGTAATATACTTACCTGCCGCCGGTCCGTCCGTGATCGCTCCCCCCGAGCGATCACTTCCGGTAGCGGCAGGAAGTACTGAGTGCCACGAGGTATCGTGGCACTCAGTACAAAATCGATCACTTCAGTGATCAGGTGCTCTGCTGGGTGCCTCGAGGGATCAAGGCACCCAGCAGAGTAAAAAAAAGTGAAAAAAAAGTGTAAAAAAAAAGTAAAAAAAAGTGTGTAAAAAAAGAAAAATAAATAAAATAAACTGACAGTTAGGGGTAGGGTTAGGGTAGGGTTAGGGTTAGGGTTAGGGTTAGGGTTAGGGTAGGGTTAGGGTTAGGGGTAGGGTTAGGGTTAGGGTAGGGTTAGGGTTAGGGGTAGGGTTAGGGGTAGGGTTAGGGGTAGGGTTAGGGGTAGGGTTAGGGGTAGGGTTAGGGGTAGGGTTAGGGGTAGGGTTAGGGTTAGGGGTAGGGGTAGGGTTAGGGGTAGGGGTAGGGGTAGGGTTAGGGGTAGGGTTAGGGGTAGGGTTAGGGTTAGGGTTCTAAGGGCAGGGTCAGGGGTAGGGTTAGGGTTCTAAGGGCAGGGTCATCTTGGGGCTGAGTGGGATGTTCCTAGCCTGCCTCATCAGAGAGGCAGGCTAGCAACATCCAATCAGAAGTTAGAAAAAATCAAAATAAAATTTCTAATTTGTCAGGTCAGGCCAATATTTTGTAAATATTGGCTCTGACCTCTGTGATTCTCCCTCCCTCTCCTCACTTGTGTTTTGGTGAGCGAGAGAGAGAGATCAGATTTGACAGGTTAGAGATTTTAGTGAGATTTAGTGAGATTAGAAAAATTGAGGCAGATTTAGAGAGATTTTAGGGAGATTTAGAAGAATTGAGGCAGGTTTAGAGGGATTTAGAGAGATTTAGGTGTTTATTTGTATTTTCTTGTGAAACCCAACGGTTCTTCTAAGAACCAACAATCCGCTTATATACATATAATAATTATAAAATTTTATAATCTATTATATATAATGTCTGAGAGGGTGTACAGCGCCGAGGAGGCATATGCCATCCTGGCGTCAGAATCTGAGGCATCTGCGTCAGACTCAGACCCTCATTTCGACCCCGCTAACTGCTCAGAGGCGTCGCTAGATACATTATCTATGCTGGCTGATGTATCTAGTGATGTTTCTGATGCAGATCCTGGGTCACCACCTGCCAGCAGGAGACGCACAGCTCCAGCTGAGGAGTGGGTAGTGCCTCATCGCCAGAGGCCAGATATCCCTCCTTTCACGGCAAATCCTGGCATCAATATTGATGTTGCAGGATTTACCGCCACACAGTTTTTGCAGGTGTTTATGGGGGATGATTTGTTGGGCCACATCGTGGCCCAATCAAATCTGTATGCCCATCAGCATTGTGCTGCGAAGCCAGACTCCTACTTGGCAAGGCAGCAATGGACCCCGCTAGATGTGCCAGAATTTCTGAAATTCTGGGCACTTACTATGCTGAGGGCATCATAAAGAAGCCCTCAATTCGCTCCTGCTGGAGCAGTAGCCCCATCTGCTCTACCCCCATTTACCTCCAATCAATGTCACGTAGAAGGTATGAAAACATTTTGCGTTTCATGCACTTCAGTGACAACAGCCTGTGCTCCCCTAGAGAGCATCCCCAGTTTGACAGGCACCAGACTTTTACATTTTATTCGTACATTTTTATGTTCTACAATTGGTGCTGTATTTTGCCAAAATCTTTGCACACCTATGCATGGGGGGCATGGGTGTACTCAGGAGATCTTGCAGAAAACAACCTGGAGAGTTTTCATGCAGTAACAAACAACAGTGTCTGCTAAGGCTAGGGTCAGACGAGCGTGATTTCTACGGACTGTACGTCCGTGCAGTACGGACATCGTCAGTACGGAAGACGCAGTAGTGGTCACACAGTCCGTTTTTTCACTGACATTTATTTTTTGACAGATGTAGGAGGGACAATAAATTCAATTGCAAAACCATTTTGTCCGTGAAAAATGCAGGACGTATAAATGCAGTCCGTCTGACCACGTTCCATCACTCACACACAAAGCTATGCAGACGTTGCGGACGCAGCGCACTTTGTGCGGCCGTTCTAGCGGTTCTACGTTCTTGCCTGCCTTGCGTCCGTGGGCCGCGGCCGTTGTGCGTCCGCAGTTCAGTGCGGACGTACTTCGTGTGTCGGGCTCCATTGGACTTTATGTCATGCTATCACGGACGTACTTTTAGGCGCGATCACGGACGTGAACACTACGCTCGTCTGACCCTAGCCTAAATCACAGTCCAAAACTACTGTGGGCGTAAAAATCTGAAATTTGAAAAATTACCGCCACACACCTTGTTGCCAAATGTTTTGGGCTAAAACCGTTGCATCCATGGCATCAAAGCACTCCATATGCAATACCTTGGGGTGTCAACATAACAAATATAAACAATTTTCTGGCAATAATTCAAACTGGGGTATGCGGTAGACCCAAAACCAAAGATAGGCCTAGCTGAAGAAATAATCTCAATTTCAACTCTAATGACAAAGTCATAAAAATTGTATTTGAACCTTCCCAAAATCCTGGCAAACCTAGGCATGGGGGGCATGGGTGTACTCAGGAGATCTTGCAGAAAACAACCTGGAGAGTTTTCATGCAGTAACAAACAACAGTGTCTGCTAAATCACAGTCCAAAACTACTGTGGGCGTAAAAATCTGAAAATTGAAAAATTACCGCCACACACCTTCTCAAATGTTTTGGGCTAAAACCGTTGCATCCATGGCATCAAAGCACTCCATATGCAATACCTTGGGGTGTCAACATAACAAATATAAACAATTTTCTGGCAATAATTCAAACTGGGGTATGCGGTAGACCCAAAACCAAAGCTAGGCCTAGCTGAAGAAATAATCTCAATTTCAACTCCAATGACAAAGTCATAAAAATTGTATTTGAACCTTCCCAAAATCCTGGCAAACCTATGCATGGGGGGCATGGGTGTACTCAGGAGACCTTGCAGAAAACAACCTGGAGAGTTTTCATGCAGTAAAAAACAACAGTGTCTCCTAAATCACAGTCCAAAACTGATGTGGGTGTGAAAATGAAAAATGACCACCAAACAGTATCTAATTTGTTTGGAGCAAACGGATGCATCCATAGCATAAAAACACTCCATTTACAATACTTTGGGGTGTTAGCTTACCAAATATATGCACGTTCATAAAACTGGGGTATGTAAAAAGGCCCCTAAAAAGAAGATAAGCAAAGAAGATACTGTATGTCAAATTAGAAAATTGACAAGCACATGTCAAAGATTGGCGTAGCACCCCAAAAACAACAGAACAAATCTATATATGGGTGGTATCAATTTACTCAGAAGATGTTGCTGAACATATTTTGGGGTGTTTTTTGGCAGTAACCCATAACTGGATTTGACAATTCATGCCTAAAGTACAATGTGTGTGAAAAAATAACACAAAAAGTGACTACCTGAAAGTTTGACAAAGAGCTAGTGCATGGAAAGTGTTAAAATACAACTCTTTGAAGCACCCTAGGGTGTGCCCTTTCTAAAAATATATGGTTTGATGGGGGTAAATTACTTTGGCCGGCTTCAAAAATGTCCCAAATAGGACATGGGTGCATGATGACGAAATGTGAAAATTCCAAGTTGGAAAACTGAAATGCGCACCCCCCAAATAAGGCCTTTTAGCCCCCAAATGACCCGACATACCTATACATGGGTGGTATCAATTTACTCAGAAGATGTTGCTGAACATATTTTGGGGTGTTTTTTGGCAGTAACCCATAACTGGATTTGACAATTCATGCCTAAAGTACAATGTGTGTGAAAAAATAACACAAAAAGTGACTACCTGAAAGATTGACAAAGAGCTAGTGCATGGAAAGTGTTAAAATACAACTCTTTGAAGCACCCTAGGGTGTGCCCTTTCTAAAAATATATGGTTTGATGGGGGTAAATTACTTTGGCCGGCTTCAAAAATGTCCCAAATAGGCCATGGGTGCATGATGACGAAATGTGAAAATTCCAAGTTGGAAAACTGAAATGCGCACCCCCCAAATAAGGCCTTTTAGCCCCCAAATGACCCGACATACCTATACATGGGTGGTATCAATTTACTCAGAAGATGTTGCTGAACATATTTTGGGGTGTTTTTTGGCAGTAACCCATAACTGGATTTGACAATTCATGCCTAAAGTACAATGTGTGTGAAAAAATAACACAAAAAGTGACTACCTGAAAGATTGACAAAGAGCTAGTGCATGGAAAGTGTTAAAATACAACTCTTTGAAGCACCCTAGGGTGTGCCCTTTCTAAAAATATATGGTTTGATGGGGGTAAATTACTTTGGCCGGCTTCAAAAATGTCCCAAATAGGACATGGGTGCATGATGACGAAATGTGAAAATTCCAAGTTGGAAAACTGAAATGCGCACCCCCCAAATAAGGCCTTTTAGCCCCCAAATGACCCGACATACCTATACATGGGTGGTATCAATTTACTCAGAAGATGTTGCTGAACATATTTTGGGGTGTTTTTTGGCAGTAACCCATAACTGGATTTGACAATTCATGCCTAAAGTACAATGTGTGTGAAAAAATAACACAAAAAGTGACTACCTGAAAGATTGACAAAGAGCTAGTGCATGGAAAGTGTTAAAATACAACTCTTTGAAGCACCCTAGGGTGTGCCCTTTCTAAAAATATATGGTTTGATGGGGGTAAATTACTTTGGCCGGCTTCAAAAATGTCCCAAATAGGACATGGGTGCATGATGACGAAATGTGAAAATTCCAAGTTGGAAAACTGAAATGCGCACCCCCCAAATAAGGCCTTTTAGCCCCCAAATGACCCGACATACCTATACATGGGTGGTATCAATTTACTCAGAAGATGTTGCTGAACATATTTTGGGGTGTTTTTTGGCAGTAACCCATAACTGGATTTGACAATTCATGCCTAAAGTACAATGTGTGTGAAAAAATAACACAAAAAGTGACTACCTGAAAGATTGACAAAGAGCTAGTGCATGGAAAGTGTTAAAATACAACTCTTTGAAGCACCCTAGGGTGTGCCCTTTCTAAAAATATATGGTTTGATGGGGGTAAATTACTTTGGCCGGCTTCAAAAATGTCCCAAATAGGACATGGGTGCATGATGACGAAATGTGAAAATTCCAAGTTGGAAAACTGAAATGCGCACCCCCCAAATAAGGCCTTTTAGCCCCCAAATGACCCGACATACCTATACATGGGTGGTATCAATTTACTCAGAAGATGTTGCTGAACATATTTTGGGGTGTTTTTTGGCAGTAACCCATAACTGGATTTGACAATTCATGCCTAAAGTACAATGTGTGTGAAAAAATAACACAAAAAGTGACTACCTGAAAGATTGACAAAGAGCTAGTGCATGGAAAGTGTTAAAATACAACTCTTTGAAGCACCCTAGGGTGTGCCCTTTCTAAAAATATATGGTTTGATGGGGGTAAATTACTTTGGCCGGCTTCAAAAATGTCCCAAATAGGACATGGGTGCATGATGACGAAATGTGAAAATTCCAAGTTGGAAAACTGAAATGCGCACCCCCCAAATAAGGCCTTTTAGCCCCCAAATGACCCGACATACCTATACTTGGGTGGTATCAATTTACTCAGAAGATGTTGCTGAACATATTTTGGGGTGCTTTTTGGCAGTAAACCTTAAAGTTCACAGTACATGTATTCTTAAATTACGTTCAAAAAAAAAAAATCACCAAAATTTTTTTTTTTTTTCAAACTTTGGCATAGATTTGTGGTAAAATGGTTTGCATGGAAAGAGTCAAAATACCCCAAGTTTAATACCTTGATTTGTGTACTTTAAAAAAATATGTATATGTGGAGGGTTATTCAGGAATTAGTGACAGATATCAGTGTTACAATGTCACTATCACTAGTTTTGAAAATAAACTCTTTGGAAATGGCAAAGTGCTACTTGCACTTATTGTTGCATAAAATAAGGAAAAAAGCGAGGAATATGTAAACATTGGGTATTGCTAAACTCAGTACTAAATTTAGAAACTACTAAGGAATAAAAAATTTTTGACGGTTGTTGATACATAAGAAATTTTGGGGGTCAAAGTTCGAAAAAGTGGTGTTTTTTCAATTTTTGTGTCATATTTCACAATATTTTTTATAGTAAATTATATGAAATGATGAAAAAAATGGTATCTTTATAAAGTCCATTTAGTGACGAGAAAAACAGTGTAAAATATGTGTGGGTTACATAAACGAGTAAGAGGAAAATTTGACGTAAACACTAAGAGCGCAGAAACGTAAAAACAGCTGCGGTCACGAACGGACGGATTTGTGTAAAACCGCCCGGTCACTAAGGGGTTAAAAAAACTTTTTTCACAGTGGTGTTTGGTATCGTTGGAACGGCCATGCTCTGGCCGATCCAACAGTACCAAACATTAACCCCTAGCGGCCACGGATCGGGAGATAGGGGATTCCAATGAATCCCCTATCTCCACCGTTCGTGGCAGCTAGGGGTTAACTCCAGGACTGGCGTCATCGTGCATAGCACGATGACGCCAGTCCTCAGGGGGAGTTCCCGGAGGCTTGGCCGACATCCAAGATGTCGGCCAGCTCCGGGAAAGGATCACGAACCGGCGCTTTTCAGCGCCGATTCGTGATCCGGCTCCCCAGGGGTTAATGAGAGCCACTGTTTGGAAGGGCAGGCTGTGCCCTTCCAAGCGGTGCCTGTCTTAACCCCCTGCTCCCCGGCGATCGGGAGGGAGAGAGGTCCGAAGGACCTCCCCCCCTTCCCTTTCAGGCACCTCCTCCGCACATGCGGGGGAGGACGCCTGAATTAGGTGTCATCACGTAGCCGCGATGACATCTAATGTCCCCGCCGGGCTCCCGAGTGCTGGGCTGACATCCAAGATGTCAGCCCGCACCGGGGGGGCGCAGCAATCCGCCGGAATCCGGCGGATTGCTGCCTCCTGTGCTCGGACGCGCTGAGCGCGTCCGTAGCACAGGAGAACCACTTGGCTGGACGCGCTGATCGCGTCCATAGCAGCCAAGTGGTTAAAAACGTTATTTTTTTAAAAAATTGTCCTTTTTTCCTGTCCCCCAGGGAACTACCCGGACCCCCATACACCTTTAATGGCAAATATCTAGCATATATGCCCTCTAGGAGAGCACTCTAAAAATCGAATTTTGAGTCCCATTGACTTGTATTGAGTTTGTGTTCGAGTTCGAATTCGAACCTTTGAAAAGTTCGAGTTCGAATTTGAACCGAACTCGGGTGTTCGGCTCATCCCTATTGGTGATGCTTTTTATGTATCTTTATGTAATTAACCATTATCTTCTTTTATAGCTGCTGCCTGTTTTTGGCCTCCAACAGGAATCGGATGAGGATGCTGGGAGGTTCGGTGCTCCCCTAAATCACCAGCTGCTGGCATACTACACAAGTGCCGCACATTGTTGTATTATTCCCTTGGAGGACCACTTTGAGGATAACTGCATCATCCAGAGGAAACACAGCACCTTTTAAAGGAAGGAACCTCAGGAAAGGAAAAGGGGGGATCACCTCTACGGGTCCAAAGGCATAACAGAAAGAGCCACGCTTTTGAAGGCTCCCCACCACGTGAGTGCTGTTCATGGGATTATCTTTACTTACACCTCTTAAGATGCTACACTTTGGGATTTTCCTTTCTTTGAGGTATATGAATTATTGAAAGAAATGCTGACCGGCATGTTTTTCCATTTCATCAAGACCGTCTACTGTGGTGGCAATATCAACAGATTTTATCATATAGGGGTTCAGACAGGGTTCATATTGCCTTTCCACGGCGCCGGCGGCCTGATCCCCGACACTTTGTGACAGATATGGTGTTTGATTGTGCTGCACCTGAAGGAGAAGCTATGGTGCAGCTATTGCAAAGACACAAGTGGTTATTGAAAGAGACCCGAATTGCACCGAACAGTGAGTTTCCCCATACGGTGACATTTCGTGGCCATTCGGCTATTCAAAAAGTGGCCTATTCACCAAATTGCCAGTGAAATACGGTGCTATTTGGCGGCAGTGAAATATGGTGCCTGTTCGGCGGCATTGCAATACGGTGCCTGTTCGGCAGCAGTGAAATATGGTGCCTGTTCGGCGGCAGTGAAATACGGTGCTGTTCGGTGGCAGTGAAATACGGCGCCTGTTTGGCAGCAGTGAAATACGGTGCTGTGTGGCGGCAGTGAAATACGATGCCTGTTCGGTGGCATTGAAATACGGTGCTGTTCGGCGGTAGTGAAATCCCCCATAGAGAAGCAATGGTTGATCTATTCACATTGCAGTGAATGTTTAAATCACCACAGGGTCAGCGAATTAAGGGTGCCGAAGTGCACCGATAAAGAGAGCACCGAAAACTCGCAAAAATTTGGTGCTCTCTGAATAACCCGTAGGCTTTACACAGTGTGTGTATCATTGAGAAGATTTTTTTTGCCTCTCGATAGTATTTCAGTGGGTACTTTGTACAGTAAGGAAGCGCAATGCTGCTGCTGCTAGTCTATTCCGCAGCAATAGATGCCTATGGGTTCACACATATAGAAAGTAGTTGTGACGTGCATCACTTTCAACTTGGGGAACATGGACCTAGAGATGTATTTGGGAGTTGCAGGCCTGATGTTCTGTATTATTTCCCTGCCCTCTCCTATGTTGAAGTCACACTGTACCTGCAGGATAATAGTGTTATATGTTAATGTTATCTGCTGATAGGATTACTGTGTGAGTCACCTTAGTCTTCTCTATCTGGAATGTGTTTGTATCTGTTAAAGGTTTGAATAGATATTGTTCTGTCTTGTTTGCAAAATGTTCAGCAATGCTAATCCCATTATCTGTCCCTGGTCTAATTATGAACCAGACTCTGAGATGCGGAGCAGAAACTACAGAGCCCTAAAGTGCAGTGAGAAGCTAGAGTGTCATTTCCCATTGGCTGACAGGCTCCGCCACTGTATAGATTTCCATTAAGGCTAGGGTCAGACGAAAGCATTTTTCCCCGCGTACGTGAAAAAGTGCGTCCGAACGCATTGACATATTTTTTCACGGAATGCGCAAAAACGGTCAGACGACGCGCATTTTCGGGCATGATTTTGTACGGATCGTCAATAAAACTCTTTTTGCGTCTGGACGTTATGTAGGCTGGACATTCGCAGTGTCTGACATCTCCTAATCACGCAAACATGCCGCTATGCCGCAGCAGCGCACTCAGTACGTCAGTACTAGCGGTTCTGCGTTCTCAAAAAAATGCGTTCAAATTCCACTTGCGTTGCACGGCCGGACTTTTGTGCGGCCGTACATCGTATATTGGCCGTCATTGCCCATCATCTGCTGCTAGTGCGGCCGTAATTATGTGCGCCAGAACCCACGTTAAAAGTGTGCTGGTCTGACCCCAGCCTTAAGGCTCAGTTGCTGTCTGTTCAAAAACCACCAGATCTGCGTTCTATCAAAGCTCTTTACATCTACCTGTCTGTAAGCTTAGGCTAAGGGCTGGAGAAAGGCACGAAAGACTGCTGGTAGGAGAACGGGGGTCCAGCAAGTAAGCGGCATTAACAATGTGACCCAGTCGGGAACGGAGATCTGTTTCAGTAATAAATTAGAGTAGAGTAAATAGAATTGGGTAATGAAGCGAGCGGACGATTCCAGCATCGCAGACCTCGGGCAATCTAATTGTTAATCTGTTGAAATCATCTGAGATCTCACCCCGCGGTTCTTGAAACTCTGTCCACATGTTGGATTAAGCTGCTCACATTTTCATCATTTTGTGTGCATCACATTTAAACGCGATTTGAAGTCATGTTTTATTGTGGAACCCACACGTAATATATCATTTTCTTCAGACTTAAAAGATATCATTACTATGTGTATATGTCATAATGCTACATCAAAAAATGTAATTTCCCATTCAGATTTCGATCCCTTACAGCGTGTAAAATGATTTTTCAACATTATATCATCCAAACCTTTGTGTTATATATTCTATGGGGGGGGGAGGGTGCACATTTTAAAATATGTAAATAAAACCAGAAACCTGGGTTACTGTGTTTTTCTAGATAAATAAGCAATTTTAACTAAAACCTAATAACACATCCAGGTACAACATTTTTCATATTCAAAATGTAAAAAGCTTTTTCTGAGGCATAAACACGACTTAGTCCCATAAGTGGAATGTGAAAAAGGTTTGGCTCCTCCCAGAGATTTAAAGTATGATGATAAATAGCTAAAAGAAGTCCCATATCCAGAACATGTTTAAGGTGTCCCTCCTGTGTGAGTTCTCTGATGTGTAGCAAGGTTTGAGCTACATGTATAGCATTTACCGCATAGTGAACATGAATAAGGCTTATCTCCTGTGTGAGTTCTCTGATGTGCAACAAGAGATGAAACATAGCTAAAGCACTTCCCACACTCAGAACATGTATATGGCTTCTCTCCTGTGTGAGTTCTCTGATGTGTTACAAGGTTTGCACTGCAAGTAAAACATTTCCCACATATTGTACATGTATAAGGCTTATGTCCTGTGTGAGTTCTCTGATGTATAACAAGAGCTGAGCCATTGCTAAAACATTTCCCACATTCCGAACATGAATATGGACTTTCTCCTGTGTGTGTTCTCTGATGGGTGAAAAGGTTTGAGCTATTGATAAAACATTTCCCACATACTGGACATGAATAAGGCTTCTCTCCTGTGTGGGTTCTCCGATGAAAAACAAGAGCTGAGCCACTGGTAAAACATTTCCCACATACCGGACACGAAAAAGGCTTAACTCCCGTGTGAATTCTCTGATGCTCAACAAGAGCTGAGCTCCTGATAAAACTTTTCCCACATTCAGAACATGAATACGGCTTTTCTCCTGTGTGATTTCTCTGATGTGCAATAAGAGCAGACCGACTGTTAAAATATTTGCCACATTCTGAACATAAAAAAGGCTTTTCTCCTGTGTGAGTTCTCTGATGGATAGCAAGATTTACACTACTGCTATAACCCTGCCCACACTCAGAACATGAGAAAGGTTTCTCTCCTGTGTGAGTTCTCTGGTGTATAACCAGTTCTGATTTATAACTAAAACATTTCTCACATTCAGAACATGATATGAGCCTCACTCCTGTGTGACTTCTCTGATGTGCAATGAGGGCTGAGAGGCGGTTATACGATTTCCCACAGTCTGAACATAAAAAAGGTTTCTCTCCTGTGTGAATTCTTTCATGGGTAGCAAGATCAAATCTATGGCTATAACATTTCCCACATTGTGAGCATGAAAAAGGCTTCTCTCCAGTGTGAGTTCTCTGATGCCTAACCAGACTTGGCTTAAAATTAAAACATTTCCCACATTCAGAACACGAGAAAGGCTTCTCTCCTGTGTGAGTTCTCTGATGAATAACAAGGGATGTGCTTCTGATAAAACTTTTCCCACATTCAGCACATGAGAAAGGGTACTCTCCTGTGTGTGTTTTCTGATGATTACGGAGGTTTGAGCTATTTGTAAAACATTTCCCACATTCAGAACATGAAAATGGTTTCTCTCCTGTGTGAGTTCTCTGATGGATAATAAGAGCTGAGCTACTGCTACAACTTTTCCCACATACAGAACATAAACTGGGCTTCACGTTCATGTGAGTTCTCTGATGTACAACAAGATCTGAGCTATAGGTAAAACATTTCCCACATTCGACACACAAAAAAGGCTTCTCTTGATTTTCCTGACTTTGAGGTTTACGGCCAAAACGTTCAGTAAATCCTGAATGTGAAGGCGTTATTTCATCTGTCTCTATTTTTATATCTGTAGACATAAGAGATTCTACAGAAGATCCATCCTCTAATGACGCCTTTGATCCAAACACATCATTCTCCCGTGTCATTAGGTCATTTCTCTCCTTTTGGTGTCCGTCAGGATAATTTCCACGCAGTATGTCATCTAAAAGGAATTACATAGATTACAAAATGACACGTGAAGCCAAATACAATTTTTAGATTAATTTCTGGTAAAGGTTCTAACAAATGTGGTTGAATGAGATGACAACATAAATTCTTAAATTAATTTCAACCCTTAGGCTAGGGTCAGACGAACGCATTTTCACGTTGTCCGTGAAAAAGTGCGTTCGAACGAATGGACGTATTTTTTCACGGAGTACGCGATACCGGTCATACGATGCGCATTTTTCGTCCGTGATTTTGTACGGATCATCAATAAAACACTTTGTGCATCTGGACGTTATGTTGGCCGGACATTAGTAGCGTCTGACGTCTCCTAATCATGCACACACGCCGCTAGCGGACGCAGCGCACTCTGTACGTCTGTACTAGCAGTTTTACGTTCTCGAAAAAATGCGTTCATTTTCCACTTGCGTTGCGCAGCCGGACTTTCGTGCGACCGTACATCGTATATTGGCCGTCATTGCCCGTCATTTGCTGCTAGTGCGGCCGTGATTAAGTGCGCCTGCACGCGCGTTCGCACTGCCTCAGTCTGACCCTAGCCTTAAGGAGGGACTTATGGCTGTATTCTTCAGTGGCCACATGGAAACAGAACTTCATGCCACAAGGCCAGAAAAACAAAATAATGGGAGCAGCAGAGCTTGGCTGAGCAGTCCCCTGCATGGAGCACACGGACCACCTGTGGGCAAAACTTTATATATAAAGTAAAAATGAACAAACAGCAACAAGATTAGAATTACTGGATTTCTTACCCCAAACATTAGCCTCAATTTAATCCCTTTGGATTCGTATTTCCGAATGATTACAATCTGTTCCAATGACTTATCTACAAAAGTTCCCGCAGACCTTAACAACGACTTCTATAAATAACGAAAAACTATGATTTACCTGAAGGAACTAAATCGAGGCCATGCACAGAAATGAAAACATTGATAAATAATTACCAGCAAGGGAAGCATTGAGATTTCTTTCATTTTCAAGTATGACCTGGGTTATATACATTACATGGCAGGCACAGACATGTCATTATGGGTCTCGCCCAAGGCCACTTAGAGGGACAGGGGAGCTCAGACTGCATTTTGAATTTATAGCTCCTTGGTTATAGAGCAGTGACATTACGGTTAGATTTTAATTTCCTGTATGAATATAAATATCCTGTAATTCAATTATGATTTATAAAAGCCTGCTCTAATTCAGGGCTGTGGTTTCCACCCGTCCTCCCCCCCCCCTCTTGTGCCAATGCAATGTGTGCAGATTTTCTATTCAGCTCCATTTCCTCTCGAGGCTGGCCAGGGGATGTTGATTAAAATAGACATCCTGTGTTAACTCCTTTCCAAGCAAAATAGAAATGCCTGCGAAATCTATGTGACGTCTGATATAGAAAAACCCATCTCTGAACCATATATGGTAATAATAAGTGTTTCTTTGTTATCTGTGATGGTCAAATTCTGAGGTAGAAATGTATCTGCTCTGTTTGGCTGTTATATCACATTCCTAAGTGGGGTGGAAATGAACCTCTTGTCTATAACGAACGCTTCTATTGGATGTTTGAAATCTAATAAATTTGTCTGTCTGAACAAAGACATCCAGACATGACATGAAAGCTATACCTGGTGTGTGGCTGATTTTGATGTCTCTGCTATAGCGCAGTACGCGTCCTTTCTGTAGATTTTTTTTATTTGAGAGGAAGCTTGCAAAGGTTTATGGAATTCCAATTATGGTAATTATACATAGGACATTGATTTGATTAGCAAAATTTGTTATTTAACAATTACCGCTACTCTTCCTCAATACAGATGGGCAGCCTTCAATCATGGTGCTTAGAGGGGTATTAGCCTTACCCTCCTGTTGAAGCCTTAGAGGCCAAAACAACTGTTGAGGGTTTCTGATGTAAAAGTGCGACTTGAAAGCTTTACCTGAAAATGAGAGTGAGGTCGACTTAAGTGAGATTATACATAACAGCGACTATCTGCTTCAATCCACACGTGAAACATACCTGAACACAATTCCTGCTTCACTGAGAAGCTGTTATCCAGCCTAATATTCACTGAATTCCCCATCTCCTTCCATTTCCTGTAACCCCCGACACACGGCTCCTCCCCTCTCTCCATCTCCTGGCGCCTCCTGACACATGGCTCCTCCCCTCTCTCCATCTCCCGGCGCCCCCGGACACATGGCTCCTCCCCCCTCTCCATGGCGGATATAAGTGCAGGAATCCCATTGATCCGTCCTGTGTGAGTGAAGAGAAAATGGCCAGAAAGATCTTATGATCCAACAGCAATAGAAGATGTTTTGTATGAAGCTGCCTGTGAAGGAGGGGGAGACTTTCTTACCCAGAGAGCATAGGGTCTGGTAATTCTCCATCATCACATCCCTGTAAAGCTCCTTCTCTTCTTCCTTTAAACAGTCCCACTCCTCCTGGGAGAAGTAAACGGCCACGTCCTCAAACTCACATTCACCCTAAACAGCAAATGACCTCATTAATGTGACGCCATTATTTATCAGCACAAACTCACATATACCATGAGGAAGATTTCCTGCTTTCCCTGGCAATCTGGCGTCTCCCCCCGTGTAACTCATTCAAGCTTCCCCTCCCCCATCACTGGAGGAAGAAGGGAGGAGATAAGAGACATTGCAATGTCTGGGTCAATGTCTGCCTTACCTGCCCGTTCAGCCGCTCCTCCGTCTCTGACTTGTGACCTATGATCACTTCAATCACCTCCTCCTTCATTCTTTATTATTCCTGTCTGCAATCACCGGCCGCTGGTCCTTGTGGAGACGCTGAACGTGCCGGTCGCGATGCCTGGAGTCTTGATGACAGAGAGGAGGATTTAGCGTCTAAGATAAAGAATATAGAAAATATCAAAGAGAAGCGCTAAACATAAACATATTTATATATAAGCGTGTGGACGATAAGTCTCAGCGTGTGGATCCAGGACTGAACATTGACATGAAACGAAACCAACCTCCAGCAACAAACACGTCATTAGAATCATTTCTCTGGGTTTATCTGTTTATGTGTTTTATATTTCCGTCCTGGAAATGTGTGTAATCCTATAACTTCTATAAATGGCACTTTTGATGTTTTGTAATTTATATATAGATTCCTGTATTTTCTATTAAAATAAAAAGTAATAGGAGAGAAAATTCCATTAAAATAGAAAATTATGGAATGGAGCCGGAGACGTTGAGGGGAAAAAAAACGAGATTGGGTTAGGAATACACTATGTGGTGTCACCGACCGGAGCAGCCGCTATAAACCCTGTACCTAGTAACAGCATGGACAAGAAAGGACGACAACATCTGTAACATACACAGGATAACGGCTATATATGATGCAATATGCGTCACTTTGAACTTGTGGTACATGGGCCTAGAGTTGTATTTGGGAGGTACAGGCCTCATGTTCTATATTATTTCCCTGCCCTCTCTAATGTTGAAGTCACCCTGTACCTATAGAGTGCTGGGTGTTTGTGTAATTTGTGTTATGTATGTTTTAGCCTATCATTATGGTCCATGTGTATCTGTTGCTATCTGCTGATAGGATTGCTGGCTGGGTTGTCTTAGCCTTTTCCAGCATCCTCACTCAGGAAAGTCTTACTATGTGGTGAACGTTTGAGTGGTCTTTGTTGATCTGCCTTGTCGGGCAAACGCTGCCCCATTATCTGATCACTGTTACTATGGTTATATAATTACTTTGTGGTAACTGTAGCAAAACTCAACTCCCCCCCATCTAGAATGTGTTTACTGTGTGACAGATTGTGGTATCAGACAATTCTCTACTTATGTGACTTCTTCCCTGTTATCTAAGGTATTCAGACAGTCTGATGCTCAGGCTGTGACTACATGGCATACTATTATTTCATGTTTAGTTCACTTGAGGCTGGGGGGGGGCACCAGGGTGTCATTTTTCATTGGTCTTAGGCCTCTCCTGGGACTCTATATATTCAAACCAGTAAAGGTGTGCAGTTGTTGTAGCTGTCCATATCCCAGATGTACAGTTGTGTTCAAAATTATTCAACCCCCAATGCTGTAAAGGGTTTTAGGGAATTTAGTGTACATTTGTAATTGTATTCAGAATGAAATCCTACAAGGACTTTTTAAAGAACCATATGCAACTAAAATGACATCAATTGGTTTTGTAATACAGTAGTAAATGTTTCTTTTGTGAATTCTTCATTGACACAATTATTCAACCCCTTAAAGACTACCACTCTGAAGAACAGAGGTTCATTCAAGTGTTTTCAATCAGGTATTGAAAACACCTGTGGATGTCACGGAGCAGCAATAAAGCATAATAAGCACCAATTAGGCAGCTTTAAAATGACTGTGATACTCAGCTCCTTCTAGACATTTACTGGTGTGGTTACAAACATGGTGAAGTCAAGAGAATGGTCCAGGAAGACAAGAGAAGAGGTGATTACTCTTCACAGGAAGGGCAATGGCTATAAGAAGATTGCAAAGATGTTAAACATACCAAGAGAGACCATAGGAAGCATCATTCGCAAATTCAAGGCAAAGGGCACTGTTGAAACGCTACCTGGTCGTGGCAGAAAGAAGATGCTGACTTCGACTGCTGTGCGCTACCTGAAGTGTAGAGTGGAGAAAAGTACCCGTGTGACTGCTGAGGAACTGAGAAAAGATTTGTCAGTTGTGGGTACTGAAGTTTCAGCTCAGACAATACGGCGCACACTGCGTAATGAAGGCCTCCATGCCAGAACTCCCAGGCGCACCCCCTTGCTGTCTCCAAAGAATAAGAAGAGTCGACTGCAGTATGCCAAAAGTCATGTGGACAAACCACAGAAGTTTTGGGATAGTGTTCTGTGGACTGATGAAACAAAATTAGAACTGTTTGGGCCCATGGATCAACGCTATGTTTGGAGGAGGAAGAACAAGGCCTATGAAGAAAAGAACACCTTGCCTACTGTGAAGCATGGCGGGGGGTCAATCGTGCTTTGGGGCTGTTTTGCTTCTGCAGGTACAGGGAAGCTTCAGCGTGTGCAAGGTACCATGAATTCTCTTCAGTACCAGGAGATATTGGATGACAATGTGATGCAGTCCGTCACAAACCTGAGGCTTGGACGTTGGACCTTTCAACAGGACAATGATCCCAAGCATACCTCCAAGTCCACTAGAGCATGGTTGCAGATTAAAGGCTGGAACATTTTGGAGTGGCCATCACAGTCACCTGACTTAAATCCGATTGAGAACCTCTGGTGGGAGTTAAAGCAGTTGCAGTGCGCAAGCCTAAGAATGTGACTGAACTGGAGGCTTTTGCCCATGACGAATGGGCGAAGATACCCGTAGATGCTGCAAGACACTTGTGTCAAGCTATGCTTCACGTTTAAAAGCTGTTATAACTGTAAAAGGATGTTGTACTAAGTACTAAGATTGAATGTCACTTGGGCTTGAATAAAACTGATAATGATGTGAGCACAGAAAAGACATTTGTGGTTATGTCATTATAAATGTTATGTTATATTTGTCTGACCTACACGTGCCTCTGTGATTTAATTGTAAGCAAGATGACTGAATGATCAAAATCAATGTCAAACTGGCCAAAACACTCAATTTCAGTGGTGGTTGAATAATTTTGAACACAACTGTACAGCGTCGTCTTATTTCTGGGGGATACTAGCAAGGCTCTTTACGTGTCCCAGTCCCTAAGCTTCGTCTAAGAACTGGAGGAAGGCACAGAAGCCTGCTGGGGAGGGGTTCGGCACATTCAACTCTCTGTCCTGCTGTGGCTGTTCCTCACACTGACCTCAATGCCAAAGACCTAGCGTGATTTTTCACGGCAAAAATAGAACAGATAAGAACTGAAATCTCAACAATGCCGTTATCACCCGGGCAGGAAGATGTTAATCACGTTTATCCTCATGTTGAACTCATTCCCTCGACCCCGTTCCCTCACATCTTGCCAAAACACTCTCCGTTTCTCTTGTCCCATCCTTGATTCACACCTTTATCCTGTCTTTAACCTCTGGGGTCTTTCCTGCTCCACTCAAACACGCCACAGTAGTTCCAATCCTAAAAAAAACCCACCTTTGGATCCAACTGCTCCCTCCAAATACTGGCCCGTGTCCCTTCTCCCTTTTTCCTCCAAACCCTTGAAAAGCTTGTGTATGCCCGTCTGATTGACCTCAACACCCACTCTCTCCTTGACCCTATGCAATCTGGCTTTCGCTCACTGCACTGTTCACTTCCTACCTGTCCCAACGATTGTTTAGTGTCACCTTTGCTGGAAGTACCTCCTCCCGGCAGCCTGTCTCTGTTAGGGTGTCCCAAGGTTCAGTACTGGGCCCTCTACTTTTTTCAGTCTACACGGCCTCTCTAGGCAATCTGATCAGCTCCTTTGGATTCCAGTACCACCTATGCGCTGATGACACTCAAATTTACCTCTCCTCCCCTGACCTCTCTCCAGGTCTCCTGGATCAAGTCACTTACTGTCTCTCTGCTGTCTCAAATTGGATGGCTTCCCGCTTCCTTAAACTCAATGTTGCCAAAACTGAAATTCTCATCATTCCTCCCTCCAAGAAGAACCCAACCCCACCTATCTCTCTACGAGTAAATGGATGCTCATTAGCCAACGCCTCAAGCTCGCTGCCGCGGTGTCACCTTCGATTCTGAACTAACGTTCTCTTCCCACATACACACAGCGACCAAATCCTGTTGCTTTCAACTCAAGAACATCATCCGCGTCCGCCCCTTTCTGACTCGAGATACCACGAAGGTGCTGGTTCAGGCTCTTATCATTTCACGGCTTGATTACAGCAACTTGCTCTTTATGGGCCCCAACTCCCGTATTTCCCCTTTACAATCTGTAATGAATGCAGGGGCCAGGCTTATTTTTCTCACCAGACGCACCTCGCATACCTCCCCACTCTGCCGGTCCCTCCATTGGCTTCCTGTACCTCCCCACTCTGCCCGTCCCTCCATTGGCTTCCTGTACCTCCCCCCTCTGCCGGTCCCTCCAGTGGCTTCCTGTACCTCCCCCCTCTGCCATTCCCTCCATTGGCTTCCTGTACCTCCCCCCTCTGCCCGTCCCTCCATTGGCTTCCTGTACCTCCCCCCTCTGCCAGTCCCTCCATTGGCTTCCTGTACCTCCCCCCTCTGCCAGTCCCTCCATTGGCTTCCCGTACGTTTCAGGATACAGTTTAAAATACTGACGCTCACTTTCAAATCACTCAGTGACTCAACCCCTCCCTATATGTCTTCGTTACTCCACAAGCACGTCCCATCTAGACAACTCCGGTCAGCGGGTGATCTCCACCTGTCATCGGTCTGCTCACGCACGGCCAACTCTCGCCTCCAAGACTTCTCCAGGGCCACTCCGGTTGTGTGGAATGAATTGCCTCGTCCTATCAAACTCTCCCCTGACCTTCAGACCTTCAAGAAATCCCTCAAAACCCATCTCTTCAGATTATTGTACCGCATCACTGATGCAACTCCTCCCTCTGCTCACCTACTCACACATGATTGAAGCTGCTTCAATGGCCCCACCATTTCCAAACCACTGACACTAACGATCCTGCCATCCAGTAAAACTCCCCTGGTCCTCCTCAACCCCAAACCCTCTAGATTGTAAGCTCCTATGAGCAGGGCCCTCTCCACCTCTTGTTTCCATCCTATGTCCGTTTTATATGTATTTTGTTCCCTTTGGTTATTGTAAAGCCCTGCGGAAACTGTTGGCGCCATATAAATGATGACAATAATAATGTTCTATACAGAGCTAGAGCCAATACGAAATAGACCTGGACACGATAGCTTTATAATCTGTTTTCTCTGCATCTTTATGGAGACTCTTAATATATTTCCAGCAAAACATAAAGACACGTTTCCTTTACGATTTGTAGATTAAGACACAAACCCAACTCTGACCTGCGGCCTGGATCCTTCCTCTCAGAGCTCAGCCCAGCTCTGACCTGCGGCCTGGATCCTTCCTCTCAGAGCCCAGCCCAGCTCTGACCTGCGGCCTGGATCCTTCCTCTCAGAGCCCAGCCCAGCTCTGACCTGCGCCTGGATCCTTCCTCTCAGAGCCCAGCCCAGCTCTGACCTGCGCCTGGATCCTTCCTCTCAGAGCCCAGCCCAGCTCTGACCTGCGCCTGGATCCTTCCTCTCAGAGCCCAGCCCAACTCTGACCTGCGCCTGGATCCTTCCTCTCAGAGCTCAGCCCAGCTCTGACCTGCGGCCTGGATCCTTCCTCTCAGGGCTGCGCTCTCTGCTACCCTCCCCATATCCAGAACAAAGGCTGCAGTAGAGTTCAAAACACAGAAGACAAACTCTGGTTAATAAATTGTCTCCAGTACAGGGCACCTGAGACAAGCACTGTATGGTTGCTACTAAAAACACTTTGTTTTTTCGGCATGTGTCTCTTGTGTTTAGAACTCTAAGGCCGGCTCAGACGAGGGTCTTTGGAGAGTGAGGCCGGCTCAGACGAGGGTCTTTGGAGAGTGAGGCCGGGCTCAGACGAGGGTCTTTGGAGAGCGGAAGGAACCTCCATGAGAGTGGACAGTCCTTCCACATGCCGCCCGTCTGGCCGCCTCGCTGAGCGCAGTTATATACACTGCTCAAAAAGATAAAGGGATCTTCACAAACATAAGACCTGCTCGATGTGAATTAATGAAATCTTCTTATTAAACACTGGGGTCGTTACATTGTGTCGCTGAATGTGCTGACAACAAAATCACACAAACATTATCAATGGAAATCAAATTGATTAACCCATGGAGGTCTGGATTTGGAGTTACACTCAACATTAAAGTGGAAAACAACACTACAGGCTGATGCAACTTTGATGTAATGTCCTTCAAACAAGTCAAAATGAGGCTCAGTAGTGTGTGTGGCCTCCATGTGCCTGTATGACCTCCCTACAACACCTGGGCATGCTCCTCATGAGGTGGTGGATGGTCTCCTGAGGGATCTCCCACACCTGGACTGAAGCATCCCCCAACTCCTGGACAGTCTGTGGTGCAACGTGGCGTTGGTGGATGGAGCGAGACATGATGTCCCAGATGTGCTCAATTGGATTCAGGTCTGGGGAACGGGCGGGCCAGTCCATAGCATCAATGCCTTCGTCTTGCAGGAACTGCTGACATACTCCAGCCACATGAGGTCTAGCATTGCCTTGCATTATTAGGAACCCAGGGCCAACCGCACCAGCATATGGTCTCACAAGGGGTCTGAGGATCTCATCTCGGTACCTAATGGCAGTCAGGCTACCTCTGGCGAGCACATGGAGGACTGTGCGGCCCCCTAAAGAAATGCCACCCCACACCATTAATGACCCACTGCCAAACCGGTCATGCTGGAGGATGTTGCAGGCAGCATAACATTCTCCACGGCTTCTCCAGACCCTGTCACATCTGTCACATGTGCTCAGTGTGAACCTGCTTTCATCTGTGAAGAGCACAGGGCGCCAGTGGCAAAGCTGCCAATCTTGGTGTTCTCTGGCAAATGCCAAACGTCCTGCATGGTGTTGGGCTGTAAGCACAACCCCTACCTGTGGACGTCAGGCCCTGATACCACCCTCGTGGAGTCTGTTTCTGACCGTTTGAGCAGCCACATGCACATTTGTGGCCCGTTGGAGGTCATTTTGCAGGGCTCTGGCAGTGCTCCTCCTGTCCCTCCTTGCACAAAGGTGGAGGAAGTGGTCCTGCTGCTGGGCTGTTGCCCTCCTATGGCCTCCTCCACGTCTCCTGATGTACTGGCTTGTCTCCTGGTAGCGCCTCCATGCTCTGGACACTACGCTGACAGACACAGCAAACCTTCTTGCCACAGCTCGCATTGATGTGCCATCCTGGATGAGCTGCACTACCTGAGCCACTTGTGTAGGTTGGAGACTCCGTCTCATGCTACCTCTAGAGTGACAGCACCGCCAGCATTCAAAAGTGACCAAACCATCAGCCAGAAAGCATAGGAACTGAGAAGTGGTCTGTGGTCACCACCTGCAGAACCACTCCTTTATTGGGGATGTCTTGCTACCTGCCTATGCTTCCCACATGTTGTCTATTCCATTTGCACAACAGCATGTGGACTTGATGGTCAATCAGTGTTGCTTCCTAAGTGGACAGTTTGATTTCACAGACGTGTGATTGACTTGGAGTTACATTTTGTTGTTTAAGTGTTCCCTTTATTTTTTTGAGCAGTGTATATATGTAGTGAGAATATTAATAGTTAAATTGAAGTACTGTATGGGTTTTATTTCTTCGTGTATTAATGCTTTTACAGAGAAAATCCTGTCTCTTCGTTGGGTCCATGATAGATGCGAGCACCAGTTATTTCTAGAACGCTTGGCCAAACGCTCGGAAATATTGTTTCCAGTTTCTTTCCGCACTGAACTAAATAACACACGTTTGCAAAGTACAATATGACTTGTGTAGATTCACTTGTATGTATTTTCCCAAGATTTTCATCCGGTTCCGTAATGTACAAAATGATCATTGTTCAGATAGAGAGGGGCAATCATCGTTGTAATTGGCTGATTTTCATACACCGCCCCTAACGCTGAAAATTATATCCTGATATTGCAATGAAAGAGTTTTGAGTTGGCCGGAGAGAAGCGTCCACTGAACTTGTCTTGTGTGTTGATTTTTCCTGCTTTCTCTCTTGATGGGTTACAAGATGTTGATCAACCAGGCTAAACACAGACCCGGACACTTACCAGCTACGTCCCTGACCGAAAAAAATTAAATATATTAATACATGGACCACTCTATCTATTCATAACAAAACAAATACAGCGCAATACCGTACACACAATATATCAAAAGAAACCCCTGCTGGTAATAACGCTCACATTCTATTATCCTGTGAGTATTATCACACTATGAGCATTATCATCCTGTATTATCACCCTGTATTATCATCCTGTGAGCATTATCACCCTGTATTACCATCATGTGAGCATTATCACACTGTGAGCATTATCACCCTGTGAGTATGATCACCCTGTGAGCATTATCACCCTGTGAGCATTATCACCCTGTATTATCATCCTGTGATTATCATCCTGTGAGCGTTATCACCCTGTGAGTATTATCACCCTGCGAGCATCATCATCCTGTGAGCATTATCACCCTGTATTACCATCATGTGAGCATTATCACCCTGTGAGCATTATCACCCTGAGTATGATCACCCTGTGAGCATTATCACCCTGTGAGCATTATCACCCTGTATTATCATCCTGTGATTATCATCCTGTGAGCGTTATCACCCTGTGAGTATTATCACCCTGCGAGCATCATCATCCTGTGAGCATTATCACCCTGTATTATCATCCTGTGAACATTATCACCCTGTATTATCACCCTGTGAGCATTATCATCCTGTGAGTATTAGTGAGTAGGGATGAGCCGAACACCCCCGTGTTTGGTTCGCATTCGAACGCGAACAATTTCAAAAGTTTGAGTTCGAACACGAACCGAACTCAATGCAAGTCATGGGGACTCGAAAGTTCAATTTTTAGATTGCCCTCCAAAAGGGCATATATGCAAGATATTTGCCATAAAAGGTGTATGGGGGTCCGGGTAGTGCCCTGGGGGACAGGAAACAAGGACAAAAAGTTTTAAAAAAAACTTTTTAAAGGGACAGTGAGTCTTCCATGAAATAAAGGTTAAGAATAAAAACTAAAAATTCCTTCAACTATCGTGCCTAGGAGGTCCCCATAACCTGCCCGTGAAGTGGCGGATTTGTAGGATGTATAGAAACATTTAAAAACAAAAAAATGACATTTCAAATGACGGTAAACGGTTTTCCTTTAATCTATTCATAAACAACTGCTTGGGGCAGCAGTCTGTATGAAAAGAGGAGACATTTTAGGACACGCAGAACAAGTTTAGTGATTTTTTGGCTAAATTATGGTGAAACTTATACAGGCTTTGGATGAAAGTAACAATAGGTGCTTTAAAATTGGGCCTTTAGTGTCGTCCCACAATACCACAGAGCGGTTACGGTGTAAGAGTGCAGGGTTGGACCCTGCGGTCCAATATTAAAATGATATAAATCTGATAATATAGGCATCAGTGGTAGTGCACCCAAATATTGTGCCTTTGGTGGCAGCAAGTGCCTTCACACCGTAACCCCTTTGTGGTATTGTGGAAGAGTGCAGTGGTGGAGGTTTTGTGAATGCAGAAGAGATACCCGATCTATTTCGTTACGTCAGCATCAGGGGATTGATAGCTGCTGATCCAGGACTGATACATTTTTATAAATGTCAGCCGGTCTACAGAGTCGGTGGACAGACGCACTCTTTTGTCTGTGACAAAACCTCAGCAACACTGAACGTCCTTTCAGAAAGCACACTGGATGAAGGGCAACCTAGTAGCTGCATAGCATATTGGCTAGGTTCTGGCCAGTGATCCAATCTCAACACCAAGTAAGCCAGTGGATCATCTGCTGGAAAGGTATCCAGGACTGCCCTTGCCCCTAGGTAGTCCTGCACCATACGGTGAAGACGCTGGCAATAGATGCCTACATTTGACGTCCCTGGGCGTCGTGGACTAAAAAAATTGGAAAAGGCATCAGTCAAGCGGCCCCTTACACCGCTCTTCCTCTGATCAAGCGCAGCCTCAGAAGCACCTGTGTCATCATTGGTAACCTACCAGTGCCTGGAAAGGTGTTACACAAGCGTCCTCAAGTTTTTTCATCCTGTCCTCCCTCTGTGAGGGCAGGATGAGCTCTGCAACTTTACCCTTGTATCGTGGATCAAGAAGGCTTGCCAACCAGTAATGATCCCTCTCATTGATAGCACAAATCCTGGGGTCCTTTACCAGGCTTTGCAGGATAGGTTGGAGGTGGCATTAGCTTCCGAGTCTTCCTGGTCAATGAGGATGACCCCATCGTGCACTTCCTTCTCCCAGCCACGTACTAGTCCTTGGGTTTCTGGGCACACAAAACCCTCCCTTGAGGAATCCCCACCTTCAATGCCCCCACTACTTAAATATTCCTCCTCCTCCTGACTGATCTGAGGAGGACACACAGGAATGCTGTCTGCGGAAAGACTGGGGCCTTGAGAGCTAGGGAAGGCCTCCTCTTCCTCCTGCTACTCTGCCTCTAGTGCCACATATATAATTCCCTGCAGAGTGCGCTCCAGCAGGAACACTAAAGGAATTGTGTCACTGATGCATACACTGTCCCTGCTCACCATCTTCGTTGCCTCCTCAAATGCTGACAGGACAGTGCATGCATCCTTGATAATCAGCCACTGCGGGGGAGGAACAAGTTTACCTGAACATGTCCTTGTGCCATACTCACACAGGTACACATTGATGGCTGCAGCATTGCTAATGTTGAGTTCCACCTGGTGGGCATGTCACAGATCAGACGGTTGTGGGAAGGTGGAATTCTCTTTGAATTTCTGCCAGGCGAACACTTGCTGGGAATGACCGTCTGAAGTGGCTGCAGACTTTTCTGGTTTGGCTGAGAAGCTCTGCCAGCCCTAGGTACCTGGTTAGGAAATGCTGTACCACCAGATTTAGGACATGTGCTAGGCATGGTACATGCATCAACTTACCCTGGCATAGGGCGGAGAGAAGGTTGCTGCCATTATCACAGACGACCATTTCCAGCTGAAGCTAGCATGGTATTAACCATCTCTGCACCTGCCACTGCAGAGCTGACAGAATTTCTGGCCCAGTGTGGCTCCTGTGCCCTAAACAAACCAGCTAAAGCACAGTATGGCATCTTTTTGCTTGAGTCATTGCGTAGCACCTGTCACGCGTCGGTTTAACTGCCACTTCGCCAGAGACAGAGAAGGAGGAGGAGGAGGAAGAGGGAGAGGTGGTGGTGGAGCAGACAGACCTCATACAAGCAGTTTTCTGGAGGTGTGGTGGATGAACAAGCTCTAGCACAGAGCCCCGTCTTGGATCCCTCCCAGCTGCAATCAGAGTTACCCAGTGTGCCGTGAAGGAAATGTAACGGCCCTGTCCATGCTTGCTGGACCACGTGTCTAAAGTCAAGTGCACCTTGCTGCTAACTGCCTTTCCCAATGACTCCATAACATTGTGTTCCACGTGCTGGTATAGTGCTGGAATGGCCTTCCGTGAAAAGAAATGGCGGTTTGGAACCTGCCACTGTGGTACAGCACATTCACAGAAGGGAGCAGAGTCCACCAGCTGGAAAGGCAGCAGCTGCAATGCGAGTAATTTTGCTAAGCTGGCATTTAGACGCTGTGCTTGGGGATGGTTGGGACTATATTTTTTCTTACGCTGCAGCAGCTGGGGCAACATAATCTGACTGCGTAAATCTTCAGCTGATGGGATGCTGTCACATTGTGAGGAAGGACCTGGTACATCCATTACTGTAGCATCATCCCTGTCAGTGGAGGTTGGCGTCAATGACATGGCAGGACATATAGTGGGGGAAGAGACAGGTGTGAGGAGGATCTACGCAAAGTTTTGCACCAACGGGTTGCATGGCAGGTGGCCATATGTCGCTTCAAGCATGTGGTACCCAAGCGTCCGGTGTCTTTCCCACGCTTGATCCTCATCTGACATAGATTACAAATAGCAACGGTGCGGTCTGCTGCACATTTCTTAAAGAATTCCCAGACAGCAGAGTTCCTGGATGTGTGCTTTGAGACAACAGCGCTCTGCACCTGAGCAGCTCTGACATCTGATGCCTTGGACTGGCTACGGTTGGTCATAGAGGACGTTGTGCCTCGTGTTTGTTGTGCTTCCTCCTCCTCACTTGACTCCTCTGTTCGATCAGGCACCCAGGTGGAGTCAGTGACCTCATCATCATTGTCATCACCCCCTATCTCCTCGTCACTGGAGCCAACTTGGCAGTATGCTGCAGCTGCTGGGGCAACACTAGTGCCAGTTATTTGTGTGTCACTGGCACCCCCTTCCTCTAGGTTGATTATACTCACTTCCTCAACCTCAGAGACTGAATCAGAGCACTGTAGTTGCTGCGCATCCTCAAGCAGTATGTCACTGTCATTGTAGTCAAACAATTCAGCTGACTCCTCCGTGTGTGATAGTGAGGCTACGGCAGGAGTAGCTGTGGACATGTAGGCTGCATTAGATGCTTTGGCAGCTGAATGGACTGTAAACCACTACAAGCCTGGCTGGCAGAGGACTCGGAGGATGAGGATGGCCTGGTTAGCAAATCCACCAAATCCTCTGTATGTTGCTGCTGCTTAAGACGGCCAGCACCAGTTAGAAAGGACAAGTGTGCCCCTGCAGAGGATGCACAACGTCCACGAAGACCAGAGGCACAGCCTCCCGACACAGATGCTGCTTGCCCTCCTCTTATCTGTGTCTGGGAGCGTCTGCCTGTCCTTTTTGGTCTTTCTGACTTGGTGAGTGATATATAGATTAAAGATATACAGAACTCTGATTCAACTCTGTTATAAAAATTGGAGATATGCAGAACTCTGATTCAACTCTGGTATAAAGATTAAAGATTTCCAGAACTCTGGTATAACTCAATGAGAAACCCTGATAGCTGGCAGCCAGTGACAAGACACAGATTAAAATTCCCAGGAACCTCCTATAAAATCAGTGAGCCCCTTGATGGGTGACAGTGTGACAAGACACAGATTACAATTCGCAGAAATCTGCTAGAAGTATGTGACACCCCCTGATAGCTGACTGTCAGTGACTGAGAAGACACACTTTCCACCACCAATTCCCAGATATCTGCAACAAGTGAGTCCCCCAAATTGCTGCTGTCACTGACTGAGAAGACACATTTTCCACCAATTCCCAGATATCTGCAACAAGTGAGACCCCCCCCCCCCAATAACTGTCACTGGCAGTGAGAAGACACACTGACAGAACAATCTCCTCTCACTCCTGCAGAAAAACACGTGCTGGCTGGGCTGTGTGAAGCCTTATATAGTGTGCTGTGGGACTTAGCTCTGTGAGCCCATGATTGGGCAAAATTTGCCCAATCATAGAAACATAGACAAATTTGGCAGATAAGAACCTTTCGGCCCATCTAGTCTGCCCAATTACATGGATACTATACCTGGATTTATCTTTTGTTTAGGATAGCCTTATGCCTATCCCATGCCTGCTTAAATTCAATCACTGTTTTGGCCTCTACCACTTCTACTGGAAGGCTGTTCCATGTATCCACCACCCTCTCAGTAAAATAATGCTTCCTGATGTTACTTTTAAACCTTTGCCCCTCTAATCTAAGACTATGTCCTCTTGTTTTGCTACTTTGTTTCCTTTTAAATATACTCCCTTCCTCTACCTTGTGGAATCCCTTTACGTATTTAAAGGTTTCTATCATATCTCCTCTGTCTCGTCTTTTTTCCAAGCTGTACATGTTAAGATCATTAAGCCTTTCCTGGTAACTTTTCTCCTTCAAGCCATACACCATTTTAGTAGCCATTCTCTGAACTCTCTCTAAGATGTCTATATCCTTTTGGAGATACGGTCTCCAGTACTGCACACAGTACTCCAAGTGAGGTCTCACCAGTGCTCTGTACAGTGTCATGAGCACTTCCCTTTTCCTACTGCTAATACCTCTCCCTACACAACCAAGCATTCTGCCAGCATTTCCTGCTGCTCTATTACATTGACTACTTACCCTTAGATCCTCTGAAATAATAACCCCTAAATCCCAACCCTCAGATGTTGAGGTTAGGACTGTATGAAATATTCTATATTCAGCCCTTGGGTTTTTACGTCCCAGGTGCATTATCTTGCACTTATCCACATTAAAACTCAATTGCCACAGCTCCGACCATTTTTTTTAGTTTACCTAAATCATTTGTCATTCGGCTGATCCCTCCAGGAACGTCAACCCTGTTGCAAATCTTTGTGTCATCAGCAAAAAGACATACTTTTCCATTAATACCTTCTGCAATATTACTAATAAAAATATTAAAGAGAATGGGTCCAAGTACTGACCCCTGAGGTACCCCACTGGTAACAAGACCTTGCGCCGAATAAACTCCATTTACCACAACCCTCTGTTGCCTGTCACTCAGCCACTGCCTAATCCATTCAACAATATTGAAATCCAAGCTCAAAGATTGCAATTTATTGATAAGCTTCTATGTGGAACAGTATCAAGAGCCTTACTGAAATCTAAATAAGCAATGTCTACTGCCACCACTGTGTCTATTATTTTTGTTACCCAATCAAAAAAATCAATAAGATTAGTTTGGCATGATCTCCCTGAGGTAAACCCATGTTGTTTCGGATCCTGTAATCTATGTGTTTTTAGATGTTCAACAATCCTTTCCTTTAACATGGTTATTAATTTCCCCACTACTGACGTAAGACTAACTGGCCTATAGTTCCCCGATTCCTCCCTACTACCCTCTACGCTTCTTGTAAATGGGCACAACATTTGCTAATTTCCAGTCTTCTGGGACGACTCCCGTTAACAGATTTATTTAACCAATCCTTGTTAACGGTTTTGCTATTACACCACTGAGCTCTTTTAATAATTAATTTAGGGTGGATCCCATCAGGCCCCATTGACTTATTTGTCTTTACTTTAGACAGCTGCTGTAGAACCTCCTCCTCTGTAAACTCATATGTAAATGTCTTGTTAGTGTTTCCTCCTAACTGAGGTCCCTTTCCTTCCTTTTCTTCTGCAAAGACTGAACAAAAATATTCATTGAGGCAGTCAGCGAGACTTTTATCCTCTTCTACATACCTTCCTTCCAATCAGGACTCTGAGCCGTGATTGGCATAGTCTTGCACCACTCTTGCACCTAAACTGTGGTCAGGTGCAGGCTGTAGCCAATAACAAGCTTCAGGCCAGTGGAAAAAGTGCATTGTGGTCGAACATGTGGCGAACATCCGAACTGGCGATGTTCGAATCGAACTCCGAACACATCGAACTGAACAGCTCATTCCTATTAGTGAGTATTATCATCCTGTGAGCATTATCATCCTGTGAGTATTATCACCCTGTATTATCATCCTGTGAGCAAAATCCTTGTGAGCATTATCACCCTGTATTAGCATCCTGTGAGCATTATCATCCTGCGTATTATCATCCTGTGAGTATTATCATCCTGTGAGCATTATCACCCTGTGAGCATTATCACCCTGAGTATTATCATCCTGTGAGCATTATCATCCTGTGAGTATTATCACCCTGTATTATCATCCTGTGAGCAAAATCCTTGTGTGAGCATTATCACCCTGTATTAGCATCCTGTGAGCATTATCATCCTGCGTATTATCATCCTGTGAGTATTATCATCCTGTGAGCATTATCACCCTGTGAGCATTATCACCCTGTGAGTATTATCATCCTGTGAGCATTATCATCCTGTGAGCATTATCATCCTGTGAGTATTATCACCCTGTGAGTATTATCATCCTGTATTATCATCCTGTGAGCATTATCACCCTGTATTATCATCCTGTGAGCATTATCACCCTGTGAGTATTATCACCCTGTGAGTTTTATCATCCTGTGTGCGTTATCACCCTGTGAGCTTTATTATCCTGTACTGTGAGTATTATCATCCTGTGAGCATTATCACCCTGTATTATCATCCTGTGAGCATTACCACCCTGCGAGTATTTTCACCCTGTGAGTAATTTACCACCGACTATTATCATCCTGTGAGCATTATTATCCTGTGAGCATTATCATCCTGTGAGTATCATCACCCTGTGAGTATTATCATGTATTTTATGTTTGATGTACAGCTCCCTGTGCTCCCTGTTTCTGCCTCTTGCCTCCTGCGTGGAGTTATCTGGTAAATAAAACGCGTGCGTTCCGGCCAGCGGACACTTTATTTACGCAGATATAACTAACCAGTGCTTTTTTTCTGGAAAAATAGGTGGGGGTACTCTCATGCCCAGGGAAAAACTGATTATGACAATTTTTGGTGTCCTAATAAAATATTCACACTGGATATATTGCCCCCAGTTCACACATGGATATATTGCCCCAGAGCAGCTCACATGGATATATTGCCCCAGCTCACACATGGATATATTGCCCCAGAACAGCTCACATGGATATATTGCCCCAGCAGCTCACACATGAATATATTGTCCCAGGCTAGCTCACACATGGATATATTGCTCCAGACCAGCTCACATGGATATATTGCCCCAGTTCACATGGATATATTACCCCAGCTCACACATGGATATATTGTCCCAGGTCACACATGGATATATTGTCCCAGACCAGCTCACATGGATATATTGCCCCAGCAGCTCACACATGGATATATTGCACCAGCTCACACATGGGTATATTGCCCCAGACCAGCTCACATGGATATATTGCCCCAGTTCACATGGATATTTTGCCCCAGCTCACACATGGATATATTGCCCCAGGCCAGCTCACACATGGATATATTGCCCCAGGCCAGCTCACATGGGTATATTGCCCCAGGTCAGCTCACATGGATATATTGCCCCCAGCTCACCTCTGCCAGGCTCCTCCGAGTCATTGCAGAGGGGCAGATCCAGCGGCCGCCACGTTCTTTCCTTCAATGAGCGGCCGCCTGCATGGATATCTGCCGCTCACCTGGGATCCCTTCTCCAGCCAGCCTGATCTCGCAAGATCGCGGAAGTGAACTCCGCGACCTCGATAGTGAACTCCGCAATCTCGATCGCGGAAGTGAACTCCGCGATCTCGATCGCGGCTGGCTGGAGGAGGGATCCCAGGCGAGCGGCAGATATCCATGCAGGCGGCCGCTCGTTGAAGGAAAGAATGCGGTGGCTGCTGGATCTGCGCCGACCAGACAGCTCCAGATTCAGACTCTGAAGCTCCGACTCCGGAACTGTTAAAAATTAAAGGACGGCTGGCGATGATGTGCCGGTATGGCGTACTGGCACGTACCACCTCAAAAAACCCACTGTAACTAGCCGAAGTGAAAAGCATGTGAAAAAGAAGTGTGAATTAGAATAATTGTGTTTTTATTAACTTTTATATTGATTAATAATAAAACAGACGCTTTCCATTGAAACACATGGGGCAGAGACCGGGCAGAATGATTTATCACTCGGAAACACAGAATACAGCTTGAATCCGGGCGATACTTTCACAGGGGATGAGCCGGCGCACATGAGGTCACGTGATGATTGAAAATGAATATATTGAAATCAGAAAACCAAAGAAAATTAATTTCTGATCTCATGATTTCCTAAAGGAGCGCAAGAACAATCTGCACAAGTTATGGTAAAAGATACAAAGTAACCAAACTGGAGGAAGCCAAGTCTCCTGTGTCAGTCACCCCGTGTCCCTGGATAGCATGGAGATACAGGACTCCTCCATCTCTCCTCGCTGCAGTGCATCGGCTCACGTTTATCATTAATCAGTGCATTAAAACACATGCAGGTTATTCAGAGAGCACCGAAATGTCACTGACATTCAGCATTCACTGCAGGGTCCCCGAAATGCAGCGAATCGACCGGCCGAACGCATCCGAAAAAGTGACTCTAAACCACCAGATCGAATACAAAAACCGCCAAAAAATGCTGAATCAATCCGAAAACCTACCATAGACCCACAAAAAGCATCCGACAATCTGCTGAAAAACCGTCGAATCGATCTGAAAAAGTCGATGACCCGCCGAACGCATCCGAAAAGGCGACGCAAAACTGCCAGATCGAATTGGAAAACCGCCAAAAAATGCTGAATCGATTAGAAAACCCACTCAAGACCCACAAAAAGCATCCGACGATCTGCTGCAAAACTGCCGAATCGATCTAAAAAAAGTCAACGACCCACCGAACAGCTGTCGGGAAAATCCGCCGAACAGTATAAAAAAATAAGTAAAAAAAAAGCAACTTTTAGATGGCGTTTGCAGAAAAGCTACTGCATGAAAATGTCTGGAAATAGTATAGAAGGTCCTATGAATAATAATAAAAAGGTCTATAACGGAAAAAAAATAAACTGCCATAAAAAAAAAATAGGAAAAAAAAATTGCCAAAAAAAATCCTAAAAAATAGAATTTTTGCTGCAAACAAAAAGAATAAATGGTTTATTAGATATTGAATAAAAACAGGAATATTTTTTACTTTAAAACCTAAGGGATTCCTCCGCTTATCCCCCCCCATGTTGCCTCTGGTTTAGACCCCTGACAGCGCCGACGATTTGGACCCCCGACCCTACCTAGACCCAGGCACTTTATCTCTGGACACGATCTCCTCCCCTCGTGGGGAAGCGGCGACCTACAGGCTCCGCCACCTACCGCTTTGGAATGCTTCAACTAAGCACAAATATCACATTGTGTTTTCTGCCGGCCCGTCAGAATGACTAGACCCCCCTTTGAAGGATTGTGCTGTGCTACTCGCCCTCTGAGACATGGTATCTCGGCTATCTACCACTCCTGAGCCAGAAGCCCCTAGATTTGAGGGGATCTGGGAACGAATGCTGGATGCCCCCATCTCTGATGATAGGTGGTGAGACACAAGAGTCCCCCCAAGCCCGGCTTCAGTCTAACTCTTATAAAGGTCCTTTGCTCTGGTACTGCACTCCCTCACTTTTGTTCCGCATCGGTTTCTGGCCTTCTCCAAATTGCTGGAGATGCGATGCCTCCGACGGCTCCTACCTCCATATCTGGTGGACCTGCGCACACCGATCCCCTTTTTGGAACCTATATCGGAGGTCACGGATCTCGATCTGCCTTTCAACCCTGGAACCTTTCTCCTCACTCACATCCTACTCTCGGTGGGCTCTCAAGAAGACCATGGCCCTGCCTATGATTATGTCGGCCCGTTTGCTTATTGCCCGAGCCTGGAAGTCGGCGGCTCCCCTGACGTATAGGGACTGGGTCGCGGGTGTAGACGAGACATGGAACTTTGAACATCTGGTTGCTGGGGACAACCTGGAGGCTTATCTCCATAAAGAGTATCACTGGTGCTTATACCTGTCCTCGGTCTCCTGCCAGACCAGTAGTGGTGGGCCAGTTGTCTCTTAGAAAAGTAATGCGTAAGCTCAGGCCTAATTTTCCCACCCGAATGCGGTCTTAGTCGGGTATGGCCTACGGGTCCCTCCTTCCTGGTAGTCCTCACCATTACTCCAGTTCTTTTATTTATCCCCCCAACCTGTTGGTGTGCCCCCATTCCTGGCCTGATCCCACCTCTATGCAGACTTCCCTGTACCTTCGTACCCACCCAACCCCTGTATAATTTATCCTTCCGTGGCCGGTAATACAGAAGGTGGGGACCCTCGCATTGCCGATAGATGCTACGTGGACTGTGTTGGGCCTTCTTAGCTCGGCGCTCCACCGCTTAGCCTGCAGTGTCCGATACCTCTGTTATATTGTGAACCCTCTGCTATATGACCCCCTCAGAACGGTTAACTGCGCCTTATTGTGCTACGAAGCTCTGTATGACTGGGATTTGTGCGATCTTCGAATTAAGAAAAAAAACAACATATGGGATTCGCCTGATTAAACCTGCCGAATGAAACCACTGAACATCAGGGCATTTCACTGACATTTCTCTGCTGTTCAGTGTGAATAGATTAACCATTGCTTCTCTATGGAGGATTTCACTGCCGCCGAACAGCACCGTATTTCACTGCCGCCGAACAGGCACCGTATTTCACTGGCAATTCGCCAATATTTGGCCAACTGCCTGCTCTCTGAATAGCCGAATGGCCACGAAATTGCACCATATGGGGAGCAGTGGGATCAGGATGACAAGCTGGAGGTGTCAATCGCACACCAGATGGAAACCTGATGATGCGCTTAGCAGGTCGTCCGCAGGCAACGGGTTAACCCCTATATATGACATGAAATGTATTGAAGAGGATTGTTATTTTTCCATATAAACGTTGGCGTGTCCGTATTCTACCATAAACTTCATGGCTGACTGGGCTGGCCTTTAGGAGCAACAAAGCAGACACGTGTGTGAAACAACGTTTATTTATTAGATATTTAACATGCAAGTATTTTTCTGATATACAGAAAGAACGGTTTTGCGTCGATTCCCTCCCAGGGCGGCTGCGTAAGACCAGAAGTATCCAGCCTGCTCCATGTATAAAACATAACAAGAGACAAGGTTGTCATTTGTCCTCACTGTGGCTCCATGCGAAAAAAAACACAGGTTTTGGTTTACTTGAATGGCCATTAACCTGCCTGGCGGTATTCCCGAGTTTGACTCGGGGTTAAATTTCGCTACTGCGATCGGTAACCCCGAGCCATACTCGGGCTGAATGCATACTCACCGTCTCTGCTGTCACCGCAGTGTGATGGCGGCAGCCGGCTACTTTGCTTCCTGGTTCCGCTCCCTGCGAGCCACGCGATGCAGGGGGGCGGGACCAGGTGGCAAATTTGAAAAAGAAAAAACAATTACTGTAAAAATATTGTAAAATAAACTTTTTGGGTGCTGGGATTCCTGTCCAGATGTACACTCCTTTGCCAAAGTAATACAGGACACGGTGGTACCAAAAAAAGCATATTTATTCTCAAAGCTTGCCCAGATCCACCAGCGAAACCTGTATTGCAAAGCCTTATTACATTTTACAAATGATTTTTATTCGCCTTTTATTTCTGTAAAGCTGCTTGGAGAATAAATACTCTTTTTTTGGTACCCTGTGTCCTGTATTACTTTGGCAAAGGAGTGTACATCTGCACAGGATTCCCAGCACCCAGAGGAAAGAGGCAGGTTTTTGGTTTGATTATGTTATTGAATATTATTTATTTCCATTATTTTGGATAATTATTTGTGGGATAAATTATTATTTCGCGTTTCAAACCTTCTCTGACTGCGTGTGTTTACTAGAACTCTTGCACAGATTTCAGTGAGTTATTCCTACAGAATACAGGCTTACTATATAAAACAACACGTTTCCTTTCCAAAAAAATTGAAACGCTTTCAGACACAAAAGTTTGAAAAAAATTAGACGCCAGGGAGGTTAAAGTGTAAGCTCACCCGCCACGTCACCTCTAGGTCAGGTGGGTCCTAACTAATGAAACCAAGAGCTGCTTTTCTCAGCAACCACATATCCTCGTGCTGCTTCCCAGCTAAGAGGCAGACTGATGGGTTTATATTTATACCCTCCCCAGGAACAAATCCACCTGGGGACCAAAAAGAAAACACGGAAAGAGGCAGCAGCAAAAATGACCGGGTTGGGAATACAACAAAATATACAAACAGGCAGAAAAATGGTTTTGCGCCCAGGTCATTATTGCTGCTGCCCCTTTCCGTGTTTTCTTTTTTTATACCAAAGTGGAATGGTTCCTGGTGATGGAATAAATATCAACCCATCAGTTTGCCTCTTAGCTGGGAAGCAGCATAAAGATATATTGTTGCTTAGAAAAGCAGCTTTCGGTTTCATTAGTTAGGACCCACCTGACCCAAACGTGCCGCGTTGTGGCATGTGAGCTTGCTTACATTTTAATGGCCATTCAAGTAAACCAAAACCTCTGTTTTGTTTCGCATGGAGTTGCAGGAGTGAGCGCAAATGTCAACCTTTTATCTCGTTAAGTATTTTTCTGAGGGTAAAACATATCCGCCATTCAAAACACAAAAAATACTTTTACTCCTTCTAAGCTTACCTGCGCAGCCAAGCAGGGACCTCTACACCTCTTATCTCAGGTTCCTATGTGTGTTTGTAATGGTGTTAGTCCCATCCCATATTGTAAAGAGCTGCAGAAACTAATAATATTAATAATGACATACATTTTCTGGTGTGTAAAAAAAGCTTGACAAAAAACAGTACCAACATTCAGGATGTAAAAAAGGCTTTCTCTGATTGCTACGAAGACTTGTACTAGTGGAAAAACGTTTCCCACAGTCAGAACATGACCATGTCTCGACTCAAGTGTGAGTTTTCCGATGTTTAGCAAGGTTTGATCTCTGGCTAAAACATTTCCCACATTCAGGACATAAGAATGGCTTCTCTCCTGTGTGAGTTCTCTGGTGCTGAACAAGAACTGAAAGGTGGCTAAAACACTTCCCACATTCAGAACATGAATGCAGCCTTGCTTTTGTATTAGGTCTCTGATGTGCGACTGGATCTAAGTGACGTTCAAAACTCTTCGCATGTTTTGAGCCTAAAAATGGTAGAACTCCTCTGTGAGTTTTCTTATGAGTAACAAGAGCAGAGCTCTGGCTAAAAGATTTCCCACATTCAGAACATGAGAACGGCTTTTCTCCTGTGTGAGTTACCTGATGCCTGGCCAGTTCTGATTTAAATATAAAACATTTCCCACATTCCGAACAAGGATATGGTTTCTCTCCAGTGTGAGCTCTCCTATGGGTCTCAAGATTTGAGCGAAGGCTAAAACATTTCCCACACACAGGACATGAAAAGGGTTTCTCTCCTGTGTGACTCTGCAGATGCCTCATCAGGACTGATCTAAAACTGAAATGTTTCCCGCATTCTGAACACAAAAATGGTTTCTCTTTTGTGTGAGTTCTCTTATGAGTCTCAAGATTTGCACTTTCACTAAAACATTTCCCACATTCAGAGCATGAAAAGGGCTTCTCACCTGTGTGAGTCCTTTTATGGGACTCAAGATCTGAGGAAATGCTAAAACATTTCCCACACACGGAACATAAAAAAGGTTTCTCTTCTGTGTGAGGTCTCTGATGTGTGCTTGGATGCGAGTGACCGTGGAAACTATTCACACATTCTGAGCCTAAAAGTGGTATATCTCCCGTGTGAGTTTTCTTATGAGTAACAAGATTAGAGCTCTGGCTAAAAGTTTTCCCACATTCAGAACATGAAAAGGGCTTTTCTCCTGTGTGAGTTACCTGATGCCTACCTAGTTCTGATCTAAACCTAAAACATTTCCCACATTCCAAACACGGATATGGTTTCTCTCCTGTGTGAGATCTCCTATGGGTCTCAAGATTTGAGCGAAGACTAAAACATTTCCCACACACTGGACATGAAAAAGGCTTCTCTCCTGTATGACTCTTCAGATGCCTCAACAGGTCTGATCTGAAAGTAAAATATTTCCCACATTCTGAACACAAAAATGGTGTATCTCCTGTGTGAGTTCTCATATGATTAAAAAGATTAGAGCTCTGGCTAAAAGATTTCCCACATTCAGAACATGAAAACGGCTTCTCTCCTGTGTGAGCTACCTGATGCCTCACCAGTTCTGATCTAAATATAAAACATTTCCCACATTCCGAACATGAGTATGGTTTCTCTCCTCTGTGAGGTCTCTGATGTGCAATTGGATGCACGTGACGTTTGAAACTCTTCACACGTCCTGAGCCTATAAATGGTATAACCCCTGTGTGAGTTTTCATATGATTAAAAAGATTAGAGCTCTGACTAAAAGATTTCCCACATTCAGAACATGAAAAGGGCTTTTCTCCTGTATGAGTTACCTGATGCCTAACCAGGTCCGATCTAAATACATAACATTTCCCACATTCCAAACATGAATATGGTTTCTCTCCTGTGTGAGCTCTCCTATGGGTCTCAAGATTTGAGCGAAGACTAAAACATTTCCCACATTCGAGACATGAAAAAGGCTTCTCCCCGGAGTGAGTTTTCAGATGCCTCACCAGTTCTGATCTAAAACTACAAGATCTCCCACATTCAGGACACGTAAAGGGTTTTGCTCCTGTGTGAGCTCTCTGATGCGTACGAAGGCTCGAGTTAGTGGCAAAATATTTGCCACACTCAAAACACAAAAATGGTTTGTTTCCTGAGCGAGTGCCCGGATGATGATACGTTTCCCCGAAACCCTCTCTAAATTCAGAATATGAAGAAGTAAATACATCTGTTTCTGTTTTTATATCTGCAGACATAAGGGAATCCACAGAAAGTCCATACTCTACAGACTCCACTGATCCAAACACATCCCTTGTCACTAGGGAATTTCTGTCATTTTGGCATTCTTCAGGATAACGTCCATACATTAAGTCATCTGAAAAACATTAAATAGACGATAGGACGTTAAATTACCAAAAGGTAACAAAATGGAATGTCTTAATGTTTGTCACAAACACGAGACAAAAGAAAAAAAAAAACAACAGACCAACAAAAACATATACTAGTGGAAGGGAGGAGGGATACAGAAGCCTACAAATAAGGCAGAACAGATAGTGGATGGGATTCAGCTCAGATCTGATATGGAGAAGCTCAGCTGAACCAGACTTCAAGTCATGTTTGTCCGCTGGATGAACTATAGCTTTTGTAACTTGTTTTTCACAATCTTGCATGAGCTTTAGGCAAGTACAACGTTGGAATGTTCTGAAATATTCTGACGATTTAGAATTCTCAGAAATGAGAGCTGTTGGACGTCATTTGCCTTTATGTATTTTGCCAAATACAATAAAAAAGTTTATATCATTTTAAAAGAAGGAACCGATGTTTCCTTGTTTTTGTAACCTTGAAATTGGCTCCAGCGAGAGCCGAAACATCTGTTCCCTCTTTAAAAAAACAATATAAATTATATAAACTATATATATATCCATATCCACTTAGACCTCATATATATATACCCCCCATGTGTTTTTCATATGTATCTCTTAGGTATGCACCCCTCCCTGCCACAGGTACTCCTCCTCCAGATCCAAGATAGAGCTTGTTCCTCAGTAAGTGAGTTTATCCCATGAAGGGCAGTCATTAAAATGCGATTAGACGGGCTAAACTAGAAAATGAAAAAGAAATAGCCAAAGAGAGCAAGACCAACCCTAAAAGATTCTTTAGGTACATAAATTCTAAAAAACCCAAGAGTGAAAACGTAGGTTCACTAAAATCTGAGTCAGGGTTATTGTTAACTGAAGATCAGGATAAGGCAGAAATTTTAAATGATTATTTTTCTTCAGTATTTATCAAAGAGAAACCTATAACAGGAGACATGAAATTCATTAATAAAAACTTACTAATACAAAGTGACTGGTTGACTCAGGACAAGGTTTTACACAAATTAAACAATGTGAATGTGAATAAAGCCCCAGGGCCAGATGGAATTCACCCGCGAGTACTGAGGGAGCTATGTGTTGAAATATGTAAACCTCTGTTCTTAATCTTTCAAGATTCTTTTCTTTCAGGAATAGTACCAGAGGATTGGAGAAAAGCTGACGTGGTCCCTATATTTAAGAAAGGTTTAAAATTTGTGCCTGGGAATTATAGACCTGTGAGCTTAACATCTGTGGCTGGGAAAGTATTCGAGGGGTTACTAAGGGATAGTATTCAGGAATTTATTGGGAGGTATAATGTTATTGGCAAAAATCAGCATGGTTTCATGAAACACAGATCATGTCAGACTAACCTAATTACGTTCTATGAGGAAGTAAGTAGAAGTATAGATCAGGGGGTCGCAGTGGATGTGATTTACATAGATTTTGCCAAAGCTTTCGACACAGTTCCACACAAAAGGTTACTATTTAAATTAAGAAAAATTGGTCTAGATGAAAATACTTGTTCTTAGAGCGTAGAGAGTGGTCATAAATGCCAAAGTTTCAAGATGTACATCAGTGGTAAGTGGTGTCCCTCAGGGGTCTGTTATAGGACCAATACTATTCAATTTATTTATAAATGACCTTGAGATAGGCATTGAAAGTCATGTATCAGTGTTTGCAGATGACACAAAACTATTTGGGTTATTTTACAGTGAGAACAACAAAGCTGTGGAATTCTCTGCCTGTTGAGGTGGTGATGTGTGAAAGGCTGAACCCGATGGACACACGGCTTTATTCAGCCTATGTAACAACAAATCCACACGGAAAATCTCTGAACACAGGAACAATTCGGATAAGGTTGAAAGAAGAAAAACTGGAGGAATGAAGAAAGTATTTAGAGGACTCTCACGCTCTCATCTGTGTCCAATACCAAGCAGTGTACTTAAGGTGCCCTATTCTCATGATGCCATGAAGCAGAAAGCTCGAGCCAAAGAGCATAACGGAGTGCGGCGCTTAATACATACGAGACACTGAGCTACCATGTACCAACAAACTACCTGCTACATTCTATGGGAAAAGCCACTTGTGAAACAAACCTGAACACGACTCCTGCTTCACCGAGAAGCTGTTATCCAGCCCAATATTCACCGAATTCTCCACCTCCTTCCATTCCCTGTAACCTCTGAAACACGGCTCCTCCCCTCTCTCCATCACGGCTATAAGTGCAGGAATGCCATTGATCCGTCCTGTGTGAAGAGAAAATGTCCAGAAAGATCTTATGATCCAACAGCAATAGAAGATGTTTTGTATGAAGCTGCCTGTGAAGGAGGGGGAGACGTTTCTTACCCAGAGAGCATAGGGTCTGGTAATTCTCCATCATCACATCCCTGTAAAGCTCCTTCTCTTCTTCCTTTAAACAGTCCCACTCCTCCTGGGAGAAGTAAACGGCCACGTCCTCAAACTCACATTCAGCCTAAACAGCAAATGACCTCATTAATGTGACGCCATTATTTATCAGCACAAACTCACATATACCATGAGGAAGATTTCCTGCTTTCCCTGGCAATCTGGTGTCTCCCCCCCCCCCCCGTGTAACTCATTCAAGCTTCCCCTCCCCCATCACTGGAGGAAGAAGGGAGGAGATAAGAGACATTGCAATGTCTGGGTCAATGTCTGCCTTACCTGTCCGTTCAGCCGCTCCTCCGTCTCCGACATGTGACCCAGGAACATCTCCATCACCTCCTCCGTCTCTGACATGTGACCTGGGAACATCTCCATCACCTCCTCCGTCTCTGACATGTGACCTGGGAACCTCTCCATCACCTCCTCCTTCTCGGAGATGTGACCAATGATCACTTCAATCACCTCCTCCTTCATCTTGGTTATTATCCGGCCGTCACGTGGTGACTTGATTTATCCAATCACCAGCCTCTGGTCCGCGGGGAGACAGTGACTTGCTAGGTGGAATGTCTGGAAAGATAGACAGCAAGATCTGTGCCGAGTGATATGCACGCTGTGGCAGTCACATGGTTGATCGAGGGGCGGGGCGCGGCGTGATGAGTTTAAAGCCAGTCTGCACAGGCAGACTCATTGCCCTGACATCCCTCAGTGCTTTCTATTATATCTTGGCTACTCTGTGTACTGACTTGGCTATTCCTGATGAATCTGCTCTGTGTACCGAATTGGCTATTCCTGACGAACCTGCTCTGTACCGACTTGGCTATTCCTGACGAATCTGCTCTGTGTACCAACCTGGCTATTCCTGACGAATCTGCTCTGTGTACCGAATTGGCTATTCCTGACGAACCTGCTCTGTACCGACTTGGCTATTCCTTACGAACCTGCTCTGTGTACCAACCTGGCTATTCCTGATGAACCCAATTTGTGTACCAACCTGGCTATTCCTGATGAATCCGCTCTGGGTACCGAATTGGCTATTCCTGATGAACCTGCTCTGGGTACAGACTTGGCTATTCCTGACGAACTTGCTCTATGTACCAAATTGGCTATTCCTGACGAACCCGCTCTGGGTACCGACTTGGCTATTCTTGATGAACCTGCTCTGTGTACTGACTTGGCTATTCCTGACGAGCCCGCTCAATATACCAACTTGGCTATTCCTGACGAACCCGCTCTGTATACCAACTTGGCTATTCCTGACGAACCCGCTCTGTATACCAACTTGGCTATTCCTGACGAACCCGCTCTGTACCGACTTGACTATTCCTGACGTATCCGCTCTGTGTACCGATATTGACATAAGGCTGACTACCTCTCCTGGTACTAAGACTCCTGCTATCCTGACTAAGTATCTTGTTGTATTTTGGTATCTGTTAACCCCTTACTGGGCATGTGTCATTCTGGTCCCTGAACATAGGTAGCTTTACCAAATATTTAAGGATCGGAAGGTTAGATAGAATACTGTGTATAGGGACCAACACCATAGACCGAAGAGGAAATAGTGACATCAAGGTCAATGGATACCACGGATTTATCTACCCAGTTGTCTAAGATTGTGGCTAAACAGGAGGAGCAGGATCACCACATGGATCAGATAGCTAAGGCTCTGCATGCGCTCTTGTCTCAGCCAAGCCAAGTGCCATCATCACCTCCTGCTTCTGTACCAGCTAAGGGTGTTCCTCCTATACCTGAGAAACAGCAAGTAAGCATGAAAGCACCCTTCCGTTTTGATGGAACCCCAAGTGCTTGTAGGGGGTTCCTGATTCAGCTGGTTATACTATTTGAGCTAAATCCAGGGTTCTGTACGTCTGAAAAGTCCAAAGTGGGTTACGTTATTAATCATTTGTCTGACGAGGCCTTGTTCTGGGTTACGCCTCTATGGGAACAGAAGAAACCCATAATCTATGACTATGAAGGGTTCATAAGCGAATTAAGGCCCAACCAGAAGGTCAAAGAATGCTGGGAGAGTCCTCTTACGTATCAAGCAGGGTAACGGATGGGTTTCTGAGTATGCCAGACTTTCAAACATCAGCCTCTGATGTACAGTGGACAAATGAGGCATTGGCCTTGGCCTTTACCGAGGGTCTTTGTGAAAACATAATGTTTGAGCGCGATCCCATGACTTATGTTTACACACCGACCAAAACTGATCATCCGGTCCCAGAACCTATGCAGATAGGTAGGACTGGTATATCTACGGAGGGAAAACCGTATAGGATACAGGAGGGGTTATGCCTATATTGTGCTGGTCGAGGGCATTTTAGGATACAATGCCCCAGGCAACCAATGAATTCTGGAGTGACAGAAAACTACAGAGTCTAGGGTCTTACCGGAGACAGATCCTAGGCATGACTTCTGTGTCTGTCAAAAGTAAACAAAAAAAACCCTGTGTTGTGGTACTAGTGTCTCTGGCTCGGGGCACCACCAAGCTTGAAACCAAAGCATTCATTGACTCTGGTGCTGCAGGGAATTTTCTTGATTCAGGTTTTGCGTCGATACATCTCTTGCCACTGGTCGAGAGGGAGACTCTTTTGATTGTGGAGTCTATAGATGGTAGACGTCTCGCTAAACTTCATGTTACTCATGATACTATATCAGTTCACATGTATACATGAGTTCTGCACAGTGAACTCATTCAGTTCCAAACCATGGAGTCCCGATCATGCCCAGTAGTTCTCAGTTATCCCTGGCTTGCTGAACACAACCCTGGCATGGATTGGGTCCAGGGGGATATTGGGTCTTAGAGTTCACAGGGCTATTTGCAGTGCCTTGGTATGAGAAAAATGAATGTGGCTACAGCTCCTCCTCTGTCTACTGAGGTTCCTGAATGGTACGTTGACCTCACGGAGGTCTTCAATAAGAATAAAAACAGAGATGCTGCCTCCACATCGGGACTGCAGGATTTCTCACGCGCAGCCCCCACTCTCTGGAACGCTCTCCCTCGTGCTGTCAGACTTTCCCCTAACTTCTCTTCCTTCAAACACTCCCTTAAAACATTCCTATTTAGGGAAGCCTACCACCCAACTCACTGACGCAACCATCAATCACTCTCACCTTACAGTCCTCTCCTCCTGTTTCCAACCCCAACCCTCCTAGATTGTGAGTTCCTACGGGAATAGGGCCCTCATCTCCTCCTGTACTGTTTGTCAAATGTTGTTCAATGTATTGTAACCCTGTCTATACTGTGCTTATTGTACAGCGCTGCGAAATATGCTGGCGCTTTATAAATAAATAATAATAATAATATCGTCGCCTACGATTGTGCCATCAAACTACTCCCTGGCACCACGTCTCCCAAGGGTCATGTGTATCCGTTCTCCCAAAAGGAGAACGATATCATGGAGGAAAATATACGGAGAACTTGGCTCAAGGGTCTATTAGACGATGCTCATTCCCTGCTGGGGCTGGGTTCTTTTTTTTCTCTATATATGAGTATACGGGGAATTAGTGGATCCTGAGCTCTATATATGAGTATACGGGGAGTTAGCGGATCCTGAGCTCTATATATGAGTATACGGGGAATTAGAGGATCC